>CM045750.1:24161918-24334418 GCA_024760905.1 Plotosus lineatus | reverse complement strand
ATTGCTGACTTTCATCAAAAGTAGGATGCAAAGACATGAGCATGTATCTGCCCTGCGATAGCCTGGCGAGCTGTCCAGGGTGTACTCTGCCCTCATCTGGAGTCGACTGGAATGGTTGCCAGCCTCCCTGTGACCATAATTAGGATTAAGCAGTTACAGAAAATGAACGTTTGTGTGTGTGTGTGGGGGGGGGGGGTGTTATAATAACACAGTTTATAATATTAAATTAAATTATAGTAATTCATTTTTATGTGCAACCAAAGAAGAAAAAACATTTCTGATCATCATTCCTGGTTACACTTAAAAATTCGGCTTATTAAGTTCAGTTTGTGTACAATAGCTGCTAAAATATTGTTAATTTTATCCTGTTCGCTGCAGTATTAATTCATAATTCTATTTATACATGGTAAAAGTTAGAGCTCTATATTGTAACTGCTTTTTCATTTTGTCTCTCAACATGTTTTTTGAATAATATAATATTATAATAATATATTTGTATAATATAACTGTAGAATATATATAATTTTATTAGTAAATAGTAAATCTTTGTGGTAGACATTGTATAAAAAAATTTTTTAACTCTTGAACTGTAGACGGAGTACAGATACAAGATCTCTCTCAGCCGAACCCAGTGGTCACTGCGGGTGTTGGTGAGAACGTGACTCTACACTGTTCCATGCTGACAAACGATCAATCTGGAGAAGTCTCTTGGTACCAGCAAAAACTAGGATACGGGCCTCGTATGATACTTTATGTTCAATACACAAATCTGATTTACAAAGATGAGTTCCAGCCTCTAAAATTCAACTTCAGTAAAGAAGAGCTGAGCATCAACTTAAAAATCGTTAATGTGGAGCAGTCGGATGAAGCCATGTATTATTGTGCTTATGGAAAATATGGCACAACATTCGGAAAAGGAACATTTTTATCAGTGAAAGGTAAGAATTATAAATTTACACAACTCACTCAATTAATTAATAATTAAAGCCCTAAACCAAAAGTTCTGATCTCTTAACTCATTGTTTTGACATCATCAATTTCAGCATGCTATTTTAACTTCAAAACTTGTTATTTCAGGATAATAACTGTGATTTAAAGACTTAATTGTAAAGGACCTGAACATTTATTGTGTATTACATTAAATGAAATTAAACCCAACAGGTTCCTTTCAGGTCATTTACAAACGGAATCCAAAATAAAAACTAAAACTGTTGGTATATATTCAATAAGAATGGCATGCTCTGATTGGTTCACTCTCTGGCGGCCAATAGACATTATTATTCATTCCAAGATATCTTTTCATTTCTAAAACCATCAAATAATTCATGATAGTGCATCATTGGCATGGGATATCAATGGTAAAATTATTGGATTTTGAGATGCACAACTGGCAAATGCAACACAGTAGCGCAACTGGGCACTGACTCCTCTGTAAATACAGTAGTACAGTCGGCCCCCAATTTACGAAATTAATCAGTTCCAGAGCCATCTTCGTATTGCGGGGATTTCATAAGTAGGGGTCACATCTCACATGTTAAACGTCTAATTCGTTCCAAGTCTCCAGTAAAAGTACACCAATTTTGTATGAAATATGTGTTAAAAGTAAAAGAAAATTATTCATTAAACCATTTAAACATTTTATTAACATATTAAACTATACCACTAGACCACCACTGCCCCCACAATGGTTTAAGAGGGCACTGGATCGCTGATCCAAAGGTTGGGGGTTCGAGTCCCACTCTCCACAAGGTTGTCACTGTCCCCCCCAGTGCGGCTAACTGGGTTATCAAAGGCGGGCCATGTCTCTCACTGTCTATGGTGAGAGGTTCATGTAAAATAACCATTGCTGACTTTCGTAAAGAGCAGCTGCAAAGCCATCAGCGTGTTTCTGTCCCTTGCTGAAAGGGTTGTGACAGGAAGGGCATCCGATGTAAAAACCTCTGCCAAATCAAAAACGTGCAAAGCAAATGATTCACTGTGGCGATTCCCGAGTAAAAAGGGAAAAAGCCGAAAGGAAGACAGACAGACAGAATTAATTAAACCATTATTAAACATTTTTATTAACACACACACACACACACACACACACACACACACACACACCTCTCTCTTTCTCTCTCTATCTCCTTCTCTCTCTCGCGCACGCCCACAAGACATGAATTCAAAGTACATTCTCTGCTTGACCATTTACTGAATTAAAACAACTTAAAAAACTAAACTAAAAACTAAAGCATTATTCCTTCTCTCTCTCTCTCTCTCTCTCTCTTTCTGTCTCTCCCTCGCTCACTGCGCGCTGTGGGCCACGCCCACAAGAAGTGAATTCAAAGCGCATTCCCTGCTTGACAAACTCAACTTTAATTTGATTCCTTGAGGGATCGGAATTCCAGATGGGCTCAAATGCACCCACATTTATTAAACATTTACTGAATTAAAACAACTTAAGAAAACTGAAATTTTGATTGGCGCGTTTGAATTTTTGAATTTCTTTTCGTAAGAGAGTTTTTTTCGTATTTCGGGGACGGAAACTCAAGAAAATGTTTTCCGTAATCCGGGGATTTCGTACAAAGGGGTCTTCGAAAATTGGGGGCCGACTGTACCTTAACTTACAAAATTAATCCGTTCCGAGGGCGAGCTCGTAAGTCAAAATGTTGGTTTGATGAAACAAAAATTTCCGTAGGAAATAATAGAAAACCAATTAATCCGTTCCAAACTCATATAACCTGCACAAACACATATATTTCACCTAATATATTAAAGATAAACATGCAAAAACAAGAAATATTTCATAATAATAATAATAATAATAATAATAATAATAATAATATATGTACATTAACATTAATAATAAATAATAATAAAAAAAGAATAAACAATAAGTCAACTAACCCTTCCAGAAAACATGTCACATGGGCGAGAAGATGTCACATGGGCAGGCATGAGGTGGTGCGTAACAGAGAAGTAGGAGAAGGTGGGGGAAGAGGAGGAGGAGAGTTTTGTGCATGTGCATGATACGAATGACAGTGAGGAAAGGCTCTTGGTGAGCTCCCACAAAGCCAGTGCTTCTTAAATAGTGGGGCGTGCCCCTTTTGGGGGTCGTGGTGTGATGTTAGGGAGGGGGGGCATGTATTACCCTGGCGAACGTGCTTTTTTTGCCATACTGTACTAGAATTAAGTGTAATTGCGCATCCTCTACAGTAGGTGGCAGTGGCACTCTCACTGTGTTCCCTATGCTGTAGAAGATGCGCAACTACACTAGAGCTCGTAAATCAAAATTTTGCACATTGGATGGAGTAGATTTTTGTGGGATCGAAGCTCGTATCATTGAAAATTTGTTATAAAAGACACTCGTAAGTCAAGGTACTGCTGTATTTGTAATGAATAATAGAAAAAAGTTTTCACTTTTGTATGGTAGACATTTCCTTTTATTTATTTGTTTGTTTGTTCATTTATTTACTTCTGCAACACAAAATCGGTACTTAGTTTCAAAATTTCAGAAATTCAAAAAGAGCAGAAAGAATACAATTCTCAGAGGGTATTATTGACCTAATATGTGAGCCACTCCACCAAAAGTAGGCTCTTGTGTCCAAAAATGAAAAATGAAATTTTTACACAGTCAGATAGAGGAGGCCCAAAGCTGCAAAATACAGCAAAAAGTTTGTCAATAGCTTGAAAACTGACCAAGTTATGCAATTTCTCGTGTCAGCATTCAACTAGAAATTCCAAAAGACATTTTAGAGAAAAAAGAGCACAAAGATTGCACTTCTTCCAACATCATTAGTCCTTAGCAACCAAACATTTTAATGCACCTCAGCCATATAAACTTTTAGAAAACATGTCTAGGGAAAGTTTTATGTATATATATATATATATATATATATATATATATATATATATATATATATATATATTCTTGGCATCCGTCTGTCTCTAGAGACAATGGAGTCTATATATATATATATATATATATATATATATCAGAGACATAATCCCTCCAGCATGTTCTAGGTCGACCCAGGGGTCTCTTCCCTGTCGGACATTCCCGGGGAGGTGTTCAGGAGGGTAACCAGATGCCTGAGGCACATCAACTGGCTCCTTTCAATGCAGAGATGCATCTACTTCGAGCTTTTCCCAGATGGCTGAGATTCTCACCCTATCTCCAAGGGAGAGCCTCGCCACCTGGTGAAGGAACCTCATTTCAGCCACTGGTATCCGTGATCTTGTTCTTTCAGTCACTACCCTAAGTTCATGACCATAGGCGAGGGTTGGAACATAGATTAACTGGTAAATTAAGAGCTTTGCAGCTCAGCTCACTCTTCACCATGATTGAGTAGTACAAGCTCTGAATTACAGCAGAGGCTGCGGAAATCTGCCTATCGATCTCCCACTTCATCCTTCCCTCACTCGTGAACAAGACCTCGAGATACTTGAAGTTCTCCACTTTGATCAGGATCCTTATTCCAGGCCCAGAGAGGGAATTCCACCCTTGGCATGAGTTTTAAAACTGCCACCTACAGACAGTGAGAGACATGGCCGGCCTTTGATAACCCAGTTTGCTGCCCTGTGGGGGACAGTGACAACCTTGCGGAGAGTGGGACTCGAACCCCCAACCTTTGGATCAGGAATCCATCACCCTATACCACCAGACCACCACTGCACTGCCCCCTGTGAACATTGTGATGGAGGAAACAACATGATAATTTTCATGCTTTAAAAATGGAGAAGTAAACCATGAAACGTTTATTGTGGTTTAGTTTTTAGGTTTCTATGTAGTATATACCAAAACAATTATGCACCTCAGGCTTGGAAGATGTCTTAAACCAAAAAAAAACAAAACTTTGAAGTCCTGTCTCAGAGACTGTTCAGCAACATCCTTCTCACCATTAGTGAATAATTATTTATTATCTAATAAATGAGTCTTGGATAGAGACTGAATTCATGTGATAAATGGTATTGGGTGGTAAAATAATGAGGAAACTCATTAAATAATAAGATAGAGCGTGAAATAACATCATGGTGGATCATTTTATACAATTTGTAAATCATGACTACTGGAATAAATATCCAATCCATTAAATTGAGATTTAGTATATTACTATATTCATACATTGAACTGAACCATTCTGTACATACCAAGATATTTATTTTTAAAATAGTTGATGTGGGTTGTTATGTAATCTGTAGGTTAGTTTGTTTATTTGGAAATAATATGTTTCTCTCTGCATAATAAATTGCATGCTGTTGTAATTTCACGTCACTAAATAAAATAAAAACACTGAATATGTACTAGTTTGTAAAAGGTAAGGTAAAGTCCATTGGGCTTTTTACACCCGAGCCTACTGGCTCATCAGACCAGTGCTTATCCCCAGATTCTGTAGCGTGAAGCAACTAGGAGTACAACTCCTCCTGGATAAGACGTAAGACGCTAGTCCATCACAGGTTATCGTCCCAGTATATATATATATATATATATATATATATATATATATATATATATAGGCGGGCCATGTCTGTCACTGTCTATGGTGAGAGGTTGATGTAAAAGAACCATTGCTGACTTTCGTAAAGAGTAGCTGCAAAGTCGTCGGCGTGTTTCTGTCCCTTGCTAAAAGGGTTGTGACAGGAAGGGCATCCGACGTAAAAACCTCTGCCAAATCAAACGTGCGAATCAGATGATTTGCTGTGGCGACTCCCGAGTAAAAGGGAAAAAGCTGAACGGAAGACAGACAGACAGTAGAGCAGTGGTTCTTAACATGGGTTTGATCGAACCTTAGGGATTCAGTGAGTCAGTCTTAGGGGTTTGGCAGAGGTCAAGACACACCCAACTCATATTCATGATGACATGCCCCGCTTGGCCATCACTGGCTGCAGGTGATCACACTACAATGCTTGGCCAATTTGTGCTGCAGGAAATTGGGCGTGCTCAGTAGTCGACTTGTGACTGTCGTGATGGTTTGTCGTGTGATTTCTTTCTGAATGTTTTAATCCTTACCATGTTGAGCAAAAACTGAAAGTGGTCGGACGAATATGTACAACATGGATTCACATATATAACAGAACATGATGCTAGTCAGCTTCCTATCTGCATGATTTGCAAAGTAGGATCAACCCCCCGCTGACTGGCATATACATACATGTCTATGTGTATACAATATCAGTAAATACATATTCAATGCTATAAATGCTTATAATAATTAAACATTCAAAAATAATGCATAAGATGTAAATAAAATATAAACAAACACAAATACAGATGCACGCGCTCACACAGATGCGTGTGCACGAACTCGGATGCACACCGTACATAAAAATGTAAGTAGTTTTGATGGGCGGGGTTTTGTTCTTTGAACACAGTGATGGTGATGCACAGTTCAGTTTGGTGCCCCAGTAAAAACCTGTCTTGGGAAAAAAATCATATTTTATTTTTCATAGAGAAGGGTTCGGTGAATAAGCATCTGAAACTGGTGGGGTTCAGAATCTCCAACAAGATAAGAACCACTGTAGAAGAGTTAAATATTACACTGTAGTTTCTTCCATTGTGTATATGCTCCTGATCAGGTGATGGATGTGGAAAACTCTCAGTGTTCCAGAGCACTGTGCAGGACCTGGTTCCTTTACCACCAGACCGCCACTGCCTGCACTTTAAGAAGCAATTTTAGGGTATTTTATCCAAAATTGGTTTTAAATTCTTCTCTGTGCTACATACATACAAGGTGGACAAAGCTTGCGTTGTTCTATCTGCATCAGACAAAACATGGACAGCGCGGAGTTCTACACATGGCATTGTTACCTGTAGTAGTTCTCAGTGACTCCACTTCTGATTTAATATTTTAAAGGAAAAGACACAAACTACCCACATATCAATCTTAGACTCTTCCTATACACACTTCTCATACATTCCTCTGATCAGGTGGTGAAGATCCAAAGGTCTTAGTGTTCCAGAGCAGCGTGCAGGACTCGGTTCCTGCAGGAGCCTCAGTGACCCTGCAGTGCTCGGTTGTCTCTGAGAACAGAGTGGAAGAATTCAGAATGTTCTGGTTCCGAGCTGCTCCATCACAATCTGATCCTCAAATCATTTACGCTCATCACAACAGCAGCCATCAGTGTGAGAGAGTCACTTCTAACCACACCTGTGTGTACAACTTCTCCAAGAACATCCTCAGTCTCAATGATACCGGCACTTACTACTGCGCTGTGGCCCTGTGTGGGAAGATCATCCTGGGGAAAGGGACACTGGTACAGATGGGTAAGAAGTATGAAGATTTAGAAATAAACCAGAGTATAGAGTATGTAGTTGTGGTAACAGTTTTCAGATATTCTTTTTTTAGGACAAATGACAATTATTAAACAACCAATCAGTGCTTATATCATTACATAATAATCGTACAGTATATCATTGCTAAGTGTGTTTTACATCTGCATGGTTTGTCAGTGCTGTACTGATATAGTGGTGTTTCCTGTGTGACAGAAATATCTGTGGATCCTGCAGTGATCTTCCTCTCTGTGGCTTTGGGAGTGTGTGTGCTTGTGATCTTTGTTTTGGTCTTTATTCTAATCCGTAAAGAAAAACTCTGTGAGCGACACAAGGGTAAGTCTATATGTTGACTATTATTAAAGTTAATATATTATTTTCTAATGACCTGCAAAATAACTCATTTCATGAAAATAATGTGTAATTAATAAAAAATTAATTAGAAACATGTGTGTATTAACTCAATCACTGTTACCATGACTAACATTTTAGTGTAATTTTCTGACAGCAGGACAAACCAAAGTGTTTTACTCCTCTAATATATTAACAGAGCAATTTAATTTACCAACGATTACAATGTCTAATAATTAAAGAGCGGTGGGATGTAATTCTTGTGTGGTTAATTTGTGATAAATTAAGCAGTAAACATTTTTGGCGGGGGGAGGGGAGGGGTCTTCACGTTATCACTTGCATTATAGCCATTAGTGCCATTAGTGATCTAAACCCCAACTGCTCGCCCAGCGCCCCAATGTGTGTTGCAGCCCACTGCTCCTAGTGTGTGTGTGAGTGTGTGTGTGTACATGTGTGTGTGTGTGTGTGTGTGTGTGCGAGTATGTTTGTGTGTGTGTGTGTGTGTGCGTGTGTATGTGTGTGTGTGTGTGTGTGTGTGTGCGCTCACTGTTTATGAGAGTGTGTGTGTGTGTGTGTAGCGCTCAACTGTTTGTGTGTGTGTGTGTGTGTGTGTGTGTGTGTGTGTGTGTGTGTGTGTGTGTGCACACAAGACTCACTGTTTGTGTGTGTGTGCGTGTGTATGTGTGTGTGTGTGTGTGTGTGTGTGTGTGTGTGTGCGCTAACTGTTTATGAGAGTGTGTGTGTGTGTGTGTGTGTGTGTGTGTGTGTGTGTGTGTGTGTGTGTGTGTGTGTGTGCGTGCACTCACTGTTTGTGTGTGTGTGTGTGTGTGTGTGTGTGTGTGTGTGTGTGTGTGCGCTCACTTTGGATGAATTAAATGCAGGATTAATACAGTATGTCAATAATAATAGTAATAATAATAATAATAATAATAATAATAATAATTAATGTATAAACAGTACAAATAAAAACTCTGCACAGTGAATGCTTTCAATGGCAGAAGACAGTAAATTGTACAAATTCCTGTTTGCTTTCAGAAAATAAAGTACATTATAACATGGCAGAGGTCACGGTGGCACAGTAGTTAGCACGTCTACCTCAGAGCAAGAGGGCCTGGGTTTGATTCACAAGCTCGGGCGTTTCTGTGTGGAGTTTGCACATTCTCCCCATGCCTGCGTGGGTTTCCTCTGGTTGCTCTGGTTTCCTCCCAGAATCCAGAAACATGCACAGTTGGTTAAGTGGCTGTTCCAAATCACCCCCGGGTGTTATAGGGACTGTGAATCATTATATGAGTGTTTGCCCTGCAATGGTCTGGCAAGCTGTCCAGGATGTACCCTGCCCTCGCCCAGAGTCGGCTGAGATGGGCGCCAGCCTCCCTGTGACCCTAATCAGGCCTAAGCATATTCTAGAGTGTAAGGGGTCGTGTTTGGGGTCTAGAAGTAGCATAAAGCATTGAATTCCGGGTACTCAGGAAGCACTAGCTGAGAAACTGGCATGCTACTGTGACAAACATAGTCGTACAGTCTCAGGAGCACTTTATAACTAAATCCTTGCTAAGACGTCACCTACAGGATAAATTTGACAAAAATACTCTTTCAGGTTCAGAGCGTTTTCTCTGTTGAATTAGAGTCTTGTCTCTAAGTTTAATTCAGTGCTCACAGAACTGCTTTGTGTTGCAATGAGAAGGAGAAAATGTAATGGATGCAGTTGATAGTTGCAAAGTTTCAGTTAAAAAGCTAACCTAGAAACCTCACTGTATTATTGTCTTTTTACGTTGAACCCAGAAATTGTTATTTCCTCACACATGACATATCACACACACATTAGCCTCAACAAGCAAATGAATAACCATTAACACCTTCTGAATAACAAGCAAACAATGTTTCTGTCGTTGAAATGTCAATCTTACCAAAGAGATCCGATCATAAATGCATCTTTTCTTCTCTACAGTGAGACTTAAACAAAGTAGTGTAAGAGACAAGACCCCCAATCAGGTAATTCTTCAGAATGTGTGATTACATGATGGTTTTAAATGGAAATTTAATCAGTTTTTCCACCGAAAGTGAAATTATTCACGTCATTAGACTCTCATCTCTGTTCCTACAGGAGTGTGACACTGTGGAGCTGAATTACACCACCCTACATTTTAATAGGAAGAGAGGGAAAAGAGGAAACGTGAAGAAACAGCAACCCGAGGATATTATATACTCTGATGTGCGATGTTCTTCTGCAACATAGATTAAAGATATATGTAAATATAGGTGTGGTTTTGGTTGATGTTGGTTCATATTGAATTGAACTGAAGGCAGGATCATATCAGCAAATATTAATATCACTGAAATACTGGCATGGAGGTTTTGTGTAAGGCTACAGTGAGAAAGTAGATTACAATGTCCTTCTGGGTCTCATGAAAAATAAAGAAATATTTAAAAGAAACATAAAACAAAAAATAGAATTACTCTCATGCAGTTTTATGAAGATCCCAATTTGAGAAATATCCCGTCATCAACCATCCGGAGAAAAGTTAAAGAGGTCTAGAATAACTCATCAATGTATGCTCTTCACAAACAGAATGTTCTGGGTTCAAATCTCAGCCAAAGGCCTTTTTGTATGACGTTTGCTTGTTCTTCAAGTCTTTGCATTGGTTTCCTCGGGGTGCTCCGGTCTCCTTATTGTCAGCTCATGAGACATCCACCTCAACCATGTAGGAGGAGGAAAGGAAGGTGCTTCCAAACCCAAACCCGCTTTTTCTAACCATTAATCCAGGACTGCCCCTTAGTGTTGTTGTTGTTGTTGTTTTTGTTGTGATTGTCATCATAAACTCAGATAAGAATTTATTTATTATAAACTTTTATTTATTGTACTGTTGCTCTATATTGACGACTTAAATAATAAGATTACTTTCTGATTACAGCTCAGCCAACCATTGTTTATTCCTTACATTCGATAACAGTTCAGTTCATTTTCTGTAACCGCTTTATCCTAATTAGAGTCATGGGGAGGCTGGCGCCCATCCCAGCCGACTCCGAGCGAGGGCAAAGTACACACTGGACAGCTCACCAGGCCATTGCAGGGAAGAAACATGCTGACGGCTATGCAGTTCCTCTTGTCGAAAGTCAGCAATGATTCTTTTACATGAACCTCTCACCACAGACAGTGAGAGCCACGGCCGGCCTTTCATAACCCAGTTAGTGCACTTGGGGGGACAGTGACAACCCGTGGAGAGTGGGACTTCGAACCCACAACCTTTGTATTAGTGATCCAGCGCCTTATTCCACTAGAAAATTTGTTAATAGTTTTATAAATCCTAAAACATAAAATGTAATTTAACTTAATTATTAGGAATAATTATTAAAATAAGACCATTGGCAGCATAATAATGTATTTTTTCAAAGTAAATATTATAGTAAGATATCAAAAATAACAACTGGAAACATTTGTTTCTGTAACCGCTTCATCCTAATTAGGGTCACGGGGAGGCTGGTGCCCCTCCCAGCCAACTCAGGGCGAGGGCAGAGTACACCCTGGACAGCTCGCCAGGCCATCGCAGGGTGGAAACATGCTGACGGCTTTGCAGCCTACTCTTGTCGAAAGTCAGCAATGGTTCTTTTACATGCCTCACACCATAGACAGTGAGAGACATGGCTGGCCTTTGATAACCCAGTTAGCTGCACTGGGGGGGGGGGGGGAGAGACAGTGACAACCTTGTGGAGAGTGGGACTCGAACCCCCAACCTTTGGATCAGCGATCCAGCGCCTTATACCACTAGACCACCACTGCCCCTTTGTACAGTTTAAAAAATGTTTATAAGAGGTTACGATCAGATTTTCTAAAATAAAAAATATATTTAAAAAATAAAAAAATGTAAAAACTGATATCTGCACTTTTCAATTTTTAATAGATAATGGCCACATGTATAATAATTTACTAATTTACTCAACAGCCTCACACTCATATTTTATAACATTTTATATATATATATATATATATTTTTTTTTTCTAAGTTAATTTAATTTAAAGTTAAGCTTTAATTTATTTTTGAAAAGGTTTATAAAAGTGTGAGGAGGGCTCACAGTCAGGTTCCTACTGCTGCTAGTTTTCTCATCAAGGTTATATATGGAAAATTCTGTGTTGTCATAGTGTCACGTCATAAATCTTGACTACAAAGTGAGACATGCCTAGTGTGACCATCTGACAGTAAGTCAGCGGAAACATGCTGCACACAGACCTCATACTGAGCATACTGAAGCTGATGTGGATCACACTGATGCTCCTAAATAAAACTGGTAAGTGTGGATAGTTCTGTAGTGTAAATAAGTACCATCACTGTGCAGGAGGCAAGCAAAGAAAGGCTGGAAAGTAAATTTCTTCAGTAATAATATATATATATATTTTTTTTTTTTTTTTTTTTTTTACCTGTGGAAATAAAACACACTGAAATGAGCAGGAAGTAAAAATATATGAAACGAAGTCAGTGTTTGATGGGGCATTTTGCTTTAAGGTTTTATAGTGGAATCAATTGCCTTTTTTTTTAATCGAAGATCTTGGAAAACATTCTGGAGGTTTTGACAATTACATTTGTTTCTACTTTTTTGCAACAGAAAAATCACAATATTTATTATTGTTTACAATATATAAGAAAGTGGGCATTAAGTCGGATGTTATTAAGTACAGTACAGTACTTTGTTAAACTAAAAATATTTTCTCCAAAGTTTCATGTTTAAAAAGCTGAACATTCCTGGAAGGTTGTGATCATTCATTCATTTTCTGAACTGTTTAATTCTAATTAGGGTCACATGAAGACTGGCACCATTCTCAGCCGACTCCGGGTATGGGCAGAGTACACCCGGTCCACCGAGCCATTACAGGGTAGAAACAGGCTGATGGCTATGCAGGTCCTCTTAATGAAAGTCAGCAATGGTTCTTTTACATGAACCTCACACCACAGACAGTGAGAGACATGGCCAGACTCTGATAACCCAGTTAGTGCACTGGGGGGACAGTGACAACCCGTTGAGACTGGGGCTTGAACCCCAACTTAGGATTAGTGATCCAACGCCCTTTACCACCAGGCCACCACTGCCTAGGTCAAAAAATAGGCAATAAATAATTTTAAAGCTTTGGATATCAGCTACAAAATAATACCAATAAGTCAAATTTTATCATTTTTGACTTAAAACCCAAGCTGCTGATATGAAAGACTTTTTTTAAGTATTTGTTTTTAAAAACAAAAAAAAACAAAAAAAAAAAAAACAATGCTACTGCTTTCTTTATTGCCATGCAAACAATGGTCTGTAATATTTGTGTGTGGGGGTTGTTTTAGGGGTTTTTTGTTTGTTTGTTTTGTTTTTTGTTTTTTGTTTATTTCAAATTAATGCTGCAAATTTAATATTTATAAATCTATAATATTTTGTAATGAGTCAGTCAGATAATAAATATTTATATTAAAATATACTATGAATAATTTCCGAAATTATTTATTGCTATACTTTGTTGGATCATAATCCGGATCATTGTGAAGGCTGAAAATGTATTATCTGTGAAGATTTACTGCACTAAACACTGAGTACTGAACTTTATTAATTTATTATTTCCTACCAAAGAATTTCTTGATACCGACTCCGCTGAGACTCTTCCTGAACATTTGTACCACAGACTTTATTCAAATAGAAACACACTGTCTTATACCCTTGGTGTGCATTGTAGTAGAATAAAATTTGGATAAACTTGTGCATGTTTTCTGGTTAAATTCAAAACAGCAGATTCTGCACAGACAAACAGCATCGTTCAGCCGAACGCAGTAATCACTGCGCATGTTGGTGAGGATGTCATTCTGCACTGCTTCAGACTGGGAGAGCAACATACCGAGTCTATCGTTTGGTACAAGCAAAAAGTGGGACACAAGCCTTGTGTAATGGTCACAGTTCAGCACAAGCCTGACTATGAAGAAGAATTCAAACCACCAAAATTCAGCATCGAGAAAGAAATTAAAGATAATAAAAAAACCAACTGCCATTTAAAAATTGCGAAAGTGGACACATCAGATGAAGCCGTGTATTACTGTGGATTCAGGGATTTTTTAACGAGGTTTGGAAATGGAACCTTTTTAGCAGTGAAAGGTGAGAATTTTTGTCTACAGATTAAATTTAAGGTTTATTTTATGAGCACGCCTGCCAGACAGCAAGAAGGTCCTGGGTTTCATTCTCAAGCTCAATCATTTCTGTGTAGAGTTTGCATGTTCTCCCCGTGCTTGTGTGGGTTTCATCTGGGTGTTCGGGTTTCCTCTCACATTCCAAAGTAATGCATATTAGGCGTACTAGGCTAACTGACTGTCCCAAATTGCCCCTCAGTGTGAATGAGAGTGTAAATGCGTTTACCTGCAATTGTCTGGACAGCTGCTCAGTGTGTAAGCCACGTTCACCAGGTGTCAGCTGAGATAGGCTTCAGCCTCACCGTGACCTTAATAGTGTTAAGTGGTTGAGCAAAAGAGATGAGATGAAGTGTGATCTGTAATAAAAACAAAACATTACTAGAAATCTTACTCTGTGTTTAATCCACTGAACAGACAACAGAGATGTAAATGTCTCCGTGTCACAGAGCGGTGGGTGGGACTCGGTTCCTGCAGGAGCATCAGTGAACCTGCAGTGCTTGGTTGCTTCTGAGAGCAGAGCAGCAGATCTCCAAGTGTTCTGGTTCCGAGCTGTTCCACCACAATCTGATCCTGAAATCATTTACACTCATCACGACAGCAGTCATCAGTGTGAAAGATTCACTTCTACACACAGCTGTGTGTACAACTTCTCCACGAACATCCTCAGTCTCAGTGATACCGGCACTTACTACTGCGCTGTGGCTGTGTGTGGGAAGATCATCCTGGGGAACAGGACACTGGTACAGATGGGTACGAATCGCAACATTATGCTGATAGTCTTGAGTCCAGTCATTCATATCCACAGTGCATGAGGTGAATAATTGTCATAGTATAAAGTGAACCCTCACTTGAACGTCAAATTTTCGCAAAGTAGGATCGACCCCCCCGACTGACGTATACATACATGTACATGTATATGATATCAATCAATACATATTCAATGCTATAAATGCTTATAACAACAATTAAACATTCAAAAATAATGCATAAGATATAAATAAATTATAAATACACACACGCACACACACACACACACACACACACACACACACAAGCATGCACCCAGATTCACACACACACACACACACACACACACACACACACACACACACACACACACATACATACAGATGCCTGCGCGCGCACACGCAGATGCGCACCTCACATAAAAATGTAAGTAGTTTTGTTGGGGGGTTTTGGGTTGTTTTTGTTTGTTTAGGGTTTTTTTGTATAATTGGCCTTGTTTTGTATCATTTTTCTTAACTTTTTCCATATTTTTCTGTAATTTCCCTATTTTTAATTTTTCTGTGAAAATTTTTTTAAAAACCTGAATTCACTGAAGCCACAGGAACTGAAGCACGAAGTAGCGAGGGATCATTATATACTATACAGAAACATAATGAATACAAATGAAATTTAATTTCTATAAGTTTTTATTATAAGCAGTTATTAAATGAAGCAAAGTGTGATACAGAAACTTATTCAGTTCAGAGTTTATTCACTAAGCAGGCCGAAGGCAGAAACTCTTATTATTATCTTATTAACCCTTACTATTATTATTATTATTATTATTATTATTATTATTATTATTATTATTATTATTATTAGTGTTATTATAATTTTGTTGAAAGAAATATGTTCGGGGTGGTTCCTTCAGCCTTTTTGATTCGGAAAAACTAGTGATAAAAAAATTTTTAACTCCGAAAAACTTATTCGGGCCATAAAGGGTTAAGTCACAAAATATGGCTCATATGAGGTCATATAAGAGTACAAATGTAAAATATAATGATAATTATAAATTTAAAGGCTTTCAGAATGAAGGGTTATACACTTCTGACCTGTTTTTATATTATATTATATTATATTATATTATATTATATTATATTATATTATATTATATTATATTATATTATATTGTGTGTATTAAAGTATATATTATAGTGTTTAATGTGTATAATTAATTTATAATTCTGTGGTGCCATGCAAGAACCTGAAAACCCACAAAATGTTCATTATGAGAAAAAAACAATAGTTTTTGTCTTGCTCAAATTAAGTTTTATTAAAATTAAATAAATAAATCAAAACCTTGGGAAATGACATGTTATAACGTTCTAATAATTTTATGGATTGTACTATGATTTGTAACGTTTGCGAGAGCACACTGGACTCACTATTAATGTCCATGTGGGTTATTTGATTTTTCCACGCTGAAAGAGAACTGAATTTTTTTTCTTGTTGTTGTCGTATCAGCGCTGATATTGTGGTATATCCTGTGTGACAGAGAGAACTGTGGATCCTAAAGTGATTATCCTTGCTGCATCTTTGGGAGCAAGTGTTGTTGTGATCTTTGCTTTAATTTTTGTTTTAACGAGTAAAGACAAAGGCCAAGAACAAAGCAGAAGTAAGTCTGTGTTTTGGATTTTAATATTATTGTATTATTAATACTCGTAATCTATACTATATATACATGTGTGTGTGTGTGTGTGTGTGTGTGTGTGTGTGTGTGTGTGTGTGTGTGTGTGTGTACTATCTACTAATAATACTAATATTATTCAATTATCAGAGTCGGTTTTATCAGCCTGCAAACATAGAAATTATTGCCTGTATTTATGTTATATTCTCTGAGATACACACTGCGTCACCGTGACAACATTACTATAACTATAACTCTTGCAGTATATACAGTACACCCATATATACAACTGTTTATTAAAAATTCACATGTGCTGTAACTGTTAACACTCTGAAGTTGATTATTTTGCAGTAAACGTATACATTTAGGTCCTTTATTTGTAATACAACAGCAATTTCCAAAAATATGTAATTAATCTCAATTTCTTACTCCGCAACTGTGGCAAAATAATGACTCAAAATAGTATTTTATTGCTTCTGCTAATGAGGTAACATTGCTTTATTATAAAGAACTTACAGACTTCTGAATACCAAAAAGAACCAATCAGAATTGAGTATTCAGATGAGCCCTGTGCAAAAGAAAATTCCTCAACACCTTTTTGAATTAAGAAAAAAAGAATCTCACACTTATATGTGCTAATACTTTGTTGTTGTTGTTTTTGTTTTTGAGCGGGTGGGGTTATATACTGTACAGTCGTATGACAGTCTCCTTACGATACCACCAGGAATACGAAAACTCCAGCATAAGAAAAACATTTTCCTAAATTTTTTGTCTTTGTATACGAAACAAGTTCTCCTTACGAAACGCACCGAACGCGCCATTCAAACATTCAAACAATACACGACTTGCTCTTCCATTGACTACATGTTCTACTTACGAAAAATCAAGGGAACGAAAAAGGCTCGGGAACGGATTAATTTCGTAAGAACAGGTACCACTGTATTAGTCCTGCAAGGGAAATTCTTGCCTCCCTGCAGTCAACCCATTGAAGTGAACACAAACACACACACACACACACACACACACACACACTTAGCAGTGATCTACCACACAATGGGGCACTCGGAGAGCTGTGGGCGGTGACTTTTCTTACTCAAGAGCATTTTAATCAAGAAGGACGAAGTGAAGCCGCAGCTCACCCGCTCACTGCCACCACAAATTTTCCCTGCTGGCTCAGGAATCAAACCAGCAACCTCTCACTCCCAATTTTTCTTCTGTAGCCATTAATCATAATAAGAGTTCATGAGAATTATTTTTTGTTTTGTATTTTTTGTATTTTCTTCTCAACAGTGAGACTCAGAAAAGGTTCTGTAACTGACAGGAGCATCAGTCAGGTAAATATTTAGCTTATATAAGTGCATGCGACTACTTTTAATGATTTACTCTCAGAAAGTGATTATTTGATATCCGTTCCTACAGGACGAGGAGACGGTGGAGGTGAATTACGCTGCATTGCATTTCAATGAGAAAGGAGTAAAAAGAGGAAGAGAAAAGAAACAACAGTCTCAAGAGACTATATACTCTGGTGTGCGACGCTCTGTAATTTAGATTGGATCGCTCATCGATGTTATTGCACTGTTATTATACATTGTTTTTTTCATTGATTATTGAAATAAATGTCACTAAAATATGAGAAATCTGACCCTTCCTCCCCTCCAGTGTCCAGTTCTTCTTAAACTTTTTCAATAGAATTAGAATATTTTAAAATATCCTCGATGGTGGCACGGTGGCGCAGTGGTTAGCACAGCCGCATCACGGCAAGAATGGCTTGAGCATTTCTATGTGGAGTTTGCATGTGCTCCCTGTGTTCGCTGGGGTTTCCTCTGGGTCCTACAGTTTCCTTTCACAGTCCAAAAGTATTTACATTAGGCTAATTGACCACATTGCCCCTAATTCTGAGTGCATTTGTAAATAATTGTGTGTGTGCTGGTCCTTTCAGGGTGTCCGGGGTGTACCCCATATTCATCCGATGTCTGCCCAGATAGACTTTGGCCTCCCCATGACCCTAATAAGAATAAGCTAAAGTAAGAAAGGTCTCGTTTGTTAGACTTGTCATACTCAAGCCTACTGGATCATCAGGCTGGTGTCCATCCCAGGTTTCTGTGATGTAAAGCAACAAGGCTTCAACGCCTCCTGGATAGGACATTCGTCCATTGCAGAGCAGAAAGAGACACACTTGTGGTTAACACCATACCCACAGGTCTTAGCACAGTTTGGGTTTAATGGGGAATCAAACCCGTGACGCCGTGATCATGAGCCCGACACCCTAACCACTACACCACCTGCCCTACATAACAGGATTAAGTGGTTCTGCAAATGAGCGAGTGAGACTGAAACCATGGCAGGGCCAACACTCAACCATTCGCACTCACACCAGGGGGCAATTCTAACTATCGAATTAGCCTCATTTGCATGTCTCCAGACTGGTGGAGGAAACCAGTGTGATGAATGGGGAGAACATGCAAACTCCACACAGAAACACCCTCTACAGGTATGGGGTTCGAACCCAGTAAGGCGAATATGCTAACCACGACACAACCATCCTGACCGCTGTTTAAGCATCTTCCTAAATATTGAGCCCGGGACTTATGAATTTCTCAAAAACAGGACCTTCTCAGAACAATTTCCTTTCTGCACTGCTTTCCCTTCTTGTTGTTTAAAAGTTTGTAATTTCTGTTGGGAAGTCTTATTTTACTTTCGGCTGCTCCCTTCAGGGGTCGCCACAGCAAATCATCCGCCTCCACCTCACCCTGTCCTCCGCATCTTCTTTTCTGACTCCAACGACCTTCATGTCTTCCTCGAGGCCTTCTGCCTGGTCGTTCCAACCTCAGCATCCTACTGCCAATATACTCACTATCCCTCCTCTGTACATGTCCAAACCATCTCAATCTAGCCTCTCTGACTTTGTCTTCAAAACATCTTACGTGGGCTGTCCCTCTGATATGCTCATTTCTGATCCTATCCATCCTCGTTACTCCCAGAGAGAACCTCAACATTTTCATGTCTGCTACCTCCAGCTCTGCCTCCTGCCTTTTCTTCAACGCCACTGTTTCTAATCCATACAACATCGCTGGCCTCACCACCGTCTTGTACACTTTTCCCTTCATTCTTGCTGACACTCTCCTATCGCACATCACACCGGACACTTTTCTCCAACCATTCCAGCCTGCCTGCACACGCTTCTTCACCTCTTTTCCACACTCTCCATTGCTCTGGATTGTTGAGCCTAAGTACTTAAAATCCTCCACCTTCGTTATCTCTGCTCCCTGTAACATCACCGTTCCTCCTGGGTCCTTCTCATTTACACACATGCACATCCATCCAATCACCATCACCATCTCGGTGGAGAGCCGTGATCGTATAGTGGTCAGTACTCTGCGTTGTGGCCGCAGCAACCCCGGTTCGAATCCGGGTCACGGCAGGAATGTCCAAGGTTCATTTTCAGATTGTGCAATTTTATCCATCATTATACTGAACGACACACCGCTGGTTTAAATTAATAAATCATGTCACTGAACAGGGTGAAATCGTTCAGAAATCCCTAATATTGATTTGTAGTCTGAGGAGAGTCCCAGTGCAGCGAACTGGGCTATCAAAGGCCGTCCATGACGCTCACTGTTTACGGTGTGAGGTTCATGTAAAAAAACCATTGCTGACTTTCATAAAGAGGAACTGTACAGCCACCAGCTTGGTTCTGCCCTGCAATGGCTGCAATGGCCTTGCAACCTGTCTAGGGTGTACTCTACCCTCACCCAGAGTTGGGTGAGATAGGTGCCAGCCTCCCCACAACCCTAATCGGAGACTCATACAAACACAATAAGAACTCCACACAAGTCAGGGAACTAAACCCAGGACCTTCTAGCTGAATGAATGAGTCTGAGGAGACAAATCAAGACACGACAATGCATTCTTCTTCTTTTCCTTTCAGCTGTTCCCTTCAGGGGTCGCCACAGCAAACGATCCACTTCCATCTGTCCCTATCCTCTGCATCTTTTACTCTTACTCCAACTACTTTCATGTCCTCCTTCACCACATCCATAAATCTCTTCTTTGGTCTTCCTCTAGGCCTTCTGCCTGGTAGTTCCAACCTCAGCATCCTACTACCAATATACTCACTATCCCTCCTCTGTACATGTCCAAACCATCTCAATCTAGCCTCTCTGACTTTGTCTCCAAAGCCTCTAACATGTGCTGTCCCTCTGATGCACTCATTGGACAAGGTAATGTACAGAAGTGAATAAATACTCAACTTGGATGAGTGACATTATTTTGTACCTCACAGATACAGAGAGATACTCAGAGTGCTGCAGTCACCACCTCATTGGTGGAATGCAGTGATTGTATAGTGGTTAGTACTCTGCGTTGTGGCCGTGGCAACCCTGGTTTGAATCCGGGTCACGGCAGGAGTTTTAATCAGACTCTGCCAGAAGGACCTGATAAAAATTGTACACCCACAAAATAAATAAATAAAAAACCCTGAATGACGGAAAGCAAAAATGCGAATAAAATTGATGATGGAATGCGAATTGTAAAGTACTGTATTTGATGAAGCAAAACCAATAAAGGTAATTAATTAATAAATTATGCAATTGAATTATAATAAAAACAATGTGGTGTGGTGCAGTGGTCAGCATGTCTGCCGCACAACAAGAAGGTTTTGGGTCAATTCCCAGGCCTGGGTGGTTTCCCTGTTAAGTTTGTATGTTCTCCCTTTGCTTCTGTGAGCTCCTTCCCGGTGCAGTCCTCAGGTTTTGTCCCACAGTTCAAAAACATGCACAGTGGATCTAAATAATCCCTGTGAGTGTGTGCGGCTCTGCAATAGACTTGCAAGCTGTTCATGGTGTACCCACTTTCACCCAGAATCCGCTGAGATAGGTGACAGACTCCCTGTGATCCTAATTCGGATGAAGCATTGAAGATGATGAAAAATAATAATGGTGAACTGGATTAAATTAATCACTTTGTTAAAAATTAACAACGATGTTTTCTTCATGCAGGTTATAATTAATTTAATGGTAAAGTAAAATTTTGTATTTTTTTCCCCATTTAAGATGAAATGGGTAGCTAAATTAAAATAAATAAATAAATAAATCATCACCACAACACTAAGTGGTGCTGGAGCGATATGGCCTTGTTGGTCAAAGAATAATTTGACATATGAAGGGTTGAGTGTAAGAACAGAAAGGCGAGAAGTGAACCTAATGAAATGAAGCACTTCGAGGAACTTCTTCTTCTTCTTTTCCTTTCGGCTGTTCCCTTCAGGGGTCGCCACAGCAAATGATCTGCCTCCATCTCTCCCTATCCTCTGCATCTTCTACTCTTACTCCAACGACCTTCATGTCCACCTTCACCGCATCCATAAATCTTCTCTTTGGTCTTCCTCTGGGCCTTTTGCCTGGTAGTTCCAACCTCAGCATCCTACTACCAATATACTCACTATCCCTCCTCTGTACATGTCCAAACCATCTCAATCTAGCCTCTCTGACTTTGTCTCCAAAACATCTAACATGTGCTGTCCCTCTGATGTACTCATTCCTGATCCTATCCATCCTCGTTACTCCCAAAGAGAACCTCAACATTTTCATCTCTGCTACCTCCAACTCTGACTCCTGTCTTTTCCCCAGGGCCACTGTCTCTAAACCATACAACATCGCTGGCCTCATCACCGTCTTGTACACTTTTCCCTTCATTCTTGCCGATACTCTCCTATCACACATCACACCGGACACTTTTCTCCATCCATTCCAACCTGCCTGCACGCGCTTCTTCACCTCTTTTCCACACTCTCCATTGCTCTGGATTGTTGAGCCTAAGTACTTAAAATCCTCCACCTTCTTTATCTCTGCCCCCTGTAACCTCAAAGTTCCTCTTGGGTCCTTGTCATTCACACACATGTATTCTGTCTTACTAAGACTAACCTTCAATCCCCTCCTTTCCAGGGCATACCTCCACCTCTCTAGATTTTCCTCCACTTGGTCTCTGCTCTCACTACAGATCACAATGTCATCTGCAAACATCATAGTCCATGGAGATTCTTGTCTAACCTCATCTGTTAGCCTGTCCATCACCATAGCAAACAAGAAGGGGCTGAGAGCTGACCCTTGATGCAGTCCCACATCCACCTTGAACTCTTCTGTCACACCGACAGCACACCTCACCACTGTCTTACATCTCTCATACATGTCCTGCACCACTCTAACATACTTCTCTGTCACTCCAGACTTCCTCATACAATACCACAGTTCTTCTTTCGGCACCCTGTCATATGCTTTCTCCAGATCCACAAAGGCACAATGCAGCTCCTTCTGACCTTCTCTGTACTTCTCTATTAACATCCTCAAAGCAAACACTGCATCTGTGGTGCTCTTTCTTGGCATGAAACCAAACTGTTGTTCACAAATGCTGACCTCTGCCCTTAGTGTTGCTTCCACTATTCTTTCCCATAGCTTCATTGTATGGCTCATCAACTTTATCCCTCTGTAGTTGCCACAACTCTGTACATCGCCCTTGTTCTTAAAAATGGGCACAAGCACACTTCTCCTCCATTCCTCTGGCATCTGCTCACTTTCTAAGACCTTGTTGAATATTCTTGTCAGAAAATCTACTGCTATCTCCCCTAGACACTTCCATACCTCCACCGGTATGTCATCAGGGCCAACTGCCTTTCCACTCTTCATCCTCTTCAATGCCCTCCTCACTTCTCCCTTACTAATCTTTGCTACTTCCGGTCACCCCTTCTACTCTTTTTTTCTCTCTCATTTTCCTCATTCATCAGCTCTTCAAAGTACTCTTTCCATCTTCCCAGCACACTTCTGTCATCAGTCAATACATTTCCCTCTCTGTCCTTTATCACTCTAACTTGCTGCACGTCTTTCCCATCTCTATTTCTCTGCTGTGCTAACCTGTATAGATCATTTTCTCCCTCCTTACTGTTCAACCTATCATACAAGTCATCATACGCCCTCTGTTTGGCCTTTGACACTGCTACCTTCGCCTTACGCTGTGTCTCCCTGTACTCCTGTTTACTCTCTTCGGTCCTCTCAATGTCCCACTTCTTCTTGGCTAACCTCTTCTTTTGTACACACTCCTGCACTTCCTCATTCCACCACCAAGTCTCCTTATCTACTTTCCTTCCAACGGACACACCAAGTACTGTCCTACTTGTCTCCCTGATCACATTGGCTGTGGTTGTCCAGTCCTCTGGAAGCACTTCCTGACCACCCAAAGCCTGTTTCAACTCCTCCTTGAAGACAACATGACACTCTTCCATTTTCAGCTTCCACCACTTTGTCTTCTGCTCTGCCTTTGCCTTTTTCACCTTTCTCACCATCAGAGTCATCCTGCACACCACCATCCTATGCTGTTTGGCAACACTCTCACCCACTATGACTTTGCAGTCACTAACTTCCTTCAAATTACATCGCCTACACAAGATGTAGTCTACCTGTGTGCTCCTACCTCCGCTTTTATAAGTCACCCTATGCTCCTGTTTCTTCTGGAAGAAAGTATTCACCACAGCCATTTCCATCCTTTTTGCAAAATCGATCAACATCTGTCCTTCTGCATTCCTGTCCTGGATACCAAACCTGCCCATCACTTCCTCGTCCCCTCTGTTGCCTGTACCAACATGTCCATTGAAGTCTGCACCAATGACCACTCTTTCACCTCTGGGGGTACTCTGCATCACTTCATCTAAGTCACTCCAGAATCTCTCCTTCTCTTCTAGCTCACATCCTGCCTGTGGGGCATAAGCACTAACAACATTGAGCATCACACCTTCAATTTCTAAGTTGAGACTCATCACTCTGTCTGACACTCTTTTCACTTCTAGAACATTCCTGACAAACTCCTCCTTCAAGATGACTCCTACTCCATTTCTCTTCCCATCCACACCGTGATAAAATAGCTTACACCCTGCTCCTAAGCTTTTAGCTTTGCTACCTTTCCACCTGGTCTCCTGAACACACAGTATGTCCACTTTCCTCCTCTGCATCATGTCAGCCAGCTCTATACCTTCTTTTCTCTTTTCTTTGCATAGTTCCAACATTCAAAGTCCCCACTCTCAGTCCTAGACTCATGCCTTTCCTCTTTTCTCTCTGCCTACGGACACGCCTCCCACCTCTCCTTCTTCGACGTCTTCAACCAACAGTAGTCCAATTTCCATCAGCACCCTGTTGATTGACACCACTGATGGCGGTCGTTGTTAACCCGGGCCTCGACCGATCCGGTATGGGGGTAATACTTCTGATTTGCATCATAAATATTTGCCATTGGTTTTACATCGGATGCCCTTCCTGACACAACCCTCTGCATTTCTCCGGGCTTGGGACCGGCATGAGGGGGAGAGACACTGGTTAGTGCCCCCCCACCACCTCATGGCTGCATTTAGAATAAAGGTCTGAGGAGGGCCCACAGTTCAGTATCTACTGCTGTAAGCTTTCTAGATCACATGTGGAAAATTCTGTGATGTCAGAGCTTCATGATGTAACCCCTTTCAACCAGCGTGAGACATACTGAGTTAGTTTAGCAAGAGGAGACATGCGGCACACAGAGCTCAGACCAAACCCACTGATGCTGGTGTGGATTATCGGGCTGTTTATTCATAAGACTGGTGAGTGTACTTTGGTTTTTTTTTTTTTTGGTTTTTTAATGTTTGCTAGTCATATGTTTGTTATTTTTTAGAATAAACTCTTTGGATGTTTAAACGGGGCATGTTTTATTCTTCATCTCCTAAAAGTAGATTCTCGAGACATAAACAGACTCATACAACCCGACCGGGTGATCACTGCGGATGTTGGTGACAACGTGACCCTGCACTGCCTCAGACTGCAAGAAAAATCCATTGAAGCTGTCATCTGGTACAAGCAAAAACTCGGACATGAGCCTCGTGTAATGGTTACAGTTCATTACCAGGCCATTTATGAACACGAGTTCCAGCCACCAAAATTTAGAGTCGAGAAAAATATTACAAGTTTACATTTAAAAATTACTAACGTGGACCCATCAGATGAAGCGATGTATTACTGCGGAGAGATGCAGTATAAGAGGGAATTCGGAAAAGGAACATTTTTATCAGTGAAAGGTAAGAATTTTTAAAAATGCAGAGCTTAATTTTTCCTTTTGCACCAAAAAAACACAAAAAAAAATCTGAATCATTATTCGATGTCAGTCTTTGCAGAACAGAGTCATGGAGCTGGAAAATATTTTTCAGGATGCTGGTGATGGTATAAGTCAAAAAATGGATCAAAAATAATTTACGAATAAATGAACAAGCAAGTAAATAGAAAGGAGAGAGAGAGAGCGAGAGAGAGAGAGAGAGAGAGAGAGAGAGAGAGAACAGAAAGAAAGTGATTTAATGGTGAAATAATGTGAATGAGGTACATGAGAAATTTTTATATCAAAGATATTTTAGAAATAGATTAATAAAGTAAAAAAATACATGAATAAAGAGAGAGAGAGAGAGAGAGAGAGAGAGAGAGAGAGAACAGAAAGAAAGCGATTTGATGGTGAAATAATGTGAATGAGGTACATGAGAAATTTTTATCTCAAAGATATTTTAGAAATAGATTAATAAAGTAAAAAAATACATGAATAAAGAGAGAGAGAGAGAGAGAGAGAGAGAGAGAGAGAGAGGTTTTATGCCAAAAATATTTTATAAATAAATCAATGAATTAAAAGGGCAAAAAAAAATATATATATAGAGAGAGAGGAAGAGACAGGGGGGTGGGGAGAGAGAGAGAGAGAGAGAGAGAGATGAAGAGAGAGGGAGGGAGAGAGAGGGGTGGGTGGGGGGTGTTGAACAATATTTCTCCAGTTTCTGGTTTTGTTTGTTTCTTGAAATTGAGGATTTATGAGATGAGACTGGGGCAGCGGTGGCCTGGTGGTAATATCGGCTGGATCACTGATCCCAAGGTTGGAGGTTCAAGCCCCACTCTCAACAAGTTGCCACTGTCCCCCCAGTGCACTAACTGGGTTATCAAAGGCCGGCCATGTCTCTCACTATCTATGGTGAGAGGTTGATGTAAAATAACCCTTCATAGCTGCATAGCCGTCTAACTGGGAGTCAGAACCCCCTGAGGCAGTTCGTTCACAGCAACATTCTGGCAACCCAGTCGTATCAACTTCTGCCCTTCCACTGGATCCTTCCGGTGGCGCTGAGAGAGGTGACTTGCTGCTTGGGTAACAGCCTGTCCTCCATACTTCCTACCCAGGCTCTGCATACTGCAGAGTATCACCAGCCGGGACACCAGCCAGAGTGTAGCTCTATAGTCCTGTGAGACTGACGGAGGCCTACTACTACCATGAGATGATAAATTTTGTGGTATCACGTTCCCCGTTGGTAGAACTGTTTTTGTTTGTTTTTATTTCAAATTTAAAGATTTGTCTAACTGTGAATTCTGTATATTTAATCTTTTTTAAAACATTGATCAATAAATATTTGTGTTGCATTTTGGACTCGAGCAGAGTCAGCAGTGTCTGTTACATCAGGCTCACAATGCCAATGTTGGATCTGACCTTCACTGATGTTCCAGGTCTTTTAGAGGTTTTCAGCATGTTCAAAAAACTGAGACCCAAACACTGGGACTCATCAGCCTCACATCGTTATCCTGTGAACCAAACCTGCTGAAGGTTCCAGGTTCTGATCCAAAGGTCGTACTGTTGGGCTCTTAAACAAGACCCCGAACCCTCAATTGCTCAGGTGTATTAAAAAATTTAATCACTCTGGACAAGGGAGACAGCCAAATGTCATGACTGTAAAAGCAATCAATACATTCTGAGAAGTCGGCTTTCCGAATTTAGAGACACTGCGGTATTAAATTCTTTCCGTGGACTGCATGTTAGATTTCTGATGCATTATACAGGTCTCTGTACAAAAAGAATCAAATCAAGACACTACACTATTTATATTCCTCTGATCAGGTAAACCAGATTTAAGTGTCTCAGTGTTCCAGAACGATGGCCGAGACTTGGTTCCTGCAGGAGCGTCAGTGACCCTGCAGTGCTCGGTTCTCTCTGAGATCAGAACGGAAGAACTCCGAGTGTTCTGGTTTCGAGCTGCTCCACCACAATCTGATCCTCAAATCATTTACATTCATCACAACAGCAGCCGTCAGTGTGAGAGAGTCACTCCTACACACACCTGTGTGTACAACTTCTCCAAGAACATCCTCAGTCTCAATGATACCGGCACTTACTACTGCGCTGTGGCCCTGTGTGGGAAGATCGTCCTAGGGAACGGGACACTGGTGGAGATAGGTGTGATTATTTAAATTATCTATAAGGGTTTTACTATTATTATTATTATTATTATTATTATTATTATTATTATTGTTGTTTCTGTGCGACCGTAGAATCTGTGGATCCTGTAGTGATCTGCCTGGCTGTAGCGTTGGGGGTGTGTCTGGTTGTTCAAGCAATTTTATTCTGTAAATGGAGAAACCATGAACAAAGCACAAGTAAGTGTTCTGTAGGACTTTATAAAATATCCACTCAGCTTTTAAAAAAAAATAAATAGACTTGTGATATAATATACTGAAGCCAGATCGCCGTAAAAGCAATACACTGTATGTATATGTATATATATATATATATATATATATATATATATATATATATATATATATATATATATATATATATATATACTGTATATATACAGTAGTCCCTCACCTTACGAAATTAATCTGTTCCAGAGCTTTTTTCGTAACCTGCATTTTTCGTAAATTGAACCGCATTTTACATGTAAAATGTGTGATTCGTTCCAAGGCTCCCAATACTACCCCCTAAACCCTTTAAAAATTATAAAAGTATACCTTTTAAAATGTCCTTCTGCTTCAATATCATATCGATGTTAGACGGGTTTGGCCGTATTCCTTTGTGATATCACTCAATCCCGTTTCTTCTCCTCCTCACTCACACCGGAAATCACAAGTGTGTGTGTGTGTGTGTGTGTGTGTGTTTGTTTGTGCATGCGTGCCAGTGTGTGTGTGTGTGTGTGTGTGTGTGTGTGTGTGTGTGTGTGTGCGCGCGCACGCGTGTTGACCATGTCTTCTAAGCAGAGTTATAATCTTACAAATGTTTATGGAAGGTTAAAAGCCTGAGTCAAGAAATAAAGCATAAAACAACAGTAACTCTGTCCTTTACACAAAAAGCATCATGGTGGATTCAGCTCTAAATGGGGCAATGGGAGGTAGATGCGTCATTCCTCCTAGGCAATGGGATCCCTGTCCGTGATGGCGGACCTGTCCAAGATGGCGCTCGAGTGAAGGCAACATGAACGACAGCTCAGTTGTTAGCCAATGGGAGGCCTGCAGGGCGGAATGTTTGAACATCATTGATGGGAGAGCAGTTGCATTGTTTGAATGTTTGAATGGCATGTTTGAATTTTAAGATGGCACTTTCGTAATGTGAACTTGTTTCGTATTCGGAGACAAAAATTTCAGTAAAATGCTTTTTGTAACCTGAATTTTTCATTTGGTGAGAGTACCACTGTGTATGTGTATATATATATATATATATATATATATATATATATATATATATATATATATATATATATTAGTACATTAAATGTGTTTCATTTTTGTTCAGCAGAGGGACAAGGCACTGGAAGAGGAATTGAAATAACAAGCACTGAAGTACTGGAAAAAGTCTTAATTTTAATTCACCTTTATTTATTATTATTTCTTTATTTTAAATTATGTTTTAATTTCATATTTATTTCTTCAGGATCTGAATTACGCTGCCTTACATTTTAATGAAAAGAAACCCAAAGGAGGACGAGAAAAAAGAGAAGGACCTCAAGGCCTGGTTTACTCTGAAGTCAGATATCACCCCAAGACTTAGATTATAAACATCTCAATAAAAAAAATAGGGTTTTGTTTGTTTGTTTGTTTGTTTTTTCTCTTTTTATTAGAATTGTTTTGGATTTTGGAATAAAATTGTAATTGTTGGTCTCCTTCCTTCTTTCCATTTCAGCTCATCGGTGTAGTTACATGCAGATATTATATACAGTAAAAACAGAAAATACTTAAATATTCAAATGTACTGAGATGTTTACAGGAAATTAATATTTCACTAATATTTACATTTACATGCAACCATGCATACTCCAGCCATGCAAACTGATCAGAAAGTCAGGGGTTCAAAACCGGTAGCACCGACCGCCTATCTGCCACTGATGGGCTCTTAAGCAAGTTGTTAACCCTCAATGCCGCAGCTGTATAAAAATGATCAATGTAAGTATCTCTAGGTATCTCCGGATAAAGGATCTGGTAAGATCTGATATCTGGGGTGAACTAGATAAATATGTCTGATCTACACATGTTAAGAGAGAGCATTGTAAAGACCAGACCGGTAAAGGAGATTGTTAGGGTTTTGATGGCCCTAAGCAAGTCTTCCCGCGGATCAGTTTCCGAGTGTCACCCAGCGCGCTGGAGTGATCAGCAAAGAAAGCACAGCCACTGACCAAGGTGAGGTGCTCAAGTGTTTATTCCCCGATCACCAAAGTCTGGTGACCAGTACAGGGGGGTTTTATACATGAAAATCTAGATATTACTTCATGTTGATGCATGGCTTCTCAGACAGAAGACAACGTGGCTGGGTCACGTTGTTATGTTTATGTATAGCTGAGATTACACAGTATGCAATGGGCAAGATTAGGGTAAACAAGAAGGTTAAAAAGAAACACTGGAATATTCTAGTTCTAACCTGACCCATTTATGGGCCTTAAAAGGAGGTAACAGGCTCTCTTAGTCTCTCTTCCCCTTTATGAACCCTAAATAACCCAGAATGTTCAAAAACATCCAAGCACAAAGACATAGACATGGGAATAAGAAGGATATCAGGAGTATAGTATAAGTCAGGGGTCAGCAACCCGTGGCTCTGGAGCCGCATGCGACTCTTTCAGCTCTCTGATGCGACTCCGTGGCTTTTAAAAATAATGAATGTGTACTTTATAAACGTGCTTCATTCACAAAAACCACTGCATCACCAAAAACAACTGCAAAAAGAAAATGCCGCTTATTTATTCACATCGGAAGCACTCCGGGCTCCCAGGGATAGAGAAATAAAACAGCATTCATCTGAATGGTGGGAGAATCTGCCTAAGGTCGGGTACCCAGCGGGTAATCTTGCAAAAATGCTCTTTTAGGGTTGAAAATTGCATAGATGAAAATTAACAGTCACGGGTGCAGGCATATATTTATTTGGTGTGGGCGGGGCGATTTTGTGTGTTCTTGTGGACATGGCTATTTTTATATTAATCAGCTACACTGAGAGTCTCAGTGTTTTCGATCTGCTGCGTTGGTGAATTTCCAAACTTTTGTGCTTATGGAAAGCAGTGTTCTGCAGCAGCTCCACGAGTGAGCGAGATTTTTCCGCCGCCGGGATTTGCAATCCAGGAACGGAAATCACAGCTGAACTAAGAGATGGTGGATGAGATTTGGTTTATGCACAGCAATCTCCAAATTAAATAACTCTCCTCCTAGTGACAAAATAAAAGACTGGGTGTGGTTCAGTCTCCACTCTGAGAATGGGTCGGTCAGTGCAGCATTAAGCATTAATATTATTTAAAAGAATGTTGAGCAGGCTCCTTCTTAAAATAAGTCTTCATATACTTTTCTGTGTTTCTGTTGTTTATGGAAATTAAAACTATGACAATACAACATTAATATAACGAATAAAGAAAAAGAAGATCCCACGAAGGGAGTGATGGTGAGGTGGGCTACCCAACCCATTAACACATCTGGCTGCAGCTCGTCCCTCGCTTTGTGGGATAGATATTCTTATTCTTTATAAAAATACAAGAAGACTTAATCCTAATTAGGGTCGCGGGGAGGCTGGCGATTTTGTTTAATCTAAATATTTTTGTTGCAAGCAGAATTTAAGTGTCTCTGCAGTCGTTTAAATCAATGCAATACATTGTTGTTTTATATTAACATGAAGGGAAAAGCGGAAAAACATTATATGCAGTGATATTTGATTTTAAATGTCAATAAAGGATTTGTGGCTCCCAGTGTTTTCTTTACTGTGGAAAACAGGTCCAAATGGCTCTTTGAATGGCAAAGGTTGCCGACCCCTGGTATAAGTGAATACATAATACATGCATAAATGATCACAAAATATAAAGCAGATGTAAAATAACAAACGATGAATGATGGCAGCCATATGATTATGAGAGCATAGTAGGTGCTGTATATATGTTGGTTATTATAAGGAATCAGAAAATCCCTTTCAGAGATACAGTGGGCTCCTGCTCCTCCACTCAGAAACTGTGACGATGACTCTACAGTGTTGAGAAAAGCTGGAGTAAACCACATGTCTGTAAGCCAAACCAGATAAACTCAGACCAAAGAGTGGTGATAATACCCTAATACAGTCAAAAGGAAGCATGAGGTCTGTGGTGGCTCAGAGGCTAATGTTCTGGGTCACTGGTCAGTAGGTTGGTGGTTCAAGCCCCAGTTCCACAATTCCACCAAGTTGTCGCTATTTAGTCTCTGAACAAGACCCTTCACTCTCGATTCCTCAGTTACATGAATGATACATAAATGTGAAGTCGCTCTGGAGAAGTGCATTTGCCAAATGTATTAAATGTAGATGGAGAGCATGTCCACCTGACAGCAGAAAAGCTCCCGGATATGAGCTCAGTCCCTGAAGAGGTCACATCTATGTGGAGTTCTGGGTGCCCTCCAGTGCAGCTAACTGGGTTATTAAAGGCTGACCGTGTCTCTCACTGTCTATGGTGAGAGGTTCATGTAAAGAGCCATTGGTGACTTTCGACAAGAAGCGCTGCAAAACCGTCAGCGTGTGTCCACCCTGCGATGGCCTGTCGTGCTGTCCAGAGTGTACTCTGGAAATGGACACCAGCCTCCCCGCGACCCTAAATAGGATTAAGTGTTTACAGAAAATAAACTGAACAAAATGACTGAATGATTGAATGAGTTCTGTGTGTATGTTCTCCTCAGGCTTGCATCGATACTCCGGTTTCCTCCTACAGCCCACAGACATGCACATGATGTTAATTGGCTGTTCCAAATTGTTACTAGGTATGAGTTTGTGTGTGTGTGTGTGTGTGTGTGTGTGTGTGTGTGTGTGTGTGTGTGTGTGTGTGTTGGCCCTGTGATGGCCTAGCACACTGTCCAGGTTGGTACACAGCATTTGCCTGGACTCGACTGAGATGGGCACCAACCTCTCCCGACCCTAATAAACATTTAGCGGTGTAAAAAGTGAATGCATTTTTATGGGGCGATCTTGTTTCCATCACGGATGTTTCACACTGTGTTTCAAAAATAGAAATGAGTTCATTGAAAGGAAATAAATCATGTGACTGGTACCTCAGCCAATCAGATGTAGGTCACTAGTACCAATTACATCTTGCCCTGATCATTACATTTTCTCTAACACCTAGTCCAAGTATCATTCTGAGGAGCTCTGAGGATGAGTTTGATATGGACATTCACTTTATTTCTCAGCATAGGTAGGTTTTATAGCCGATGTACTTGAACGGTCTACAGGCCTTCTCGCTGTTTACACAATTTCTTCATGGAACTATAATGCATTCTGAATCTGAGTCTAAATTGCATCCAGTGTTTATTACTGTCACATATTATGTAATTTAATTTTTATTTTTTATTTATTTTTAGCTCCGGTTCAATCTGTGGAACTTTTCCGACCATCATTTCTCCCAGTGAAGTCTGGAGAACATGTGACTATTCATTGCCCGTTTGGAGACATTCGGAAGACTGATAGTGTGGTTTGGTACAAACAGGCCTTCGGAGAAATGCCGCAGAAAGTGGGGGAGAGATTAATATATAAAGATGTCGAGGTCCGTCCCGAGTTCAGGTCATCGGGCTTTAAATTGACGGTGACTGATAACGGAAAAGGAACTTCTCTGACAATTCAACATGTAAGGAAAGAACATGGAGGACTTTACTATTGCGCAAAATGCATGCTGGAGAGTGTCGAGTTATCCAACGGAACTTATTTGGCCATAGCAGGTAAATAAACTCAATAAACCTGTAGAAAAAAATATAGATATTAGTATCTCTCTTACTTTTAATCCTGCACCATGCCCTGTAACGTTTAATAATAATGATTTGAAAGCATTTACAGCATTTGGAAGATGCTCTTATCCAGCGATACTTACAATTATCATTTTAATACAACTGAGCAGTTCGCTGTTAAGAGCCTTGCTCAAGGGCCCAACGGTGGTGATAGTGAGGGTTGAACCACTAGCCGATGGATCAGTATCCCATCACTCATTCCACTAAGCCACCACTGCACCGAAGCTTATTGTTTAGTGCGTCCTCCTCATGGCAAGAAGGTCCTGAGTTGTCTCCTCACGTTCTCCTTGTGTTTGCGTGGGTTTCCAACAGGTACCCGGGTTTCCTTCCACAGTCCAAAGACATGCCCATTAGGCTAATTGGCTGTTTCGGTTTGCCCCTATGTGTAAGTTTGAGTGTGAATGTTGGCTCTGTGATGGTCTCATAAGCTGTTCAAAGTGTACCTTGCTTTTTTCCTGAGTGGGCTGGGACGGGTGCAAGCTTCCCTGTGACCACAGTGGGATTACATGGTTTAGTAAATGAGTGATTGTACAAGCAAACTGCAAACGCATTAAAATTGAACAACGATATCTCAGATAAACATAGGACGGTGAACAGATTATGGTTGAGGGATTATTTCAAAAGAGGAAGACTTTAAGAAGCATTTATTCATTTTATGTAACCATTTAATCCTAATTCAGGTCACAGGGAGGCGGGCGACCATCCCAGCCGACTCTGGGTGAGGGCAGAGTACACCCTGGACAGCTCACCAGGCCATCGCCGGGCCGAAACACGCTGACGGCTATGCAGTTGCTCTTAAAAGTCAGCAATGGCTCTTTTACATGATCCTCACACCATAGCCAGTGAGAGACACGGCCGGCCTTTGATAACCCAGTTAGTGCACTGGAGGGACAGGGACAACCTGTTGAGAATGGGGCTTGAACCCCAATCTTAGAATCAGTGATCCAGCACCTTTACCACCAGACCACCACTGCCTGCACTTTAAGAAGCAATTTTAGGGTATATTATCCAAATTGTGTGGAGCCGGTGGTGTCGTGGTTAGCGTGTTGGGCTCATGATCAGGAGGTTGTGAGTTCAAATTCCACTGAGGCCCTCACTGTGCTAAGACCCCTGGGCAAGGTCTCAACCACAAGTGTGCCTCTGTTCACCCAGCAGTATAAATGGGTACTAGTAAAAATATACTGGGAAGGTAACCTGTGATGGACTAGCGTCCCATCCAGGAGGAGTTCAACTCCTGATGGCTTCACGCTACGGAAACCGGGGATAAGCACCGGCCTGATGAGCCGCTAGGCTCGGGTGTAAAAACCCAAAACAGTTAATCAATCAATCAATCAATCAATCAATAAATCCAAAATTGGTTTTAAATTCTTCTATGTGCTACATACATACAAGGTGGACAAAGCTTGTGTTGTTCTATCTGCATCAGACAAAACATGGACAGCGCGGAGTTCTACGCATGGTGTTGTTACCTGATGTAGTTCTCAGTGACTCCACTTCTGATTTAATACTTTCAGAATAGACACAAACTACCCACATGTCAATCTTAGACTCTTCCTATACACACTTCTCATACATTCATCTGATCAGGTGATGAAGATCTAAAGGTCTCAGTGTTCCAGAGCAGCTTGCAGGACTCGGTTCCTGCAGGAGCCTCAGTGACCCTGCAGTGCTCAGTTGTCTCTGAGAACAGAGTGGAAGAACTCCGGGTGTTCTGGTTTCGAGCTGCTCCACCACAATCTGATCCTCAAATCATTTACACTCATCACGACAGCAGCCGTCAGTGTGAGAGAGTCACTTCTAAAGACACCTGTGTGTACAACTTCTCCAAGAACATCCTCAGTCTCAATGATACCGGCACTTACTACTGCGCTGTGGCCCTGTGTGGGAAGATCGTCCTGGGGAACGGGACACTGGTACAGACGGAATCGGGTATGTAGTTTACAAACATGCGAAGTATTTATCAGTGTAATTTATACACCTTTACTAAAGGTTGTTGATTATTATTTATTGTTATTATATTCCAGTTTTAATTTATTTATTGTTCTGCTGTAGGATCTTTAAGTTCTGAAGTGATTTATCTCACAGTAGTGACGGTGGTGTGTCTGGTTGTAATCTTCGCTCAAGCTTTTATAATCTGGAAAATGTGGAAGAGTAAACAATCCAGAGGTGAGTCTACAGTAGATATAGAATTGTAAATACAGTATACATTTATATACACGTGCAGGGTTCAAGCCCCACTCTCTCCGGGTTGTCCCTGCTGTCCCCTCAGTGCAGCTAACTGAGTTATCAAATGCCGGCCATGTCACTCACTGTCTATGATGGGAGGTTCATGTAAAAGAATCCTTTCTGACTCTTGTAAAGAGGAGCTGCATGTCTGTAAGCGTGGTTTTGCCCTGTGATGGACTGGTGAGCCATTCAGAATCAGTTGAGATGGGCATCAGAGTCGGTTGAAATGGGTGTCATGAACCTAATTAGGATTAAGTTGCTCAGAAAACGAATGTATGATGTATAGTGCACATTGCTGTTTTGGAATTTCCCCAGTATCGGCCCAGATAAACCCCAGACTCCCCATGACCCTAGCAGGTCTAAGTGGTTTGGTATAGATATAGTATTATAAATGTAATATTATTGATGAATAAATATTATTTAAGATAAGCTAATGAATTTTCATTATGAACTTTTTTTTTTTTTTTTTTTTTTTTGAACAGTGAGACTTCAAAAAGATTCTGTGGCAGAGGAAGCACTCAGTCAGGCAAGTAATATTATTGGAAGTCATAATGATCAGGAATTCATTCATAAATCAGGGTTAATTCAGGACGTTCATTCCTACAGGACGATGATGCAGTGGAGTTGAAATACGCTGCCTTACACTTTAATAAGAAGAAATCGAAAAGAGAGACAAGAAAAAGGGACAAACCTGACAGTTGTATTTATAGTGCAGTGGCATATTCTACCTAGATTATATTTCTAATGTGACTTTTTTAAAACTGTGATGATTACATCTGTTCTGGTTGGTTTGTTAGTTTCCAAAATCTATCAATGGATTTTTATTTATTTAGTTAGTTAACTTTTTTTTTTTTTTTTTTTTTTGGATTAGAGTCCGGTATAAGTAATAAACTGTTAGCTTTTAGAGGTAATCCATGTCCATGCATGAGGTTGAACAAAAATCTGTGATCTGTGTGCAACATGGAAAAAAAATATATTTTGCTGTGGGTAACTGGTACATTGAAAAAAAAGGTTTTTTATAAAAAAAAAAATTTGCTCTCACAGAGAAAAAATACTAATCAAATAATCCTTATATAAATGCAATAAAATACTTTTGGTAAACAAAGGGAATTCTCCAATGCTTCCACTGATGTTTCCAAACAGTATCGGTAAAAAAAGGAAATGATTAATTTTAAACAGGATACACCTCAAAGTTATTATGGGGAATTCTGCTCATGTGGTTAGAAGAGCCAAGAAGACGCTGTCCAATTTAAAAAACAAAACAAAACAAAAACTTTAACATTTAAAATGATTTGTATACATATTATTAAATAAATTACAAAATATCGCTGATATACAATGAGAGTTATAATGTGTTTATAGAGATATTGTATTCTTCTTACACCTCTGATACCCGTGTTTACACCACTCAGCATTCAGGTTTGATGTGGTTTGGAGGAATACTTCAGTAAGTAGGTCTACAGACAGCGTGTATGTGGTTGTGGTTCAACTGAGTGAAGTGGGTTGCTGGGACGATGTTTTTTCCAGTTCAGACATATTGTAGGTGGAAGCTGCATGTGTTGTGAACTTAACTAGAGAAACAATAAATAAAGAAAAAATAAAAAAGACAGATTGATGATTCCATGTTCTATAATATACTGTACTGTGCAAAAGTCTTAGGCATTCACATTTTTTAGGTTAAACTTTGCGAGAGATTTTTACTTCGTGACATTTTTAAAGCAGATGGACTTTGAAGTACTCATTTCCCAAAATGCTTCATTCTGTTAGACTTATAGGGAGGAACGGTGTCTTTCTCAGCTGACATCGAATGAAGGCAGGCTACATCCAGACCATCATGGGACCAAAACCCACACATACACAAACATTCACACTCACAGTCACACCTAGGGGCAATTTGGAACGGTTAGCCAGTCTAATGTGCACCTCTTTGCACTATCGGAGGAAGATGGAGTACGGTACTCAGAGGAAACCCACACAAGTGCAAGCTCAGACAGAACATACAAACTCCAAAAACAAACACCCGCGCTTGGGACTTGAACCCAGAACCTTCTGGCTGTGAATTGGCTGTGTTAAACACTTCACCACTATGCTGCGCTTTACAGAGAAACATTTAATTTAATTATTTATATGTAAATTTCAATCATCTTGGCTCTACAGCATTTCATCAAAAACACCCAGGACTTGTGCACGGTACTGCATTGGAAGTTTTTGAATTGTGTTTAATACCAACTTATAATTTTTTGGTAAATGTATGAACAATATATTATGTTTATGAAAGAGGTTTTAGAATAATATTCAAGATTATTTTCTGATATTTTTAAAATCATGAAATTTCTGTTGTGCATCTTCAAGCAAGACATAAAAAGTAATAAAAATGAGGTAAGCAAACTTTAAACATTTGGTTTTTTTAATTTTTCAAATGTTATAATAATTACATAATAATTACATAATAACAATAATTAAATAATAATTATATATAATATTAAATAAATTTTTATATATATATATATATATATATATATATATATATATATGTATGTATATAATAACAATAATAATAAGGGGAAGAAGAATAGAGAAGAAAAGAAAGTAAATAAATAGTTCCTGTATTCATGATACAGATTTTTTTTTTTCATACATTATCATTATTTCGGAATTATAACCGTATTATGTATCAGTATCATTTGGAATTTTAACAGTATCATATACTACATCGGTGTACACTCCCTCTTCTAATGATACAGAGTTCTGGTTTTCAGCTGTGACTTTTCTCTTGGAGAATTCCAAAGCCACATAATTTAGTGACTGAGCTTCAGGTTCCTTGGGAGAAAAATAAATAAATAAATAAATAAAAATAATAATAATAATAATAATAATAATAATAATAATAATAATAATAATAATACATTTATAAATAGATTATTACTACTGTTGCTATTACTACTAATCATCATCATTATCATCATTCTTCACACAGCATGAACAGTATCTAAAAACAAGTTTGTTTGTTTTTTAATTGAACAAATTGACTTCTTAAGTTGTATCAAGAATATTGTGCTCAGCCGTGTGTGACTGTAGAAATATTTCACATTCACAACTAGAACATTCTGTGCGAAGCTGCTGTTATATTTTCATGTGCACATACCTGCCCTGTTCCTGAGCAATTTTCTATTGAAGTGTTTCCTGTTAATCAAGAAACAAATCTGTAAATCTGTTTCATGGAACTTCGGGATTTGTAACAAAATTCATTCATTATTTACAATTAACCTAATCATAAAAACACCCACTTCTCGAGCTTTCATGTTTTGTTCTCCTCAGGATCAAATAAATGAGACAGAAAATCAGCAGTGCGCTCAAACCCAAAGCCGTTCCAAAGCCGAGCACTGCGGAACACAGAGAGCGGATCATTACCGATGATGATGTTTCACCACATTACGTTCACATCAGTATTTATTATTTCCTGGGTCCATTTTGCTTGATTAATTCGTGTTGTACCTGTTTTCTCTTGTGTGTTGAAGCTAGTGTTGTTTCTGTGCAGTGTTGCTTTAAACACCACTGCATTATTACATGGAGTTGGTTTGGATGGTGCTGATGTAATAATATTTCCACCTACAAACAGCGATCATCATTCACTCAATCACAGTCTGGAACTCAGTGATGTAGAATTTAACAGGAAACTTTACAGTATATTAAATCAGTCACATCAACAATTTGAGCGTAAATCCTACCGTTAATTTTTATATAAGTTCCATCTGCAAACACGATGTTGGACGTTGTCAGGGCGCAGTAGTACATGGCTTCATCAGACTCGGTGATGTTCAAAATGGTCAAATTGAAGCAGTTTGATGATCTCACTATTTGAAAACGAAACTTTTGGATTCCAGGGTAAAATGTTTCTCCACCATATTTATATACAATCACCATGGCCTGGGGCTTTTCTCTGTTTGGTTGCTTAAACCAGACAATTATTCCAACTTCCCTTTCAGAAATGCAGCACTGCAGACTGGCCGATTTGCCGATATCCACACTGAGCTCTTTATCAGGCTGATAAACCGGTGACTTTGGGACGGACTGTGCAGTAACCCAGCATCTCCCGGGTGGGACAGGATCTGGGAAAACATATACCTGTGTTAGTTGCTGAGAGTAAATCAGATACTAGTAGAAGTAGTAGTTGTAGTAGTAGCAGTAGTAGTTGTATTTTAGATATAGAGTATTGAGTAAACCCACAATAGAAATTTTGGCTCACCATTTAACCCATCGAAAGTGAGCACACATACACATACATATACTTGTAGCAGTGGGAACCCACAATGCAGAACCCAGAGAGTGGTTGGGGGTCAGGTGCCTTGCTCAAGGGCACTTTAGCCATAAAGGTGGAGGAAGGGGAAGCTGCTACCCATATCTCCCATCACCATCCACTTTTTCCGATGGTTTGAGATTTGATCCAGTAACATTTCGGTGCAAAGCCCGCTTCTCTACCCATGAGGCCATTAGGCTATTATTATTATTGATTGATTGATTGAAACATATTTTATTCATTGAAGAAAGGGATTGGGCACAAGTTATCCAATTTAGTGAAGCCCTCTCCACAGATTATTTTAGCCAATTAACCTACTGTGCATGTTTTTGGACTGTGGGAGGAAACCGGAGTACCTGGAGGAAACCCACGCAAGCATGGGAAGAACATGCAAACTCCACACAGAAACACCCAGACTTGGATTCGAACTCAGGCCTTCTTGCTGTGAGGTGGGCGTGCTAACCACTACGCCACCATGCTGCCCTAAATTATTATTATTATTATTATTATTATTATTATTATTATTATTATTATTATTATTATTATTATTATTATTATTATTATTATTATTATTATTATCCCCCCAGTGCGGCTAACTGGGTTATCAAAGGCGGGCCATGTCTCTCACTGTCTATGGTGAGAGGCATGTAAAAGAACCATTGCTGACTTTCGTAAAGAGTAGCTGCAAAGTCGTCAGCGTGTTTCTATCCCTTGCTAAAAGGGTTGTGACAGGAAGGGCATCCGACGTAAAAATCTCTGCCAAATTAAACGTGGGAATCAAAATGATTCGCTGTGGCGACTCCCGAGTAAAAGGGAAAAAGCCAAAAGGAAGACGAGACATTATTATTATTATCATCATCATTATTATTATTATTATTATTATTATTATTATTATTATTATTATTATTTGTGGTATATGGCACTGGATTGCTGATCCAAAAGGTTGGGGGTTCAAGTCCCATTCTCCACAGGGTTGTCACTGTCCCCCCCAGTGCAGCTAACTGGGTTATGAAAGGCGGGCCATGTCTGTCACTGTCTATGGTGAGAGGCATGTAAAAGAACCATTGCTGACTTTCATAAAGAGTAGGCTGCAAAGTCGTCAGTGTGTTTCTGTCCCACGCTAAAAAGGGTTGTGACAGGAAGGGCATCCGACTTAAAAACCTCTACCAAATCACCGTGGCGACTCCCGAGTAAAAAAGGGAAAAGCCGAAAGGATAGAAGAAGAAGATGTTCTATTCATTTTCTGAACTGCTTAATCCTAATTAGGGTCGCGGGGTGGCTGGAGCCTTTCAGACGACTCTGGGCGAGGGCAAAGTACACACTGCACCGATCAGCAGGCCATTGCAGGGCAGAAACCCACTGATGGCTATGCAACCTCCTCTTGACGACAGTCACCAATGGCTCTTTTACATGAACCCTACCATCAGGCCACTACTGCACAAAATTTTTTTTTTTTCATTATATGTTACTTAAAACATTTTTAAAATAATATAAAGAGTCTACATATAACTTGTACAAATATGATTTAAATTAATAGATGGATAGTTTTTAAAAAAAATAAATTAAATTAAATGAGAAATGTTTTACTTACACATGGTGCTAAAAATCCAAATTAAAATCCAAAAAACAATCATCTTCAACTCTTCATTTCTCTGAAATTCTAAAGTGTTTGTACTTCATTTATTAACAGAATATAAAGGCTCTTGTAGCCTGGTTTGAATTTATATGTATACTATGGGTGGTGTGTATTGACCACGCCCCTGAGTATCGATTCAGAATGATTGGTTGTAATTTTTTTTAATGTCCATGGACACTCACGTCTGCCCACATCTACCCCACATATTTTCTGTTTGTGTTTTGCTTTTGATATCATGACAAAGATGTAAAGACATAATGGAAAATGTGGGTTACTTTTATGCTCGTGTGCTTACACTAACTCTCATTGTTTATTTAAATGACTTCCTGAATTTAATTACACCTACATGAGTCATTTGGGCCGATTGAGTGTAATGAGTTTTAATTTTGTTATTTGTTGGGGTCTTTTTTTGCTTTTTTGTTTTGTTTTGTTTTTTTACAGTGGAACCAGTCGGAGCTCATCCATCCATCTACTTTCCTCCACTTATCCCAGATCAGGTTGCCAGGGCAACAGGTCTAGCTGAAGTAAAACTCAGGCATTTCCTCCTTAGCTAGACTCTCCATCTTCTCTTGAGGTATTTTGAGTCATTCCCAGACTAGATGACGTATATAATCCCTCCATCAAGTTTTGGGTCTGCCCTGGCGATTCCTCCCAGTCAGATAAAATGCTGGAAATCCGAGGGAAGCAAGCAGGATGTGTCCTAATCAGATATCCGAACGACCTTAGCTAACTCTTTTTGATCCAGAGGAGCTGCGGCTCTACCCCTGGGTTCTTGGGTCAGTGTTAGGAGTATGTACCTATTTGGGTGAATGTAAATATAAACAATGGAAGAGAGTCACGCTTGTTCAACTCGGTTTGGGGAATCTATATTAGGGACCGGTGGCTGACTGGCTACAGTCTTCCAGTCTCCTCCATTCTTCCAGTCTCCTCCAGTCTCCTCCAGTCTCTTCCAGTCTCCTCCAGGCTCTTCGGGCAGATCATCCAATGGGACTCATCATGGCGGATCACCAAAGGGGAAGTCATCCAAGGCGGATCATGGAACCACCGTTCGGGACTTCATCGACACAGTCCAGCATCCACGGCCACGCACTGCCCACGAGGGATGGCAAGCCTTTCCCCGCCAGCACATGCACCATCACTAAATTTACCTTGCTGCAGGGGCTTGGTGACTATGGGACCCTTGGGTAATTTGTACATGGTTTAGGTCTAAGTTGTACATAATGTGAATTTTGTCTTATTTTGGTTATATTATTATATTGTACATAGTTAATGTTGTGGTCTGTTGTGCTTTACTGGTTTCACAGGGCAATTTCAATCAACTAAATTCTCATATCCGTAACAAGTGGGGGCTCGTCTGATAGAAGCCATTAGGCATACGGAACAGTCAGTAAAAACTGATGGAGACGGGTCTGGGATACTGATTTATTATTTACCGCTGCTGTATCAGATGTTTATGAGAATCTCTATGAGACCAAATTAGTATCGTATTATGGAGTAACATGTGGGTGTGGGCGGATTTGACTTGCGCTATGATGTCATAGCCTTGCAGCTTGTTTTCCACTCACCCCTCACCTAAACACCTGCAAGATTATGAGAAATACTGGAGCTGTTTTCTGACCTTTGACTGCCTGCAGCTATGATTGCATGGCCTCAGACTTATTTTCTACTCCATTAAAAAAGGGATCAATCTTTGGTAGGTATTTACTGCTACATACCAGGAATTATCCACAAGACCTACTGTATTAGAGATGAATGGACCTTCTTGCTGTAAGTCAGAGATGTTATTCGCTATGCCAGGTGGAAGTAATAAAATGAAACATGAAGTCACAACAAAAGAAACTAGAAGAACTCAGAGAGTGCGAAGAGCTTTTAGAAGAACATCCACAGAGCCAAATAAAGTAACAAAATGCACACAGCACCCCCTGCTGGCAATACTGTTCTACCACACTTCATGCCAGATCTCACAATGTTAAAGAATTATTTAAAAAATCCCTAGATTCAAAATTTAATCTGAATCATCTCCAAGCTGTCCTGGAAAGTTATTAGGACTGGACTCCACCCTTTCAAAAAAATAGCACCAAAATCCATTAAAAAATCAACACAGACAAAAATATAATCATATTGAAGGAAGGAAATTAACATTACGTCAATTCGTTTTATAATTACGCATATATTTTATCCGCAATTTTTTATTTATTGTGTCTGAATTTCTTGTCCTGTATTAAGCATAAAAACATATTTTGCTTTATTTTTTATTATTAGAAAATATTTATTAAATAAATATTTAATTTATATAATTATATTATATAATATAAAATAAATATTGCTCATTTAATAAACTCTCAATCTGAATGTATTTAGATTCATTCACTTATTTTCTGAACCACTTAATCCTAATGAGGGGCAGCAATGTCAGCCCATTCTGGGTGAGGGAGGGATACACCCAGGACAGCTCGCAAGGCCATCACAGGGCCAGCACTCACACAACCATTCATACTCCCACTCATACCTAGTAGTTTTTGGACTGTGGGAGGAAACCAGAGTATGCAGAGGAAACCCACACAAGCACTTGAAGAACATACAAACTCTACACAGACACACATGAGCTGGGACTCAAACCAGGGCCCTTCTTGCTGTGAAGTGGACATGTGAGCCACTGTGCCATCTGAATGCATTTTGTATTGTTAATTTGTCTTTCCCAACATTTTCTGAATTTTTTTTTTTATTTAACGAGTACTACCGAGTACAAACTGAAATATTTTCTGCAATGAAATGTTCAGTTCATTTTTTGTAACGCTTAATCCTAATGAGGGTCACGGGGAGGCTGGCGCCCATCCTCGCCGTCTCCAGACGAGGGCAGAGTACACCCTGGACAGCTTGCCAGGCCATCGCAGGGTGGAAACACACTGACAGCTATGCAGCACCTCTCATCCAAAGTCAGCAATGGTTTTACATGAACCTCACACCATAGACAGTGAGAGACATGGCCGGCCTTTGATAATTCAGATAGCAGCACTGGGGGGGGACAGTGACAACCTGTGGTGAGTGAGGCTTGAACCCCCAACCTAAAGATCACTGATCCAGCGCCTTCACCACGAGGCCACCACTGCCTGCAATGAAATGTCATGAATTTTACTATATAACTGATTTACTAAATAAAGATCTCTTTATATTTACGTTTATATAATCGATCATCTGATGGTCGGGAAGTGGTTGTAGTGTACAGTGGAATTTACTTGTACAGAGAAAGTGAGAAACGTCCCGTTGAAATCCACCCTTAATAAATCAGAGAGGTGTGTACGTCGTTACATGGAGTGCTGCAGTGTGAACGCGGAAATCCTGCTGTCCATGACGAATGATTACGGCTCAATCTAGGATTTATCTTTGTGCTTGATCTCTCACTTTTTCATGTAAAATGTGCTTGAGAGGTTTAATGGTAAACAAAGTAAGCCAAGAAAACCCACATAATAAAACAACCTGAAATTGATTTATTATAAAATCAATACATCATCATCTTTATTGTATATTTAGTGCTGATTGAATATAGTCTGGAATACATCAGATCATTACTACATACGAGATTAATATTATAAAACTTGAAATAAAAAGACACAAAAAACTAGTAATAATCAAGAATTCAAATCTGTAACATGGAAGTTTGACTTCAATAGATCTTAAATTCATGTAACTTGAACATAATTTTTATTATAATACTCACTCAGTACAATTCACTTCATCGAGTGTTTTTTAAGAGCGTGTAATAGTGCTCTATGTTATAAATTATTTCTGTTACATTCTACACTCTTTTTCACATCGGATTACAAACATCTATCTGACGAGCCAGTTTCCTCCTTTCCAGCTGTGACTTTCCTGTTGGTAAACTTTACAGCTGCATAATACACTGATTCATCGTTAGGTTCCTGCAGAAAAGAAGAAGAAGAAGAAGAAAAAGAAGAAGAAGAAGAAAAAGAAGATGAAGAAAGGAGGAGGAGCAGAACAAAGAAAAGAAGGATGATGAGGAGAGGGTGAAGAAGGAAAAGGGGGCGGAAGAGAAAAAGAAGGAGGAGGAAAAGGAGGGAGAGCAAGAAGGGGAAGGAAGAAGAAGAAGAAGAAAAGAAGGTGATGATGATGATGATGATGATGATGATGATGATGATGATGATGATGATGATGATGATGATGATGATGAAAGAGGAGAAAGGCAAGAAAGATGAGATAGAGAAAGAATGAAAAGTAGGAAGAGAAGAAGGAGGAGGAGGAGTAGGAGGAAAAGAAAGGGAAGAATGAGGCAGAGAGGGAAAAGAAAGAGAAGGAGGAGGAAGAGAAAAAAGGAGGAGGAGAAAGAGGATGAAGGGAAGAAGAAGGACAAGGAGGAGGAGGAGGAGGAGGAGGAGGGGAGGATCAAGAAGAAGAAGAAAAAGAGAAGAAGATGATGACGATGAAAGAGGAAGAGGAAAAAGAGGAGGAGGAGGAGGAGGAGGAGGAGAAGGAGGAGACAAAGAGAAGAAGGTGCTAGTTAAAGTCTATATTAAACTTATACCATGACGATATGAATCCGTGCACAGGCCACACTGAGAGTATTTTAATGAGTAAGATACGACTGTAGTGATATTCCAGGTGTATATGAGGAGCACACCCACCTGATCCATTCCTGATGAATCTTCTGGAAAAGATTTCACTAGTGTTTCAGAACACACTGCTCATTTTTACAGATTACAGTAAAAATACAAAAGTTTAATGAATATAAAAGCACATACTTGTAGAGTTTTCACATTTGCTTCTTCTCAGGATGAAATAAATGAGAGAGAAAATCAGAAGCGCGCAAAAACCCAAAGCCGTTCCCAAAATGAGCACTGAGGAACACACAGAGAGACAATCGTTCTGTTTCATTCGCTTTAACAATCTCACAAACTATATATAATACAATTTTATATATATATATATATATATACATAAATATATATATATATATATATATATATATATATATATATATATATATATATATATATATATATATATATATATATATATATATATATATATATATATATATATATATATATATATATATATATATATATATATATATATATATATATATATATATATATATATATATATGGCGGGTGGCTTTAGGTTGCTGCGGTCATGAGTCCCAGTTAGACCCCCACTGTGCTAAGACCCCTGATCAAGGTCTTAACCACAAGTGTGCCTCTGTTCACCCAGCAGATATAAATGGTACCAGTAAAATATACTGGGAAGGTAACCAGCGATGGACTAGCGTCCCATCCAGGAGGAGTTGAACTCCTGGTTGCTTCATGCTATGGAAACCGGGGATCAGCACCGGCCTGATTTGCCCGCTGGGCTCGGGTGTATAAAGCCCAACAGATTTTACCTTTACCTGGCGTACGGCATGCTTCACTCGCCTGAAAATGGCACTCTTTGCCGTGTGCCACTCAGTGAATTCAAGTAGAATTCAAGCCATGTGTTTTTTTTAAACACACCCCATGTGCTTGAGCTCAGTACACAGGCTGTAATTTTAATTATTATAAAGTTTAATGATCGATACCTTGATATTTATTGTTGATTACTGTACTTGCTACTCTTGAGATGTGATTGGACAGAGGACGCTTTCCACATTGTTAAACCTGCTTGGTGATTGCAAGGTCGCAGATCTAAGTCTGGTACAGTATACTGTATCAGTTATTCGAGACATATACAGTACACAGTGCACCTACTGCTCGAGCATTTCCAAAGTGTTCAGTGATGTGTATTACAGTGGCTTGTTATTCGCTTTTCAATAATATATTCTTCTATTTTTTTTACCCGGCAAAGTTTATACTGCTGCTGGTTATGAATATGTAAATAAGGTTGAATTATTCGACATCATACCTATTTTCTCTTGTGCGTTGTTTCCACGCAGTGCCGCTTCACATTCCTCTGAATTATCACAAAGGGCCGGTTGGGATGTGTCTGATGAAATAATAATAATATTTTTACCTATAAATATTTATCACAATTCACTTACTCACAATCCGTAAATCAGTGTTGTTGAAGAAAACACAGTAAACACTTCATGACTTCATTATTACAGTATATTTGTCTTCCAGGTTAAATATGCTAACGCTAATAAGGAAAAATATCTTAGCATTGAGCCCGGGACTTAATCAAGTTTTTATCTATTCATCACTCATTTTCCAGACTGCTTCATCCTATTGGGGTCGCAAGGAAGATTTCGCCTATCTCAGCCGACAACTGGCGATGCACCCTGAACAGCTCACCAGACCATCACAGGGCTGTGGACTGTTGGAGGAAACTGGAGAATCTGAAGGAAACCCACACAAGCATGCAAACTCTACATAGCAATGGTCTCACCAATCCCGGGACACAAAGCCAGGACCTTGTTGCTGTGAAGCAGCCATACATCGCAGAAATCTTACCGTTAATTTTTAAATAAGTTCCATCTCCAAACATGAAGCTTGTTTTCAGCAGTGCGCAGTAGTACATGGCTTCATCAGACGGAACGATGCTTAAAATGGTCAAGTTAAAGCAGTTCGCAAATATTGCGGTTCGAAAATGAGACATTTGGAATCCTGGGTAAAATGTTTCTCCGTGAGATTTATATCCAGTGACTATGAGCTGTGGTTTTGATTGACAGGGTTGCTTAAGCCAAGCGATTATTTCCTTTTTGTCTGCATGAACACAACACCGTAGGGTAGCTGAGTCTCCGATGGACACAGTGAGCTTAGAGTTTGGCTGGTAAACTGGTGACTCTGGGACGGATTGCGAAGTTACCCTGCCTCTACCAGGCTGCATTGGGTCTGGGGGGAAAGAGCATTAATAGGTTATTCATATAATTCAGACGAAGTGATTTAGAGTAATACAGACATTATATATATATATATATATATATATATATATATATATATATATATATATATATATATATATATATATATATATATATATATATATATATATATATATATATTACTTACACATGGTGCTGAAGATCAAAAATAAAATCCAAAAATCTGTCATGTTTCATTTCTCAGAAAATCTAAAGTGTTAAAATAAATGTCAGGTTTAAATTTATATTCATTCTACAGGAGGTCTGGACTGACCACGCCCCCCCTCGCCCCCCGCCCCCCCAATAGGATATAAGGGGTGTTTTTTTTGTTTTTTGTTTTTTGTTTTTTTAAGCATGCTAGACAAGCACATGGCATTTTGATCTGCCTGTACCTACACCACATGTGTCTATATTTGTATTTAGGTCTTGCAGAGAGACATCATGAGAAAGACACAAGACAGAATGGAAACTGTGGTTTACTCGAACATACACTTGTTTTCAGAGTAGGTAGTCTGTTGGGTATTTTACACCTGAGCCTAGTGGCTCATCAGGCCGGTGCTTATCCCTGGGTTCCATAGCGTGAAGCAACCAGGAGTTCAGCCCCTCCTGGATGGGACGGTTGTCCATCGCTGGTTACCTTCCCAGTATATTCTAATCGGAACCCATACTGCTGGGTGAACAGAGGCTTGATCAGGGGCCTTAGCACAGTGAGGGTCTAACTGGGCCTCAAACATACAACCTCATGATCATGAGCCCAACACCCTAACCACTACACCACCGGCCCCACTGTTCTGAGAGTAATAACGTCTTATTGATGTTTATGTTACTTACCTTCTTCATTCAATACCTGTGCATCAAATAATGGGGTTAGAGTACTAAGCATCACAAATAATTATATAGTTACATTATATATATATATATATATATATATATATACATATATATATATATATCTATATATATCTATACACATATATACACAGTGATACCTCTGCTCACGAACATAATTGGTTCCCAGAAAGTGTGTGTAAGGCGAAAAGTTCGTCTTCCGAACATTTATTTCCCATAAGAAACCATTAAAATGAGAATAATCCGTTCCCAGGACCCCATAAAACATAATTTTCTACTAAATAAGCCTTAAAACTACACAAAAATATACCTTATTTTATGTATAATAAATGTGCTATTGTATTGTAATTAAAGAAATAAACTGTACTGTATAATAAAGTCGTTTTATTTACCTTTGTGATGGTAGTTGATGGCTTGATGGAATGGAGTGGGAGGAGGAGGGAGGGAGGGACTTACTGTTTGGAAGGAGAGTTTGGAAACGCCTACTGTTTGGAAACACCCTTAGCCACACACGCACCCTTAATAGCTTCCTTGTTCTTAAGGATGGTGGTAGACTTAGCGTACTGGTACTGGGACGCTGAGTCACACAAACGCACACCTCGTTCGTGTTTTTCAATGATCTCCGCCTGTGGTGGGGTCTTTTTCGGTCCCATAATAGCAAAAGTACACTCAATATGGTCCAAAATGTCTAGCAAACACAAACCACTTCCGCATTCAAAGAAAGGGGGTGACGAACTGTGACGCCGTGAGCGTGCATCAGCTTTTCGTGGCCACCACCGTGGCGCTGTTCGACCGCGTGGTTTGGTTCGTCCGCCGAAAACTAGTTCGTCAGCAGAGACTATATGCTCGCAAATTTAATGTTCTTGAGGCGAAAAGTTCGTGAGCTTAAGCGTTCGTCAGCGGAGGTTTTACTGTATATATATATATATATATATATATATATATATATATATATATATATATATATATATATATATATATATATATATATAATTTTCTTAACCACTTAGTCCTAATTAGGGCTGCAGGTAGCCTGGAGTCCATCTCAGCCAACTCTGGGCAAAGGCAGGGTACATCCTGGACAGCTCACCAGGCTATCATACGGTCAACACTCACATGACTACTCATACTCACACCTAGGGGAGCTTTGAACAGCCAATCAGCCTACTGTGCATGTTTTCAGAGTATGTGAGGAAACCGATACAAGCACAGGATGGACATGCAAACTCCATCCAAGCTGGGAATCAAACACAGGGCCTTTGTGCTGTGAGGCAGACGACTACACCACCATGCCACAGATATATATATATGGGCATACACGGCTCTATATGGAACGTGTGTGTCAGTGTTGTGTTCTGTTCATGAGAACTGTTTTATCATAATATAGACTATAGAGGCAGTTACAAAGTGCAAGGTACCGCCATCTGTACAGTGTCTGTATAATGTAGCAAATAGGCTGAATTTTGACCTTTCAGGGTCAATTAAGGTCAAAATGGTGATTGAGTCATTTGAAAGCCCATGTTGCATCTATGGATTGATGCCACTTTAGTTCTAAAAACTAAGTAATTTCAATATAATATGGGGAATTTCTGGCTCCGAAAGAGATTTTAGAATCAAATCATCTTGGGTAGGGTAGTGTCCCCACCAAGTTTGGAGAAAAAAAATCTGTGCATGGGTGTCAGGAGCTTGTTTTCAAACTTATTTACAAAAGCTGATGATTAAAATACCACTAAATGTTTATTTGGGTATCACTATCATCAGGTTTAAGTACAGAAATTACTGCAAATAAAGGAAAATATATTTAAACGTTAAATCCATCTGAAATTATTTTGTACACAATCCTTGTACTTGTACAGTACTTTCGAGGTTTCGTGTGTAAGGGTTTACTGCCGCCTAGTGGTAAATATACTTAATTCATATAGTTGGTTCCTATGATCCGATAAATAAAACCTCCAGTTACAGGGACATGCCGAATGTCCAAACGCTATGGCTGGTCTATATTCTACCTGGGTACGAGTTTGAGTGTGAATAGTTGTAGATATTGTTCAGGATGCACCTCGCCTTCTCCAAGAGTCGCCTGAGATGTGATGGTTAGAATATCACAATCTGGCAACCTCGGGGGTGAAGACAGTGAGGGGATTTCAAGAGGAATTAATGATTAAAGTTTCTCGAGTCCTTTAAAAAGAGTTACTTGAAGAATGTGACGCGAAAGGTGTGTCACATGAACAGATATAAACCCTGAGCCTGGTTGGTTTAAACAGGTCCTCGGTGGAGAGCCGTGATCGTATAGTGGTCAGTACTCTGCGTTGTGGCCGCAGCAACCCCGGTTCGAATCCGGGTCACGGCAGGAGTTTTTAAACAGAACCGAGGTTTAGGCTTGTCCAGTAAATATTTTAGTGGGGTTCACGGGTAGTCTGTCAGACGCACAATCATATTTAATTTCCATATTTATCTGGGATTTTACAGCAATAGCTCACTACATCATTTGAGCAGTGTGTACGGATCCACTACACTGAGGCTCCACCTACTCAGATGACGTAACGATGCGTCGATGGTGTTATATTTAAGCGCCGACTACAACAATAGCAAAAAAAAAATTCATATTTATTTGTTCATTTATAAATCAGCAAAAATACTCTCAATCTATACATTTAAAATGTCAGAACTATAACTTTACTTCACAATTGCGAGTAATACTATACTAGTCCTTCTAAAAAATTAGCATATTGTGATAAAGTTCATTATTTTCTGTAATGTACTGATAAAAATTAAACTTTCATATATTTTAGATTCATTGCACACCAACTGAAATATTTCAGGTCTTTTATTGTTTGAATACTGATGATTTTGGCATACAGCTCATGAAAACCCAAAATTCCTATCTCAAAAAATTAGCATATCATGTTCAGGTAGTGTAAACGAGCTATTAACCTAATCATCTGAATCAACCAATTAACTCTAAAGGTGACCGGACCCTGAGGAAGATTGTGGACAAGGGCCGATTCCAGACCTTGGCGGACCTGTGGAAGCAGTGGACTGGGCTACAGGTGCCGCATTCCCCAGGTCAAGCCACTTTTGAACCAGAAACAGCGGCAGAAGCGGCTGACCTGGGCTACAGAGAAGCAGCACTGGACTGGTGCTCAGTGGTCCAAAGTACTTTTTTCGGATGAAAGCAAATTTTGCATGTCATTCAGAAATCGAGGTTCCAGAGTCTGGAGGAAGACTGGGGACAAGGAAATGCCAAAATGCCTGAAATCCAGTGTCAAGTCCCCACAGTCAGTGATGGTCTTGGGTGCCATGTCAGCTGCTGGTGTTGGTCCACTGTGTTTTATCAAGGGCGGGGTCAATGCAGCGAGCTATCAGGAGATTTTGGAGCACTTCATGCTTCCATCTGCTGAAAAGCTTTATGAAGATGAAGATTTCATTTTTCAGCACGACCTGGCACCTGCTCACAGTGCCAAAACCACTGCGAAATGGTTTACTGACCATGCTATTACTGTGCTCAATTGGCCTGCCAACTCTCCTGACCTGAAACCCATAAAGAATCTGTGTGATATTGTGAAGAGAAAGTTGAGAGACACCAGACCCAACACTGTGGATGAGCTTAAGGCCGCTATCGAAGCATCCTGGGCCTCCGTAACACCTCAGCAGTGCCACAGGCTGATTGCCTCCATGCCACGCCACACTGAAGCAGTCATTTCTGCAAAAGGATTCCCGACCAAGTATTGAGTGCATAACTGAATATAATGATTTGAAGGTTGACTTTTTTTTTTTTTTGTATTTAAAACACTTTTTTAATTGGTCGGATGAAATATGCTAATTTTTTGAGATAGAAATTTTTGGGTTTTCTTTACTTTTTTGCCCAAATTATCAATATTAAAACAATAAAAGGCTTGAACTACTCCAGTTGTGTAATGAATTTAAAATATATGAAAGTCTAATGTTTATCAGTACATTACACAAAATAATGAACTTTATCACAATATGCTAATTTTTTTGAGAAGGATGAGTATGTGTGTATATATACACATATGTGTGTGTATATATATATCTAGAGAGAGACTGTGTGTGTGTGTGTGTGCATATATATATATATATATATATATATATATATATATATATATATACTGAATAAATTAATAAAACAAAAAGAAAGGAAGAATGTAATACAAATATAAAACACACATACAGTCTTCTTCTTTTCCTAATAAGTTTATATAATCAGGCCTCTAAAGTTGTTCTTTGTGTTTTATATTTGTATTACATTCTTCCCTTCTTTTTGTTTCATTAATGTATTAAGTTGCTGTATAAATTAGCAGAACACGCAAGAAATCAAGGGAGACTAAAGAATGTGATGGAGCGATATAATTTCAATGCACACTGGCACTGTGTTGCTCAAAATTTGGGCCAGTGGAGATCACTGTGACATTGCAATCGCACACACATGTACACATTAGACATGTTTTGCAAAAAAAAAACAAAAAAAAAAAAACGGGCAACTGTTAGCCCCTTTGACCAATTGCCTCCAAGTTTTTTTCCAATTTGGCCAGATTACATTACATTACAGATATACACTTGAATTGTCAGTAAATTCACTGAAATGAGAAATGAATTTAAACTAACAGACATAAAAACAAACTTTCAACAACCACAAAAAAGAAAAATAAGCTTGAAAATACTGTATGTAAAATAACAAAATTAAAAATAAATTGAAATATAAACATATTTTTAAAAAGAAGAATTTTACAAGGAACATATTTAGGGTTGTGACAGGAAGGGCATCCCATGCCAAATCAAATGTGGTAGTACTGAACACTGAACTCTATTGATCCACGCTCGATTATTTGAGCCTGATATTGATCGATTACTCTTCCCTGGACGTCACGTGATTAGTCAGTGAAAATGGCAGACGGCGAGGTGAACAGTGAAGTTCATAACAACGCTGTCAAAGATGAAAATTCAGGCATTACAGGAGTTGAACATCACATCGTGGAAAGAGAAGCCGATGAAGAAGGAAAGGATAAAGTTGGTGATAGTTCGTGGTCGGCCCCAATTTTGTCTTTTGCCCGAAAAGCTTCTGAAACTATCAGTATCGCTGGATTGAGGAACCCCTTATCCATGTCTGAGGCTCCTAATCCGGATACCTCAGAACCTTTAAAACCGGGTAGGACACCCGTTTAAACAATACACATTATCATGCAATTGCAGGGAATAAGATTTAAAATTCTCGGAAATTTGGGAATTGTATGGAAGTTGAATAGGAAAGGAGTGTGATGGGTGATACTTGAGTGAATTGATGTTGTGCAATAATACCGTGTTTACTTCCTCATTGACTCACCGAATCTTCACATTATTTTTACAACTGTGGTCGCAGGACGGCTGGAGACTGTCTCAGCCAACACTTAGGGAAGGTACAAGTTACACCATGAACAGCTCACCAGACCATTTTATAGGACATCTGTAACACCTGGGGTCAGTTTAGAAAAGCCAGTTTGTATATTATATACATCATTTGAACTGTGGGAGGAAACCGGAGTACCCGGAGGAAGCCCACGCAAGCACGGGTGAGAACATGCGAATTCTCCACAGAAGCGCCCTCGCCGAGCGTGGGAATCAAACCCACGACCTTATTTGCTGTGAAGAAAACCAACCACTATGCCTCGGTATCCCCCAGAGTAATAACCTGTCCTTCCTTTCGGCTTTTTCCCTTTTACTCGGGAGTCGCCACAGCGAATCATCTGATTCGCACGTTTGATTTGGCAGAGGTTTTTTTTTTACGTCGGATGCCCTTCCTGTCACAACCCTTTTAGCAAGGGACAGACACACGCTGACGACTTTGCAGCTACTCTTTATGAAAGTCAGCAATGGTTCTTTTACATGAACCTCTCACCATAGACAGTGAGAGACATGGCCCGCCTTTGATAACCCAGTTAGCCGCACTGGGGGGGACAGTGACAACCTTGCGGAGAGTGGGACTCGAACCTCCAACCTTTTGGATCAGCGATCCAGCGCCCTATACCACTAGACCACCACTGCCCCCTGACCCAGAGTAATAACCTGACTTGATTATTTACTTTTTGTCATTGTCAGGTTGATGTAGAAACCTTGAGGTTACACCTGGCGTCACTACTCAAAGACTTCATTTGGTTCTGCCCTCGTTTAGGGCACTAATTTTCTGCAGATATAAATTTGAGGTCATTATATTCTTTACGGTTATTTTAACACCCAAATTGTAATCTATTTCCTGGGTTTAGGGCTAAAATACACCACTGATGTACAGCCAGATGGCACCAGGCTTGGAGGTTTTACAGTCGTCTTTGTTTTGCCGGTGGTGTAGTGGTTAGGGTGCTGTGCTCATGATCGGGAGGTTGAGAGTTCGAATCCCACTGAGACCCTCACTGTGCTAAGACCCCTGGGCAAGGTCTCAACCACAAGTGTGCCTCTGTTCACCCAGCAGTATAAATGGGTACCAGTAAAAATATACTGGGAAGGTAACCTGCGATTTACTAGCGTCCCATCCAGGAGGAGTTGAACTCCTGGTCGCTTCCCGCTTTGGAAACCGGGGATAGGCACCAGCCTGATGAGCCACTAGGCTCGGGTGTAAAAACCCAGCAGACTTTACCTTACCTTACCGACCCTCCCCTTTACCTTTGTTTTGCAGAGCAAATTTTCCTTTTGGTTTTGGAGTTACAGTCTGTGAAGGTTATAAAGAAATTTAATATGTCTGATGCTGTTTCCATTATCTTTTTTGCCAGGTCTGCATCTTTTTCACACACTTGTTCTTTATTATTACAGTAACCCCTCCCCCCGTTGTACGCAGCGTTGCGTTCCGCCCCTTCCTGTGGATCCTGAAAATCTGCAAATTATTGATGCGCTGTTAAAACCTTATGTATGATATTCCATACACTAAAATACGCTTCTTAAACACATTCCATAGACAGTCTTACTCATTAATACAGTAATAATGCAGTAAAATGTAGTAATGATGAAGTAAAAACTTTAATTTTGTACTGTGATAATATTTATGATTAAACAAAGCGCTTAGGCTCCTTACCAGAAGCTAGAGAAGATGCAGCGCATTTGAGTGACACATCATCTGCAACCAATCAGCAGGAGGAAGAAACAAAAGCTCTCGGCCATTGGCTAAATTTGAATCACGTGCCAGTAACTTCCGGATTTGCTGCTAATCCGTGAGTATGCAGGGCCGTGACCCCTGAACCGCAAATGGGCAGGAGTCTACTGTATTATTATTATTGTTATTGTTAATATTAATATTATTATCTAATAGGCTGTAATCATCTTTTTGTGTTAAGTTCCAGTTTTTTCTCCCCAGTGAGATTTTAATGGTGTGCAACACTTTTATTTACAACCAGATACGATCAAAATCAACAATCTTAAGATTTCTCATAAAACAAAAATTAATATCAATGTTTTATTAATTCGGGCATTTGCTAAACCGCTTAATCCTGCTAGTGTCATGAGACTCAAGCCTATTTTAGACAACTTTAGGTGAAGACAGGGTACACCCTGAACAGCTCATCAGTCCATCTCAGGGCAACACACACACACACACACACACACACACACACAAAACCACCTTTCATACTCATTTTCACACACGGAGGCAATTCGGAACAACCAGTTCTCCTGATATTCATGTTTTTGGACTGTGTGATGAAACCGGAGTACCCTGAGAAAACTCACAAGCATCGAGAGAATATGCAAACTGTGCACAATGACCGAGCCCGGGATTCAAATCCAGGACTTTCTTGCTGTGAGGCAGATGCGTGCTGACGACTACACCACACTGCCCCTGTAAATGTTTAGTTTGTATTTGGTGTGTTGGTCATATACAGTGTGTCTAAACCTGTGTGTGTTTGCAGCGTTGAAAGATCCGATGTTGATTGAGAGATCCAATCTGTTCTCCATGATAAAGCTCAGTATAAAAGTCCTGATCCAGTCCTCTCTCAGCCTGGGCCGGACACTCGATTCCGAGTACCCACCTCTGCAGCAGTTTTTTATCGTGTTGGAACACTGCCTTAAACACGGACTGAAAGGTGAAAATCTTGATAAAAAAATGATGGTAGATCTGATTGGTTTCATATATTTATGTACCGGAAGTAATTTCATCTTCTTATTTATACGACGAACATGGTGCAGCTAAGAAGTCCTTCATTGGGCAGAATAAATCGATCTGGGCTCCTCTGGAGCTAGTGGAGAAGCTGTGCCCTGAGTCAGCCGACCTCGCCATGAGTGTACGAGACATGCCTGGACTCAAGTGAGTCTCCATCCATGTGTGTATATCTACATTAAGACCAGACTTTTACATGCAGTTAGTGAGCGTGCAAATTACAGATGTGGGGGGGTGGGGTGAGTGGGCGGTGTTTCGTCTAATAAAAAAAGGGTACGTTTACATATGTAATAAACTGAGCTAAAATTTCTGTTGTTATTTTCAATGGAAATATTCTCAAGGGAAGTACAGTACTTGTACATTGTTGGGTTTTTTGTTTGTTTCTCTGATCCTGAAAATTGAAGGTAAATCCAACAATCATCAAAATTTTTAAAAATTACAAATAATGTGCGAATAATGAAGCATAAGTACACTGTATATAATTTTATCCTCGTTGGTTTCTGACTTATCGGAAGTGTGGTATACCGGGGAACCATGTTTAAAGTGGGCGGAGCAAGGTTGCTGATAATGACATCTTGGTGACGATTGGACAGAAAGAGAGAAATTTGACTGATGTATTTCATCCAAAACTCTGAACAATGATCCTTGAGACAAAATGACATTTCTGCAAATCCAAAAAGTTTTATTTTGCCTTTTCTTTTCATATTTTATTGAGTAATAGAGATCTTAACCCTGCCTGTTTGCCCTTCGCAGGACGGGACTGGGCCGAGCTCGAGCCTGGCTGCATCTGGCTCTCATGCAGAAGAAAGTAGCAGATTACTTGAAAGTTCTTATAAACAACAAAGAGCTTTTGGGGTGAGCGGATCATCACGGATCATCAGATGATGTCAATAAAATGTGATGAGAATGAATAAATTATAGTATAGATGGGGAGGGGTGTGGTTTGTGGTTGGCACATCCACCTGAGAGCGAGAAGGTCCCGGATGCGAGTACTGGATTGAGGTGCACATTTGGGCTGATTGGCTGTTCCAGATTGCCCGTAGGTGTGAGTGTGAATGGTTGTGTGTATGTTGGTCCTGCTATGGTGCAGCGAGCTGTTCAGGGTGTAACCTGTCTTCACCCAGTGTTGGCTGAGATAGGGTCCAGCCTCCCGGCACCCGTAGCAGGAATAAGCGGTTCAGAAATTGATGCGGGGTGTTGGTGTGTGTGTGTGTGTGTGTGTGTGTGTGTGTGTGTGTGTGTGTGTGTGTGTGGCAGAGAGTTTTATGATCCCGGAGCATTAGTAATGGAGGAGGAAGGCTCTGTGATTGTCGGGATGCTGGTGGGGCTGAACGTCATCGACGCCAACCTGTGTGTGAAAGGGGAGGACCTGGATTCTCTGGTGAGACACAAACACACACACACACACACACACACACACACACACACTGTTGCTGTTTCTAGGATCATGTTTTGTGCGGCGGTTTGAAACGCTGTATTATCTGGATGTCGCAGGTGGGCGTCATTGATTTCTCGCTGTACCTAAAGGACCCACAGACAACCGAGAGCGTGCAAGAGTGAGTAACACCTCGCTTCCGAAAATCAACACTGCTGCCGGTTTTTTAACTTCTGTTTCTTTGATTTATGTTCTAAGTCACGTAATTCTAATTAGGGTCACGGGCAGGCTGGCACCCACCTCAGCTTGCCACTCTACTGCAGGGCCAACACATACACACAAAACCATTCACACTCACACCTACAGGCAATTCGGAACAGACAATTAGCCTAATGTGCATGATCTCGGGCTGTGGGAGGAAACCAGAGCACCTGGAGCACCACGCAAGCGCAGGGAGAGCATCTTAAATGCGTATTGTTAGGTGTCCGCGGCTCGTTAACTGGTTGACTCAATTCAGCCCCGGTGACACAAAAAAAATCTTGCGTGCATTTCCCAAAGACAGTCTGTGGTGAACGTCAGAAAGGATAACGTAAGTTCTCTTGTTGCTGTCTTTCGCGCCATGATTTCCGCATTTATTTGTATCACCTGTCTTGCTAGGCTAATCATCCGTTCAACAAGTTCATGTTCCGTGTCAGCCTTCATGCTTTGTGCTGTTTTAATTAACACAAGGTTTTCTGCCTACCTGACTTATACTGTGTATTTTATTTTTATTCTTGTTGATGCCTGTCATCATGTACAGCAGGGGTCCCCGGTACCGGTCCATGGGTCATTTTTTACCGGGCAGCAAAGAATGAATAATCGTGATTAAAATGTATATAAAAATATGTGTTTGCTTCCGGGTGTCTTAATTTGAAAGACAACCACTTCCGCCCTCCCCTAACTTCTACGCTTGACTCTTTGGCGCGTATTTATCCTGAATCAGCGATGCAAGCTAACCCTCGCAAAATGAGCCAGAAACAGAGTTCACTGGAGAGGTTTTTTTTTGGAAAGGGTAAACGAGACAGCAGAACAGTCACAGACTGTCTGCGAAAAGAAAGCTGCATTAAAAAAAAAAAAAAAAAAAAAAAAATACCAAGATTCCTACTTGAGTTACGGGTTCATTGCAACAGATGATTCACAAACCCCACACCCACTCTGGGTGATATGCGGTGACAGACTTGCTCATGAAGCCATGAAACCATCAAAACTGCGCCACATAAAGTTGCATGCGAGCACACAGTGGATTCACGTTTATTATTATATTTACAATGCAGTATAAACACTTTACCCCCCCCCACCCCCCACCCCCTGGTCCGCAGTAAAATTGTCAGGCGTTGACCGGTGTGCGGTGATAAAAAAGTTGGGGACTACTGACGTACAGTAAGTCAGTGATACGTAACAGCCAATCAGCATCAACTCAGCAACCGGTCAGCATGATTGGGTTTTCTGTTCTGTGGGAAAATCATCCAAATCATGTTCCATTTCTGTGGTGCTCCACTCGTAGATCTTACTGGAAACATTTGCTCTGTTCTTGTCTTTAGAATGCGTAAGGTATGACGGGATCCAGAATTGTCCGCAATGGTGTCTGTTTCCTTAAAAAGTGTAGAAAGCACTGTGTAAGCTGACAGAGACTCCTAGATGGAACTTTTAATAATAATAATCGGAAGAAAGACCTTTTGTGCTTTGCTCTATAATAGCATGCATTTGGGCTGATTCACGTCTGGTGGCATTTTCTGCTGTTTTATTTGACAGTGATGTAAAAATGACTGCGATTCTGGACCAGAAACACTACATAGAGGAACTGAACCGGCACTTGAGCGGCACTGTGACGGACCTTCAGTCCAAGATGGATTCGCTGGAGAAAACCAACTCGAAACTCATAGAGGAGGTCAGAGGACTAATCCAAAGCATATAACAGATAAAGAGCACGGTTTCATTTATTTATATGTGGAATGTGTACTATAGATGAAGTGTGTGTGTGTGTGTGTGTGTGTGTGTGTGTGTGTGTGTGTGATGTGCAGCTCTCGGCTGCGACAGACCGGATTAATTCCCTGAGGGAGGAGCAAGAGCAGCTTCGTCAAGAGAACGCCGCCATCCTCCAGACCAGCCAGAGGAAAGAAGAAGTAAGATTAAGACACAAAATAACAATTCTAGCAATGCATTCTGGGTATTATGTTGCTCAACATGCACCTTCTACTCCTCCAGGTAACTCTACAAGACAGCCAGGTGGAACTGGAAACGTACAAGCAGACGAGGCAAGGTCTGGATGAAATGTACAACGTGGTTTGGAAGCAGTACAAGGAGGAGAAGCGCATTCGGCAGGTCGGACACACACACACACACACAACCACACTCACACACACAACCACACTCACACACACGCACCCACACATCTCGTACCGATACACTGACATGATGAACACACAGTGAGGTGACTCAGTGCGTCAATGGTGCAGGAGCTGCAGAAGGAGCTGGAGCTGCAGGCGGGTCTGAAGCAGGAGATGGAAGTGGCTATGAAACTGCTGGAGAAGGACATCCATGAGAAACACGACACCCTGGCGGCTTTACGGCAGCAGTTGGATCAGGTTAAAACTCTCAACCTGCAGATGTTCAACAAGGCACAGGTAATGAACTTGTGTTTGGATAAAAACAAATTAGGGTGTGTGTGTGTGTGTGTGTGTGTGTGTGTGTATGTGTGTGTGTGTGTATGTGTGTGTGCACATGTGTATGTGTGTGTGCACGTGTGTGTGTGTGTGTGTGTGTGTGTGTGTGTGTGTGTGTGTGTGTGTGTATAGTATAGTATATTAGTATACAGTATGTGTGTGTGTGTCTATGTAAAATTTTTGTTAAAGGAAAGTTCAGAACAGGTTTGTAAAAGCTATTTTCAGGATTGCTTCAACTACAGATGATGTAATATGTTATTGATGATGAGGATAATAACTAGAATAGTATGGTACCTCCACCAGGCAAAATAGATGAAATGAAATGTCTCCCCCTCGTGGTCGTCTGATAAACATTTTGCTTCTTGTTAATGATGGGGGATTTGGGGGGGATATTTTCCCCCAACATGATTGGATGCATGGATTATCTCCAAAATGTAATGGTGAATACATAGCCTCCTCTCACTGAGGTCGTAATAATGTTTTTTTGTTGTTGCTTTAATATAATATATGATTTGTGTTCATGCCTCTGCTGTTCTCTTCTCTCCACCTCCTCCCATTGGTTGTTGTAGGATATTGACAGCGTGGCACAGAAGAAAGAGGAAGAGACCGTGAGACTGGAGGAGAAAATGAAAGAAATGGAAGCGGTGATGAAGGAGCTGGAACTGAGGTGCAGCTCAGACTCACTTCCACCCTCCGCACTGATTCGTTACGACTTGTAATGTGACGGGGTCTGACGATCCAGGAAGACATTTTAACGGCAGATCTGCTCGGTTACACTACAGGTTACACAACTCGGAGAATGGAAGGAAGAGCACGGAGGAGACTCAGAAGGAGCTGTGCTCAGAAATGAAGGGGAGAATGGACGCCCTGCAGAAGCGGCTCACCGACCTCGACGCACTGAGGTAGATGAACGTAACCTTTTGTCTGTTTTGTGAAAAGATGCAGTAATAAATAAAAATTCTGTCAGGAGTGGTGCTGTTGGGCTGTTCGGAGGTGAAGTGAACAGCTGTGAGGTTAGCAGCTCATATTCTGTAAATTACATCAGTTTAAAAGCTCATTCTGGTGTATGCTCTTTAGGGCGGGGTTGGAGGCGGAACTAAGCAGGGAGAAGGAGCAGAGGCAGAATCTGCAGAAAGATCTGCAGCGCGAGCAGGACAACAGCGCTGAACTGCGCACACAGCTGCAACAGCTGCAAGGCCTCCAGATGGTCAGACACACACACACACACAGAGAGAGAGAGAGACCAGCTCTCTCATTGTTTAACCCTTTTGTAGTCAGTGATAAATAAATGAATTCGCTGTGTGATTGTCATGTAATAAAATGGCCTGGAACAGGAAATGCTGGATCTGCGCCAGGAGAAGAAACAGCTGCAGCAGCTGTGTGAGGAACAGGAGCAAGCGCTACAGGAGATGGGTCTTCACCTTAGCCAGTAAGGCCAGACCGATGAGACATTTAATACAGTTAATACAGAGTTATTACATATACAGGGTGTTCTGTTCTTGACTTCAGGTCCAAACTGAAGATGGAGGACTTTAAAGAGGTCAATAAAGCATTGAAGGTGAGCGGCGTGAGTGGGGATCGGGGTTTGGCTGTTGTTTGCATGTTTATAAGTAATGATGTCATTTAGTGGAGCAGATGGAGGTCATGAGACTTAGTGGGGTGGGGTATAATCTGAAGGGCTCACCAGTGCAGTCCAGTGCAGGGCCACACACAATCAGCCACCCACACTCAACACCTAAGGACAAGTCTGCTCAGGGAGAAAATCTCTGGACTGTGGGAGGAAACCGGAGTATCCGGAGGAAACGCACAAGAAGAGCATGCGAACTCCACACAGAATCACCCGGGACTCAAACCCGGGATCTTCCAGCTGTACAGCAGATGTGCTCAGCGCTATGCCACCAAAAAAGTCATCATATATTATGTTTTTGTATCGAATTGAGACTGGAGTGGGCGTGGCCTAAATGACAACCGGTTTGTCTTGTTCATATTAGTGCATCAATCCGATTAATCTAGATCTTCATGTTCCTGGTCCAGGGTCACGCCTGGCTGAAAGACGATGAAGCCACACAGTGTAAGCAGTGCCAAAAGGAATTCTCCATCTCGCGGAGAAAGGTGAGCTTTCTCGTCCCATTCCGAGGAATTCTCATCCGGACCCGTTGTGTCGTCACGTCTCTAACGCCACTCTCACGTCTCGCGTCTTATTTTAGCACCACTGTCGGAACTGCGGAGATATTTACTGCAACAGCTGTTCCAGTAACGAGCTGGCACTGCCGTCGTACCCCAGACCGGTGCGCGTCTGCGACGGCTGTCACACCCTCCTGCTTCAGAGAAGCTCCAGCGGATCGTGACATTCCATAAACAACAACAACAGCAAACAAACACGACCAATCACAGGCTGACGTTTCCAGGCTATGAATATGCATCACCGATTTTTAAGAGGCTTCTGTTTGTCGGAAACCTTTTCAGCCAGCATGTGGAACTGAGAATGATATGCAAAGTGATTTTGTAATTTTTGTCTACTACAGGGAGATCGTGATCATTTTTATGACTAATACAGTAATATGTAACGATATTGATGATGATGACTTGATTTATATTTACGTATTTCTCTCTTACACTTCGGATCGTCTCCATTTTAGGGAGAGAATCCGACCGGAAACACTTTCCGTAATCGTTTTTGTGTGTTGCACAGATGAGCTGCTTTCACGAAATGTAGGTGGCGTTGTTTAATCACATGCCCTTTTTTAATGTGATTGTAGGAAATAAGAGTAAACAAGGTGCTTTTCATCTGCCTGCTTTGTGCAATAATATTACAACTAAATTAATAAACATGATTTTAACAACATCGACCATGCTGTTTGAGTTTCAAAGAGCTTTATATCGCTCGAAAGATTCTTCCAGAATAAAGCCGATTACTGAATTTAATGGAGCGACAGCGACAGAAACTGCGACTCTTCGATCCAAACTGAACTCACTTTGTCAGATTTACACAAATCATTCACACGAGAGAAAGTCTTGATCCGAAACGCGGTTGTTTTTGCTCCTGTGGGGGACGCTTGTGTACAGTTCGGCATAAGATCAACAAACCTCAACCTGATCATCTTCATATGACATAATCTGTATGATTATTCTCTTGCGCAGTAACCAAACCACATACTTAATCTTACAAGGATCGCAGGACCGCTGGAGCCTACCTCAGCCAACCCGGGACAGAGGTGGTGTATACCGAATTTAGGGGAAATTTAGATCAGCTATTTAGCCTAAGGAACTGGGTTATCAAAGGCATGTCGCGCTGTCTATGGTGGGAGGTTCATGTAAAAGAACCATTGCTGACTTTCATCAAGAGGAGCGGCATCACAGTCAGCGTGTTTCTGCCCTGTGGTGGTCGGTGAGCTGTCCAGGAGGGATTCTGTCCTCAGTAAGAGAAAACGGATGCATGCAAGGGCCAGTGATGCCAGAAACATGTCAACACACCAGTAACCAGTATTTACCCATATGAGGTTGTTTTTTTTTTTTTTGGGGGGGGGCAGTGCCTACTAGAAGAAACCCAGACAAGCAAATAGTAAAGCCCAGGACTTGAACCTATGACCTTTGTTGTGCGGTGGAAGTGCCAACCAATACAGATCACTGAACTTTTTTATCTGAATTATGATGTGGTATTAAAGCCGTTTGGGTTTTTTATTTTTATTTTTTTGTAACATTGAATATTATTTAGAACAATTTCTAAAACATGAAGCAGGGTGCACGCTCCATAACCGCGTCAGCTGACCCGATTAATCATTCACTTTGGCATAGAAATGATTCCAAATATTTTTTCTCACATCTCTGAGCTTTGAATTCATGCACTCAGCTGTCTCATCCATTTATGGATGTGGTGAAGGCGGACATGAAGGTCGTTGGAGTAAGAGTAGAAGATGCAGAGGATAGGGAGAGATGGAGGCGGATCATTTGCTGTGGCGACCCCTGAAGGGAACAGCCGAAAGGAAAAGAAGAAGAAGCAGCTGTCTGGACACATTTCCTTTTATGGAGGTTTTTTTTTTTTTTTGTGGGCGTCACGAAATGTAAATGAACTGTGGGAACATGGTTTGTTTTTCAGGGCTCATCACTTACACCTGTGCAAATCTGAAGAAACTCCACATCCTTCAGAAATCTGGTTGGATTGATACTACAAAATAATAAGACACCACTCCTACCTTCCGGAATGCGATACAGTAACTTTATCCGTGTTAGTAAAGTTCCAATCAAAACTTTCAGGTGGTAAACAAACCTGTGTGTGCTGAGGAATATTTTGTTTTGTTGCCAGGACTGATCACACAAGTTTTCTGAGAATTATGAGTCATCCCTCAAGCCATCGGTCTACATTTATCTAAGGACAGGCCGCAGCGGCAACAGGTCTGGGACGAGAACCCAGCATCCCTCTCCTGCTCCTCCTGGGGAATCCCCAGGTGTCCCTAGGCCAGACAGGGTAGTTCAGGTTCTGCCCCGGCGGGCATTACGCAATCAAATTATTTCATGGTTTATTCAGATGGTGTGTGTTTTAATATCAAATGCTTCAGCTTAATAATGCAGTGCCAAAATTAGTGAAATCTACTCAAGATAAGAACTCAACTACACACCGAGGTTGTTCCTGAAGTGCATTTTAATGCAAAAATGTTTCAACTTTTCATAAAAGTGCTACTATAAAACATTTTTTTTTCTCTCAGCAATCAGGGTTTTCTTTATTATTAGCTGATAGTCACTGTTTCATTTCAGCAAAAATCAACAAGCTGGTGTTCTATAAAAGTAATTAAAGACAGACTATGAGACACCCACGTGTAAATGTTCACAAATGTATTTACAGGAATATAACCGTCTCGAACACTGACCTTGTTTTAACCAGATGGTCCAATACTTACCCCCCACCCAAAAAAAATTCATGTTGTAAGGATGCATGTTCAAAAATGGAAGGTGGACATTTAGCTGTTCCTCACATCGTACCAGCAAAAAAATAAAGAGATCACATGATCAACACTATCCCTGCATGCATCTAAATCAACATCAAGTCAGAGCCACATCACTCTCTCTGCACTTCAACAGTATAACTACCCCAGGTTCTCACTCAAATCCCACTTGGTCCCGCCCACAAAGGAGGGAAAAAAAGACAATCATCTTTGTGCAAACACAAATAACAGCTGATTAGAAACCCTCCCACTAATGTATTTCATTCAATACCAACACAAGGAAAATCCAACTGAACAACCCAATGAAGTAAAAAAGATGAAGAGTGCCTCAAAAAAAAAAAAAAACATCGAGAATATTTTGCACTTGGAAAGCAAACAAAATTACAGAGAAACATTAAACCAGAGCATCTGTAGATCAGAGGTGGTCGTCGCTACATGCCCCAGCCTCCCCCGATGCTGCTGTTCAGGCCGTTCATCCCCGCAGAGCCACGGCTTCCCCCGCCGTAGTAACTGCTCCCCATTCCGCCCTGATTACCTGACAGGAGGGACAAATTCACACTTTAGGACCGGTGAGATCTCTCACCTGTACATCATGAAAAACACCAAACTCATCATTACTCATAGAAATATTGAATAATAACACCTGTACGCATGAACAAACCTGGCATTAGTATGCATTCTGGCTGTAAGTGGACCGGTCCGCACTAAATACTGGTGTGAACGAGGTGCGGTAATCAGCGACGCCCTGTTCAAGGTGATGCTATTATAACATCGGGTGCTTTTCTTTTTGTGCCGTCTTCCGTCCACTGAAAATACTGTAGTACTGAAATAGCGAGTCCAGGTATATGAGCGAGGATTCACGGGAGGATAAATGGGGAAAGACTGATGATGGTGCCACAACTTTCATCAATGTAAGAAATCTGATCCCGAGTACAGGGGCCCTTGACTTACAATGGGGTTCCGTTCTTACATCACGGTGCAAGTCAGACTTTGTCGCAAGTCCGATCATTTACATTTACAGCGTTTAGCAGACGCACTCATCCAGAAAGTTACAGAAGACCTTTAACGTCTATCGGTGAATATATTCTTATACTGGGGTGTTAGAACCCAGATTCAGTACACCGTAAAACTCCGTGGACAGGTGTTTTGTACGCATGTGTGTGGGAGAGAGATTCATAGTGCTAATCTAAGTACTGCCGAAGAAGTTAAGTTTTCAGCCGTCACTTGAAGACACCCAGTGACTCAGCTGTCCGGACATCCAGAGGAAGTTGATTACACCACCTTGGAGCCAGAACAGAGAAGAGTTTAGATGCGTTTTCCCTTGGTAGAGGGAGAAACCAGTCTAGCAGTGCCCAGAGGAACTGAGAGAAAGCGGTGCAGTGCGGGGTGTGGTAAGCGCTTTGCGGCAGGAAGGTACAGGTCCTTTTTGGCTTTGTAAGCAACCGTTAGTGTTTTAAATCTAATGCAAGCAGCTACAGGAAGCCAATGGAGAGATCATAGCAGTGGTGTGCTGAAGGAAAATTTTGGAAGGTTCAAAACAAGCCATGCAGCTCCATTCTGGATCAATAGCCCTCAAAGGTAGAGCTGTCAGGGGTGAGCTGCCTTGAGATGACAAGGGACTGACCAAGTATGTGAGTGATCACATCACTGAACTACGCTAAAGCAGTAGCAAAATCATAATCTAGGATATAAAAACTCATTCCATTGACACTTGAAAAAAATAAAATGCAGTGGGGGGGGGGGGGTGACTTCTGGAATGAGGGTTGTGTCCTTGAACTATCGTACGCCTTGTCTGTTGTAAGTCGAGAACTCCCTGTACGGACTGGAAATGCATTCCAAATTTCAGATCTAAACAGCTGTCCACTTGTGATCGAAGGGCTCGAGACAGGTGTTATTACCCCGTGTGAACAAGCTTACAATGGCCCTAAAGTTAAAGCTTGTTCCTATTTACTGATGACACTGTAGTAGCCTGAAGCAGAGCCGACACTCACTGTAATCACCATATCCTCCCATGCTACTCTGGTTGCTGTAGCCGCCGCTGTACCCGGAGCTCATCTGCTGACTGCCATGCCCGTAGGAAGGCTGGTTTCCTGCCATGAACGATCAGAACCAGTTTGAGTTCAAGCAACTTCATGGCTTGAATAAATTAAACCTACTGCTGTCATTCTCTGACCTCCGTAGCCGCCACTGCCGCCCCCTGCTGTCGAGTTCAGGAACAGCTCAACATAACGATGCTCTGCAGGAGTTTTTATATATGTATAAAAAAAAAAAAAAAGACGTGTATGTATCGCACAACTCACTGGTCAAAATGTTTAGTTCCATCAGGGTCATAGAGTCTGGATTCTCTCTCAGCCGACATTGTTCAAAGGCGGGGTACACCCTGAAAAGCTTGACAGACCATCGCAGGGTAACGTATACATAGCCGTCAATTCTCACACTCTCACTTAGGGGTGATTAAGAACAGCCAATTAGCCTAACGTTCATACTTTTTTTGGACTGTAGGAAGAAACCGAAGTATCTAGAGGGAACCAACACAAGCGCAGTAAGAACATACAAGCTCCACATAAAAATCAATTTAAGTCAAGATTACCTCGCCTCGCACTTTTTAAGGACTTTTCACTAACAAATGTTGCATTTTCAAGGACCACTTTCATCAACTTGTGTGCAATATATTAAAATTATGTACATTTGTATTTCATAAATTTAATATTTAATAAGCTATTGACATTCTGAATGTCAGAAAACGAGTTCATAGCCTACGGGGCGATGAACTCGCTGGACAGGACCGTGTGGCGGTCGAGGTATCTGAGCAGGCAGACGAAAGCCCGAGTCTTTCGCTCCCTTGTGCTCCCTGTCTTGCTCTACTCGAGCGAGACACGAACGCTCACGGTTGAGCTTGGACGACGACTGGACTCCTTCGTTACAACGTCCCTTTGCCGCATCTTCGGATACCGCTGGTGGGACTTTGTTACCAACCGGAAGGTGCTCGGGAATGCGGAGATGGTAAGAGTAACCTGCTTGATCCGCGACCGTCAGCTGCGCTACTATGAGAACTTGGCGCGTTTCCCGCCTTCGGACCCAGCACACCGGATCCTAAAGGCTGGAGCCAATCGTGGGGACGGCCGCGTGCGACGTGGTTGTCGCAGCTGAGGGCTGCCTTGCCTCGAGGTATGGGCCCTGCGCAGGCCTGGTCAATCACCAGGAGACGGCCGGATGAGTGGAGGCGGCTGGTGGACACAGCGAAGTGCCTTCCCGGCGCATGCCCTCATACCTGACCTGACCTATTGACATTCAGAAAATGCAGAACTACTAGGTCATTACAATAAAAATTCTAAGCATCAGAAAAAAACTACTTATGATTTACTTAATGTTTTAAGCTTTTGCACAAACATTAACACTGAAATAGAACTGTATGTTGAGCAAAATAAGCTATTTAAACATTTTAAATACACAAACAGAATAGTGTAAGTGCATCTAGTGCACTTATTTAGCATATTGTGAAGCTTTAATCATGAAGGCATGCATATTAAATTTTTAAGGCGGGATTAAAAGTGGAGCATCATCCACGCATGCGCAGAACTGTATCATGCACGACTAGTCCTCATCAGACCTATGACCCTGTGACCCTATGAGCAGTAGATTGGTCTATTTATATACAACAATACATGTATTTATATTAATGCCATCATAGCGATGCCCATAGGCCCGCTGGACACATCCCACACGCATAACACAGTGACACTGACGGCTCAGGAAAGAAACTTTAGAGCTTTAGTTAATAACATGCAATATCACTTATCATATAAATCACATTAATATGATCATTATGCTGGAGAGAAGTATGATGTTAATTTGCCGGAATCTGGACCGATTTAAAGCATGTTGAGCCTGAGGCTGAGTCCACAAGTTGTGTGATGTCATGTTTTTTTCCAGAGTCGACAGATAGTATTGCCGCGTTTAGCAAAAAGAAGCATGCATGATTAATGTGCTTGTTGGAGATCATGTTCATGGGACTGGTTCCCTCTTTTGCTCATTTTGAAAGCAGTTTATAAGCAAAAATCTAGATGTGGTCGGTCAGTACATTTCTTAGCAATTAGCAACATGAATCATGGTTTTGTTTTTACATCTTCTTTTCCTTTCAGCTGTTCCCTTTTTTCAGGGGTCGCCTCAGCAAATCACCACATGTTTGATTTGGCATAGATTTTTACGTCAGATGCCTTCCTGACACAACAACCTTTAGCAAGGTGCAGAAACACGCTGACGGCTATGCAGCCTACTCTTGACGAAAGTCGACAATGGTTCTTTTACATATTTTTCATATTTAAGAAATTTCCGTATCCAGTATAAAAACAAATTCTATTGGCTGAAGGTCTGCGTGACAATCCGCACTGCCCAATCACGGCATGGCTCTTATTAACCCAGGCTCTCTACACACTGAATGATTGTAGATAGAGAATGGAAACACAATTGTGACTGGATTACAAGCTGGGACAAATGACAAAGCAATATTAAAAAGAACTTTTCACTCGTTTAAAAAAAAAAAAAAAAAAAAACACTTTGATAAACAATCTCACAAGGCAAAATAAGTGCGTAAACGCTCCATGCTCGATCAAATAAGTGTGTATACAGCGTATACCCAGATGTACGCCCGACTACAGTCCTGATCATTTCTCGATTTCAGTAAGTAAACATAGCAATTAAAATACCGATAAGTTTGTATTGTGGGAATTACGGTACTTGTACCCAATTGAAGCGGTGAATTAAACATTTTATTTTTAAGCACTTTTCAATAACTACTTACAAAATTCCAGCCTTTTTTGAGCACTGTAAGTAAAATATGCTATTTCCAAGCACTTTTCATTGTGCATGACCGAATTCAAGCACTTTTCGAATCTGTGCGAGCCCTGAACTCATACTACACAAGTACAGGGATCCCTCGCTACTTCGCGCTTCAATTCATGCGGCTTCATTGCATCGTTTTTTGGGTTTTTTTTTAATATTCATCGAATTAAAAAAATAAGGAAATTTAGGAATAGGGGAAAGGTTAAGAAAAATGCCACAAAACAAGGCCAATTATGCAAAAAAAAAAAAACAAACAAACAAAAACAATCCAACCCCCCCCCATCAAAACTACTTACATTTTTATGTGAGGTGCGCATATGAGTGTGTGCGCGCGCGCGTCTGTATGTGTGCATTTATATTTTATTTACATCTTATGCATTATTTTTGAATGTTTGTTATTATAAGCATTTATAGCGTTGAATATGTATTTATTGATATTATGTACATATACATCAGTAGGTTGATCCTACTTCGCGGAATTTGGCGGTCGCAGAGGGGGGGGGGGGTCTCGATCCCAATTAACCGTGGAAAGTGAGGGATCCCTGTATACCATCACAGGCAATTTTTTTTCCACTATTGTACTTACGCATGTTGGCTTTGTCCTTTGACATGGCGGCCACTGCGTCCTCGTGCGTCGCGAACTCGACATCGGCTTCCCCCGTTACTCTCCCGTCAGGTCCGATCTCCACGTGCACACGCACCGGGTTCAATGGAGAGAAAAACTGTATGCGGGATATATAACTACACATGAGCTCAACCTACATTCTGCTCAGATTTGTACTTAATACTAATAAGCAGGAATTACGTTCGGATGCTCGGACTACTGTTTAAGACACGCATATACAAGTGGAACGAAGGAGCTCACATTGTAGATGTCAGTCTCGGTGGCTCTGTACGGAAGCCCTCTCATGTGCACACAGTGACCGGTCGTGCTCTGAAAAGAGGAACCGCCGTCCCCGTAACGACCGTCTAATGCGAGGGTGGAGAAGTGAACGAATGTGTTAAACAGCGACCTCAAGACACGTCATCGTGATGTCATCGTAATTATGAAACCTTGGCGAGTCCAGTGATGGCATCAGTGCTTCCAATCAAGAAGAAAATGAGGATTCATGTCCGGGCTGTATACATACCTCCTCCATATCCTCCACGGCGCACACGATCGAACGAGACTCCGCGGCTCATGCTGTTATAGCCGCGGCCACCGGGCCGGTCGTACGGTCCCGGTCTCTGCATTCCCATCACCTTCCTCTGTGGCTCGTAGTGGGTACGCACCTCCGCGCGGCTGCTCTTGAAAATCTCTATGTACCTACAAATGCCAAAGCACACCGTCGGAAACCGCGGTCTACTGATCTGATGATACATTGCATTGCTGCGTGCACAGGAAATAACAAGCCCTAAGAACTGCAGCACTGAATAACTGGCAATGACTCCGCTTAGAGATTGAAAATTAAATGGAAACTTCAGTCAAACCCTCATTCAGCTTTTCTTATGGCCACATTTTTTTTACATAATTATTATCATTATTATTATTTTCTACTATTATTTTTTTAAGTATGCAGAGATTACAGTCAGAGTACAAAGAAAACATGGTAGAAAAGAGACTTCAGTCCGTCATGTTTAACGCAGTATTACCTGTGTTACCGGGTCCATGTGATCTGAAGTCTCCAGTGCAATAAAAATAATAAGAATAATTAAATAATATATGTTAACTCATTAAACTTAGTGCTGAGTGGACATCCTAGCCACCTGAATCTGCCATTATGCACACATTGAATGTTGGAATTAAAATTCAATAATAAAATTTGTACAGTGCAAATTTTGATTAAAAAAACATTGTAATGACTTCATTGGTGGTAATTTGCAAACTGAATCTCAGAAAGATGATGTCATCCATAACCCAAGTCAACAGGAAAGACTATGGCTTTAAAGATTTTTTTCCCAGTATTTCACGAGGTTATAGTAATCTTGGTGTTGATACAGTTCCCCACTGCACAGGTAATGATTTTAATCCAAACCTTTTGACACGTACAACACAAATCTCTCAATAAAACAGCAGGAAAGTGTCAAAATCCTATATTTCCTGTACATGTAAACTTAGTCCCCGATGACATCACCGAGACTCAGCTTTCAAATAACTGAAGATAAAATCATTAATAGGACAGAAACCATCCTCCTACAATACTGCTCACAAAAATAAAATAATTCTAGGGATCTAAATGAGATCAAGTTTTACATTTTAAGTGTCATCCTCTCCCTTAAGAACAGGCGTCTGGTAATGTCACACGGAAATGACAGTGAAATGTCTTACGCATACGAGTTCACTTTTAAAACCCCATAAAGAGCTTTGTTGATATTTTTTTTTACTTTGGATGCTAATACAACAATTCTAAATAACAAAACGTTGGTTATACATGATGGTCACAGCCTTATCCATGTATGGAAAGGGGGGGCTTTTAATCTTTATATTTAATCTTTATTTAAAACAAAACTACCATGTCTAATCTGTGTATTACACACAAGTACATACACAGTACGTACATCGCATGTTCATGGAAAAAAAGTATTACAACGCAAACAAATTGTGTTCAAAAACTCATAACATGAGGAATAAATTAATAATTTTGATGACTCACTCAGCACTAATGCTGGGAAACAGCACTGTGTATGATTTGATAACTGGACGTCATCATTTCATTAAAAACAAAACAAACAAAAAAAACAGCTATGTGTCGTTGTTAATGCCAACAGTTTGAAAGAAGGTCTTGCCATTTCTGCAGTGCATATAATTTCAGAGGTGTACACCATAAGAAAAGCAAGTTATCCAGCCAACCAACCAACCATCCCCACCTGTGCCCTATTCTTTCCTTGTGTTTCTTTAGAGCCTTTTCAGCTATATCCTGTGAAGCAAACTGCACGAAGGCCTCCCCCGTACTCCTCCCCTGGAAGTCCACCGGCAATGTTATCCCATTTGGCACGATTTCCAACCCTTCAACCCAAGGACAGATAACCCCAGTGGGGGACATATTAAATCACAAGCCCATTGACACAGATTTATAGTTTGCTAAGGGAACTTTTGTATACAAGAAATTAGGAAATTACATGGAAATACTAGATGGGGTGCAATGTACTATGTGTGATAACGTTACATAAATTATATTAGCATGGTATGAGAAACTAGCAACAGGTACCCAAAAGATCACTACAGGCTGTTTTCCACTGCACAAAAAATAGGAACTTTGAATTGTTATGTATTTTAAAGAAATAGACACTAGTGTATCCTCTCCACATTTTCATTCCACTGGTCTATTAGCAAACGTTCCTAAGAAAATCTGGTACCAACAGGAACTGTAGATACTTTATTTATTTATGGGGGGGGGGGGGGGCACAGCCCTGTTCATTGCTAATTGGCTACATATGCAAACTTAAATGTCCCCCTGAATAACCAAACTGGCATGTTTGCTTAAAATAGACAATTTGCAGGTAGTGACACCCACAAAACTCCATAAAAGGTCATGTGTATGCACACCTGGGAGCGTAGAATGAACACTCAGCATAAAAGCTGAAAAACTAAAAGTTGGGTTTTTTTACTCACTTCTATTATGATAAAAAAATCTTTATTAGTATTAATATTAATATCACTGTCACCTCACAGTAAATGGTTCTGGGTGCAAACCCCAGGACTGACTGGGGCCTTTATGTGTAGTGTCTTACAGGCTCTCTACGTCTGCTTCCTCTGTGTTCTGTAGTTTCCTCCCACAGTCCAAATATACTGACATTTGGTCAACAGGCTAATCTTAATTACCTGTACGTGTGAACAATACCATTCATGTGGAGTAACCCCAGGTTCTGTTGGTAGCTTTTTTGGGCCAGATATAGTTTATGAATGTGCAGTGGAAAAACATCCCATCACTGTTCATCATGCAAGTGTATTTATATAAGGTATTTTAGCAACCATTTAATCATGAGATATTACTATAAAAATACTGATATTTAAACTTTCCTTATAATTAGTGTATACATTACAACTGATCATGTTACAAAAATCATAGCCTAGAAGTATTCTGAAACACTGATTTATATATCCTGACTTTATAAACTGACAGGATGTGGGACTAAAAAGCACTAGTTGACAAACCTGCAAAAAACTGAACAATTTCCTCTTTGCTGCAGCCAAAGGGCAGACCGCGAAGCCTGACCAGGCCGTCCCCTGCTGTGTCCGGACAGTTCGGACCGGTGTGCTTTAAAACCCAGTCCATCTCCACATTGTTAGATTTGAAAACTGAAACAATAAAACACTCAGTCAGCACCTGGTCATGTCACTCACATTTGTTTTCACCCTCCTTCCTTTCAACCTTCACCTTCTACATAACGGTGTCCCATGGTCTCTCGATCCCTCTTCAAGCCGATCTTCAGATCGTCCTCGCTTTCAAATTCCACGAACGCCTCTCCGCTCGGCCGCCCTTCCCGCGTGTAAGTGAAGTGTATGCTCGAGCCGTTGCTTGCGATCTTGCATTCTGCAACAAGAGTCAGTCTAAATGTTTTCATTTGCATCAGAAAGAGATCATAATGGGCAAAGCAAGCTTTGAAGGTTTTACCTGAGAAGAATCTCTGGACTTCATCTGCTGAACAGGACCATGGCAATCCTCTCACTCGCACCACGAAACCCTCTCCGTCTGCCATGCTTAACAAAGACTGAGAAGATGACACAGATTCATGAAGCTTTGCAGTACAATCTACAACATCCAAATACAGCTTAGTAATACATTGCATAGGATCCCCAATTGAATAAGGCTCCACCCCTAAAACATCAGAAAAGACAGGTGGTGGTCTAACCCCTGTACCAGTGTCATAATCACCTGCATCTTAGCCCAGTGGACACTGCATGCAACACACTACACTCTCCCATAGTAGTATATGAGTGTTATCATGCTCCACCTCACAGGTAGAGGGTTGGTGGTAGTATAATAATTGGCTATTGCTCCTACCCAGTGTGAGCAACCTCACTAATATATCAGGTTAAAAGGTCAGCTTGCATGCATGCCATCCAGATACAGCAGCAAACTGGTTAGCTCACAATGGCCAAATGTTAGGAGTTGAATGAGAATGAAATGTACTATGTTCTGTGATATTAATAATTTTCTCAGGCTTAATTAAGTCAGCCATGTGTTGAAATACCATTTTAAGCTCTATAAGATGAGTACAAGTAGAAGACCTGTGGTTGATCTGAAGGGAGAGAAAAAACGTACAAAAATGCAAAAATACAAAAAAAAAAAAAATTGGAAATCTGTGCATCTCATCATGGGAATCTATTAGTACTGTACTACAGCAATGTGTACCGTCATAATCAAAATTTTGGCCACGATCCTGATACACTAACAAGCAGTACCCAGTACAGAATTTCCTACAGCCTCTGCTGATTTAAAAAAAAAAAAAAAAAAAAAAAAAATCATAACACAGAGCCAAGAAACAAGAGATCTGGGCCCGTATGTCAATTTTCCAAACGTGTTTCCACCAACATAATAGACTTTTTCCTATCAACACTTATGTCATTGCTTTATGATAATTTTCTACATATCTACCAGGTAATTAATAAAAATAAAGAATAAATGTTGGCACTTTAATGCAACCACTCGGCCACATTCGTTTAAAATTAGTGTTTATACTACGCAAGGCTTGTTATTACAGACGGTTCGTTCCTCTACATTGAAAAGAAAATCGTTTGACATCTAAAAAACATACTATAACACTGGGGGGGGGGGGGGAACAAAAGTAAACCTGAATTAAACAGTATAACATGTTTAACAGGCTTTAAAAAACTGCTATTCCAATCCTCTCAGCTGTGTGCTAATTTCTCCGATTAGCAGGTGATGCTAACTACAACCAGCATCCTTTATTTGATTCAAAATATTACATTAAACGTCCCTTCAACAAATTTAGGGTTTAATCTTTTTTTTGAATACATAACAAAAGTCACTGGACACATATTATTACGTGTAACTAACTGAAGTACCTTTACTAGCCGATTTTCTCTTCACCGGCTTGTTTGAAAACGGTAAATTTCTTTCTTCCAACTGAACATCAATACGCGTGCGTGAACACGTAACGTGCACGCACGGTCGAGACTAACTGAATCTAGAGTCGCCTGAATCGATTCATTCAATCAACATGTGAGACAACATGACATTATTACAGAGATATAGAGTCTATTTTGATCTTATATCATTGGGATCATGTCGTAATTTACGGTTAGAGCTTGTTTAGTAGTATTTCGTAGTAGATTTGCCGTGTTTTCGTATTTTGACATCAGAAGTGACTGCCTGCTGTCATGAACAAACTGAATCAGTATCAGTATGGAATCGGCTCCAGAAACTTTAGGCGCGAGCCGATTCTGAGTCGATTCCAAACAAAACTGTTCACGTCATGGATGGTATGAACGAAATGAATCAATATCAACGTAAAGAATCATCTTATGAAAGTGTGCACTCGCTTCTGAGCATACTTCGACATATGATTGATTCATCTTATCGTGTAAAGCTAGTATAAAATGGCTGAGTCGGTATCAACATGAGGAATCGGCACTAAAGTTTCAGAATGGATCGCCTTTGTCCAGGCAATGGATTCAGAGAATCGATTCCTTGTGAATAAACATTCAGGAAAATGGTCGTGTTTACTGTTTTGATGAAATTGGTGATAAATTTGTGTTGCTTCGGCGTTTTAAAACTGATTTTAGACATTTAGTCCGTTTGCTAGCGCATACAAAAAGCTAAAAGAAATGTGAATAACATATAGGAGACCACAGTAGCAGCAATGGCGGAGATGATTCTATTTAGAGCACGTGGTGGGTTCTGTTTTTACTTTTGCAAGAGCGAATCCTCTCCCGTCACATGATCTTAGTCACGTCTTCAGGGTTGCCATATTTCACCATGTTTACAACCATATTGAAATTTCCTACTTATTATTTGAACATAAATCCTTTCGAGTAAAGTAAACCAAAAATTATCTGTTATATTGATTGAGATTATGATAGCTAGTAGGGTTATGAAGTAACTGTGTTTATTTTGACTGTTCAGAAGGCAAAATAAATATGCACAAGTAAACACACATCTAGGGAAGATAGGGTGATAAAGGTGCAGGATCACTGATCTCAAGGTTGAGAGTTCAACCCCCACTATCACCGTGTTGTCACCCCTGTTGCGCAAACTGGGTTATCCTAGGCCGTCCATGTCTCTCACTGTCTATGGTGCTGCATAGCCCTCAGTGTGTTTCTGCCCTGTGATGGCCTTCCCGTGACCGAATGCTCAGTCTGTCTGTCTGTCTTCCTTTCGGCTTTTTCCCTTTTACTCGGGAGTCGCCACAGCGAATTATCTGATTCGCACGTTTGATTTGGCAGAGGTTTTTTACGTCAGCTAACCTTCAATAAATCTGATAGAAAATCTAATAAATGTCACTGACATCACTTGTTTTGACATATCACCCTTCAGTACAAAGCACACCCCTGCTTTGATTAGAATGAGATTTTCGCTCATAATAATAAGAGAGATGACTCGTGTCTTAAATGTCCCTTAGAAGTTCTTTCAAACTGTCACCAAAGGTCTCTAGCTTTGGTATCAACCAAAAGAACAATATCGTGGATATAAATGGCTGAAACGAGTTTCCTTCAGAGAGTGTCTTGTCTCAATTTTAAAAATAGTGTGATGAGCTCAAACATCTGTGTGTGTGTGTGTGTCCAGGCTGTCACTGCTGCTTCTCCACATCAAAAAAAGTCAGTTGAGGTGGTCCGGGTATCTGATTAGGGTGCATCCCGGTCACCTCCATTAAGAGGAGTTCAGGAAACCCAGAACTAACTGGAAAAATTATTTATGCCGTCTAGTCTTGAAATGCGATAGGATCCCGCAGCAGGAGCTAGAGAGTGTTTTAGCTGTGTTTACCTCCGAGGCTTGATGCCTCTGTGATCTGACTTCAGATAAGAGGAGGAAGGCAGATAGATGGATGGATGTTTACTTATGAATTTATACATGAAACAGCAATATGTAGCTATACCGCTGACTGTAAAGCAAGCCTCACATGGGGAAGTTCTGATGGCTTAATATGAAAACAATGTAGCAAAATAACCACACAATGCGCTTTAAGGGCGTTTAGCGCAGTTTGAAATAACAGCGGTGCAGAAAAATATGAATGATTGGTAGGTACAAACACTGTGTGAATATGTTATAATGAAGATGTACTGAACTCAGTTCAGAAGTTGCAAAAGGTGATAACACATCAGCTATGACACAAGGTTTTGAGAACTGCCATGAAACTCACAAAATTTTGAAAACCTTGTTGTTTATGGATGTAAGTGCCAGTCAACGATGAGCACCATCATGGACATTTTCCGCTATCTTGAACAATTTAGTCATTTGACTTATTACAGGTGTGTTTTCTTGACTTGTGTTACTTATTCTGTAGATAGCTACCAGTTTATAAGATGACAAGCGTGACTTGGATTTTAGATGAAAGGCTGATGCTGGGGCTCATCGACAAGGTGCTCGATAACGTAATGCCACAACTGTCCGTAACCAGGAGTCCAAGAGAGCTAATTGGCCAAACTCTCACCAAAGAGAGGTACGGCATACACTCACTTCCCTGTCACTCACAGCGATCACCATCCAGTCATGGGCGTCTGAGAGCTTATTCATATGACGGGGCGGATAGCACTTTCTCTCCGAGCGTGTTAGACCCTCCCTAAAAAAACTCAGGTGCAGCAATTTGAAAAGAGGCGGGGGGAGGCTAGCATCGCATGTCTCAGAGTTGGCATTTGCATGGTTTCGCCTCTCCCTGATTGGTGATGGCTTGAACCCATGACCTTGGGATCAGTAATCCAGCACTTTACCAATGGGGCACCACAGCCCAATGGAGTTTATTGGATTTACTGAAAGAAACCTCCCAATCTGGCAACCTTTATCAGCACGTCCTGTCTGTTGGTGTTAAATATCCACACACACATACACATATGCACACACATGCACACACCCAGCTCTCAGAAGTGTAGTTCCAGCTGTGGAAAAATACAACCAAGTTATGTGCTTTTGCAATAATGCATTTGTAGAAAGCTTGGTAATTTACTGAAGACGTCCAATCAGAGAGAAGAAAGTGAGGAAGAAGTCAGAGCAACAGAATATCAATAGAATTATAAACAGATTGTGGGACAGCTGTATTGTCTACTTGTTCTACTGAACTTTCCAGGTTTATTAATCCACAATGTCAGCCAACACACAGAAGTCCAGGAGCTGTCCTATCCCAACCCGTGTTATCCAGCTGAAGGACTGGTCTCAGCTTCCAGACTGTTACAGCCAGACTCCTGGAGGAACCCTGTTCTCCACCACACCAGGAGGTGAGCACATGCTTCTTCTTCCCTAAAGAAAAGAGGTACAGTGTGAGGGGCTTTCAATAAGCCAGGACTGAATGTGCATAAGATACACAATTCCACTGAAGAACACTCGGAAAAATCTTCGTAAAAAATTTTAGTTAAATTTTTGATGGTCGTTTGGGATCCAGAATCAAAACCATAACAAATGGTGGCCATTTCTACACAATCATGTAGTGGGGTTTTTTTTTTGTTTGTTTTTTTTTGTTTGTTTTTTAAGCACTTCTCCTTTAAAATGGGCAGAAAACGGAATAAAATGCCACGAATAAGTTATGCAGCACCATACTTTAATTCACATCCACATCATGTACGGGTTCTTTATGACGGTTTGTTATCAAACAGAACAACTGGTACTTTTACATAACAATATGATATGCTATCTATTCATAGCCTAGTTTTTTTTCTCTCCCAGAGATACCACAACACACTCCTGAGCTGATACAAAAACAAAAACCAGTCGATGATCTCTTCCAAACCTCTTTTTATCAGACGATTTTTTCTTTTTCTTTCTTTTAATGGCTGTTCCAGCAGCACTGTGCCAAGTAGGAGGGATTTTTCTTGGAAAGCCATCCTTCCTTCATCCCACAGCTGTTGCATTTCAGGAATAACCCAGAACTATTTTTCCTGGATCAAAAATATGGGCCTGCGAAGAAATGTTTAGTTTTTTAGATGAAGTCACATGACTTGCCATGACAGAAACATGAGGAATAATGTCTAAGCTCTACCAACAGCTTGTAAATAATCTATCGTGGTGGAGCAATCATTCACTCACTCAATCACTCACTCCGCTTAATCCTACTATGGTCACATGGAGACTGGAGCCTATCTCAGCTGACTCTGGGCAAAGGGAACCATCGCAAGTCAGCACACACTCAACCATTCAAACTTATATCCATGCCTAGATCCAACCTGGAATAGTCATTTAGCATAACGTGCCTGTTCTTGGACTGTAGGAGGAAACCAGGGTGCCCAGAGGAAACCCACACAAGCAGAGAGGGCATGCATACTCCACACGGAAATGCCTGAGCGCCACTATTGATGGAGTGATGTACTATATTTTACTCAAACACTTATCGATGGTCCAATAGCGGTCTGTCCTGTGTACACGCGGAATAAAAATCCAGGGTTCTTACATCGCTACAGTTCTATAGGTGGGAAAGTGGCTTGAAATGAGAAGAACCACACAACACTCTTCCCTGCCAATTAGCATCATGACAAGTTTGTGCTTGTGATTCATGATTCTGATTGGCTGGAGGGAAGATGGAGATGTTGTTGGTGTCACTGCCTTGGCAATACAAATCCACGGCTTGGGGCTGTAGCTTCTACAAAAAAAAGAGCCTTCTGACAGAAGACCCCTTATGATTGGTTTTGCTCTCAGTGTTTAACTCTTTCTTGTCACTGACAGTCCTTAATGGGTATTTTTGAGTTTGTGATTACGATGGATGGATAGTGCTTTCCTCGGAGTGTTTTGCACCGATCTTCACGTAATATGAACCGCGGTTCAAAAAAGTGCAGCTGGCTTATATTATGCATGACAGCTGTCAACCAGGGAGGGTGACGGATCTGCTCCTCCTTGGGTGGTAGAGGTTGTGGGACCGAAATGTCCACGATGCCCACGTTGGAAGAAGAAAGCCTTGTTGTCTTGGAAAAACTTTCAAACAAGACAGATTTTGTGATTTTTCAGCCGTATGGATAGACTCAGTGTTAGGTAGTGGGTTTCATTCATTCATTCATTTTCTGAAACCTTTAATACTTAGGGTTGCAGGGAGGCTGGCACCCATCTCAGATGACACGCTCATGGCTATGCCGCTACTCTTGAGGAAAGTCAACAATGATTCCTTTACTTGAACCGCCCACCACAGACAGTAAGAAACATGGCCGACCTTTGATAACTTAAAAAAAAAAAAATGCACTGGGGACAGCAGTAACAACCATTGACAGTGAGGCTTGAACCCCCGATCTTGGGATCGGTAATCCGGCACCTTACCACCATGCCACCACTGCCCTGTGTCATGACTAGTTCCTCTTTTTTACGCCTCAGTCCCTTTCAACGATTCTTCATTTTCCTGTATCCGGGAGATTTGTTTTTGCCTCTATCGTCGCTGCCTTCTCATTAGAGATAAATGTTATCGAGGTGGATTTCTATGACTCCGTCACCTTTACAGTAAAAAAAAATAAATAAAAATAAAAAATAGACCTGGTTACGCAACATGTTTTTGTGCCTCTTGATCGAGAGCATGGAGTATAACCTGTAGCACCAATACCCCCCCCCCCACACACACACACACACACACACACACACCCTCAGCCAAACTTAGAGCCGTGTGTAAAAGTATCTGCACTGTGTTTAAATTTTACCATGACGATGAAGTGAAGTTTGCTCATTGTGTGTGTGTGTGTGTGTGTGTGTGTGTGTGTGTGTGTGTTTATGCACATGAAGATGTTGCGTAATTTCCATGTGGTCTGGTTTGCTTCAAAATGGCTCCCTCCAGCTCGAACATGTGCTCCCATTTCCTAGAACTCCTAAAACACATGCCAGGGCCGGCCTTGTCGGCTCCTGTCTTCTGCATTCGCTCGAGTACTTATCAGGAAGCCCAGCACGAGTTACTCTACAGCGGCTTTGTTCATTCTGAGAGCTCTGTTGTGTTACACGGAGAAGCGAATGAAAATCCATAGTGCTGTTTAAATCCAATCCGAGGTGTAATTATTCGGTAATGTCAATTATTGTAATTAAAAGAGCACTGATGTCATTAACAACAATATAATAAACTGATTATAAACTTGTAAACAGTGACAGTGCTTTGGTTTTTCTGAATAAATAAGCATTGCTTTCTGGGGATGAAGGATACTAAGTGTTTTCATGACCATACAAATATTAAAATCATAAACACATGCTGAGAGTCAGCACGTTCCGGACTTGTGATGATTGCAATTCCTTTTCATTTTTTATGTAAAATAAAGAGATTGTTGTGTTTTTTATTTGTTTTCATACTATTGTATCTGAACTTTTTTGTTGTTTGGGAGGAAAAAGATAAATCTATTATTTGGATAATATTTCAGAATAAAACCCGATACGTCAATGATTCCTTTGAGTAAATGTAATAAACATAAATCTATTTTCTTTGTTTTATTTTTAGTGGTACCATGACTTACGAAATTAATCAGTTCTGAGGGCGAGCTTGTAAGTCAAAATGTTCGCTAGATAAAACAAAAATTCTCATCGGAAATAATTGAAAACCAATTAATCCGTTCCAACCCCCTCCCAAACTTATATAACTTGACACAAACATGTATATTTCACCTAATATATTAAAGATAAACATCTAAAAACCATAAATATTTAATAATAATAATAATACATGTACATTAACAGTAATAATAATTAATAATAAATAATAAAACAAGAAGAAACAATAAGTCAACTAATCCTTCCAATCATCGACTGCAGCAAAGATGTCAGGTGGGCGTGAAGATGTCATGTGGGCAGGCACGAGGTGGTACGTAACAGAGGAGGAGGAGGAGGAGGAGAATTTTGTGCATGTGCATGCTACGAATGCCAGCGAGGAAAGGCTCCTGGTGAGCTCCCACAAGGCCAGTGCATCTCAAATAGTGGGGTGTGTCCCCCTTGGGGGCGGGGGGGATTTGTATGACCCTGGGGAACATGCTTTTTTGCCATACTATACTAGAATTAAGTGTAATTGTGCATCTTCTACAGTAGGTGGCAGTGGTGCGCTCACTGTGTTTGCTATGGTGTAGGGAAAATGCTCCGAGCATTTGCTAGTTGTCCGGGGCAGAAAGCTCGTATCATGGAAAATTCGTTATAAAAGACACTCGTAATTCAAGCGACCCCTGTATTTTTTTATTGAATATTTTATGATTAAAGGGGATAAAGGTTTAGTACTCAGCTGTACTACTGAAGTTTTCTTACCACTACTGTCGATGTGAATCTTCATAGCTGTGAATATTTTCTGTCGACAGGAACTCGTATCATTTACGACAGAAAGTTCCTGCTTGAGTGTAGGAACTCACCGATCGCTCGAACTCCGCCCTGCTGCCTGCCACAGATTCCAGGGGTGACAATTCCTTCCAATCATCCCCTGGGCAAACTGGAGGAACTGAAAGAGGAGGTAGAGGAGGAGAACAAGGATGCAGCAGGTACAGAAATTAATTGTCGGAAAAGTAATGGTAAGGGGGGAAGGGGAGGCTCCTAATATAAATGTAAAATAAATAAATGTTCTCCAGCAATACAAACTGAACCTTAATGCAGAAAACCAACTTTTTTAAGTCAATTGAAAATGTTTGTAAATTAAATGTCGGGTCATGTGCATTACTCCAAAGGTCCATTTAGTGCATTTAAAGGAACATTATGTAAAATTTAGTAGGGGCAGTGGTGGTCTAGTGGTATAAGGGCACGGGATCTCTGATCCAAAGGTTGGGGGTTCGAGTCCCACTCTCCACAAGGTTGTCACTGGTCCCCCCCCCAGTGCGGCTAACTTGGTTATCAAAGGTGGGCCATGTCTCTCACTGGCATGTAAAAGAACCATTGCTGACTTTCGTAAAGAGGAGCTGCAAAGTCTTCAGCGTCTTTCTGTCCCTTGCTAAAAAGGGTTGTGACAGGAAGGGCATCCGACGTAAAAACTTCTGCCGAATCAAACGTGCGAATCAGATGATTCGCTGTAGCGACTCCCAAGTCAAAGAGAAAAAGCCGAAAGGAAAACAGACAGACATTATGTAAAATTTAGTAGCATCTAGCAACAACTAGTGATGAGGATCCAGATTGCAACCAAATGCATACTCAGAAAGAAGTCCGCTCTGGGTCCCGATGCCTCTCAGATGGCCCATATTTTTCCCGACTAGCACATGTGTAACTGGTTTCCTCTCATAGGCGATGACAACCAGTTCGAGATGGACATCTGAGCCTGTGATGTGCCTCCTGTGGAGAATGCATTTCTGCTGCGACGCTGCTACACTTCCTCAACGAACCAGCTCACTGGATTCACTCACCTCTATTTGAAGTTTGTTTTTGTTTTTTAAATATGCAATGCTATAAGCACTCAGATGGTGTTTGTTTTATATGTTTACAGCATAATTTCAGGTATTTTGTCATCAATCGTCAGCAGTAGACAAAGAAGAGACTGTGGGTGTCTGTGCATCCTTTAATGATTCTTATTGTACATATGGTACTGTTTGTTTTTTTTTTTTTAAACAGAAATGATAAGATTTAATTAGAAACTTGGGGATAATATGATTAAATATCTAAAATAAATGTATTTCAAACTTTTCCCTAATATTTTAAATGATCTAATGAACATGCCAGAATTAATCTACAACCAGAAGACATTTTATTTACACCAAACTTACTTTTCTTCCCCATTGAGATTTTTCCAGATCATTTGCTGAGCTTTTATTACTTTAATTAAACTGTGACATGAACACCTATCATTTGAGTCAAGATATCTTTACTGTGGAGCAGTGGTGGAGCACTGGTTTACTAATGGTCAAGGGTTCAAGCCCTGCTATCGCCCAGAGCAGTAACTGGGTTATCAAAAGGTAGGCCATTGGGTTGCCCTCAGCACATTTGTCATGCAATGGTCTGGTAAGCAGTCTGTCTCACCCAGAGTTGGCCGAGATGGACGTCAGCCTCCCGGATTAATGTTATATCACTTGAAACACAAAGCTTGACAAAATAGCCTTTTCAGTTTAAAAAACCGTGTAGAATAGTGAAAAGTGTAGAATAAATGTGTAGTTTAGATCCTCACCATACTGTAAACCTTTCTGGTATGTTTATTATAGGTCGAGTTATAAGACTCTCAACAGTATTAGACATTCCACAGCGATCTTAAAAACCAAGTTTATTTGCACCAAATTGTCCAAGACACTGCAGAATTGAGTTTCCACTAAAACTTACAGATAAAAGGTGTATGTGCCGAGGTATAATTTGAGAACTACAAAAGCCTTTTTTTTTTTTTTTTAATTAAATCATCAAGGCAGACAGGGATTTCCTAGAAAACAAATACGGGACAAACAAAATGCAAACAAAGTTTTAATTGCTGTAAACAAAAGTCAAAAGAAACCCACAATCCCTTTTCATATCACTGCAGACTTTATGCCATGCATCTTTGCAGCAACACAGCACATAAGAACAAAGGAAAAGAACCTAGGCACAGAAAACACCGACAAAATTAAACAAAACAAAATTTATTATGAAAATGATTTTTCCTCGCCAAAGCTTCAGGGCTAAGGGTCAATGCAGCCAAGATGTAAAATACAACCAACCATACAATACATTAGATTCAAAAAGGTACCAAAAAGTACAGTAAAAATAACACTTCCATTTCTGGAAATGTAAAACGGACAGAGAGAAAAAAAAAAAAAAAAAAAAAAAAAAAAAAAAAAAAAAAGCTGGTGTTTAAAAAAAAAAAAAAAAAAAAAGAGGGGAGAAGAAAAAAAAAAAAAAAAAAAAAAGTGACATTTGCTTTCCCCAGTTTCTCAAGTGTGGTCTGTACAAAAAATGGAGCAGAAGTCCAGATTCTGCCTACATCCAGTAAAAGTAAAAAGACTGAAGCCCAGGGGTCAGCTGGGACCAGGTCACAGGATGCTGTACGGCATTACCTAAAAAAAAAATAATAATAATTAAGATATATCTAAATATATATATAAATAAAATTGAAGCTATAGAATCAGACATCAGGCAAAGGGGTGGAGTTAAAGCACAAGTAAAATAAAGATCAAAAACCTTTACAGCGTTACACTCAACGACTTCCAGATTTCCTTCTGACATGTGACCTCAGATTGGTGAGGTGAGTCCCACTACATGACATACCTGCACATGATCAGTATGGTTTGTAGTTACTCTGCTGTCCGCCACCGCGTCTCGGAGCTTTCCCGTAGTTTGTGTTGCCCTGGTCTTCAACGACAGAAAAATATACAAACATTAATATCCGTTTCGGTGGTTTACAGTAATTTGAAGAAGAAAAGCTGTTTATTACTGTAGTCATAGCCGCCACCATAACCATAGTAGCCTGCCGAGTAGTCGTAGTTCCCGTAGCCCCCATATCCACCATAGCCTTGCTGCCCGCCGTAGCCGTAGCCCTGGTTCCCGTAGCCTTGATTCCAGTAGTTACTGGAAGGCTGGTTCCAGCTCTGACCCTGACCTATAATCACAAGCATGTCAGTTTAGCATGTGATTTCTGAACCGTGTTCAAACACTGCGATCGTTCGACAGAGTCACTCACATCACTTCATTTTCCGTTTATTTTTGGCTGAAAATTTTTTTTTTTTTTTTTGGCACAGAAACTAACTGGATGATTATAATGAACACTTACCACTTCCACCACCACCACCACGTCCTCTGCCTCTGCCCCCGCCCCCACCTGCAAAACGCCCGCCATACTGCTGCTGCTGATACACCTCCTTCGGTTGGGCGATCTTGATCTCACACTGACAAAAAGACATAATATATCAAACAAATGCCGAGTCATAGTTCAATCTTTGGTCAGAGCTATAGTCCCAGAGCGTAGCCTCACCAGGCTCTCCTTGCCATTTGCGTCCTGGGTTCCGCTGACGTTGTGAAATTTCTTCTCCATGACTGCTTTCACTGGCTCTTCTTCCTTAAATGTTATGAACACAAACCCTCGCCTCTTGCTTGTCTTTGGATCCATTGGCAGTTCAATGGTCTCAATCTGGAACAAAGTGCAAGATCTCACATGAATGTAAAGACAGACAGACACAGACACGTCATTTGGTGCTCCAGTCATGTAAATGCAGAGACACTACCTCTCCAAAGGCGCCAAAGTATTCGCGGATCTTTTCTTCTGTTGTTTCCGGGTTCAACCCACCAACAAAGATTTTCTTGACTGGTTCCTTCTTCATGGCCATAGCTTTCTTGGGGTCGATCTGCCTTCCATCAAGCCGGTGTTCCTTTTGGGCCAACACCTGGAAAGAGGAGAAAAATCCAGAGGCTTTTCATTTGTCTTTTCGGTAAAAGCGCAGAGGTAAGACTTGGAGTGCTTTGACGGTCGCTCGGGGAGGGGGGACACAAAACCAAAAAAAAAAAAAAAAAAAAAAACAGAACAAAACAAAAAAAAAACCCAAAAACAAAACAAACAAACAAAAAAAAAAAGCCAAAACAAAACCAAAAACTTACTTTTTCTACACTTGCCGAATCTGTGAACAGAATGAACCCAAATCCTCTTGATCGTCCAGTGTTTGGGTCGATTTTAATGGTGCAGTCTGTCACCTCACCAAATTTAGAGAAGTAATCTTTGAGATCCTTTTTACTAGTATCCCAGCTGAGTCCCCCAACAAACATTTTCCTAGAGAAATAAAGTATCCGTACTTTAACATAAAGATAATAACAGTAAGGGGGAATAAGAGGAGGGTGGAATAACCGGAGAAGATGCATTTTTTCTAAGTAAAGGTGGCATTTCGGCAGGTGTGGTGGAATGGAGGACAATTAACAAAAAGATGTTAAACAGGACGAGAACGACACAAAATGGATAAAAAACAAAACCTGAGTGCATGACACTAGACTCTGGAGTGCATTATGCAGTTGACAAAATTCACCATCTACAATGAAAAATATTGGGCAAGAAATTATGATCTGTCTGACCAGGGTCAAGACAGATCTTGGGATCATCAGACCTTGTGCATGTGTGAACGAACGCGCGAGCGCACACACACACACACACACACACACACACACCAAGATGCAATCTGGCATGCATTATTATTACAATCATTGTAACAAATTAAATGTCGATACAGGAAAATGTCACATTGTTAGATGTAACACCTACCTAGTCCTGTCCATAACAGAACTCAAATTGGTAACACTACATATTGTATTCATTCATTCTACAGGTGATACTGCATCCCAAGAGTCCATGTTCACATGTCATCTGGACAGTAGAAGACATTTCATTTAGGTTTTCCATAAATAAATTTATAGCAGAAATACTGCTCTGCACTGATGTATAATCAAATCCAAACAGCATGAAATCGACTAAAAATCGAGTGTTCCTCAGAACATGGCTGTAATCGGTGTTATTATATAGTGTGACTTGATATTGCCCAACTAGTGTCCTTGTTCAAATCCGGACTGGGCATTAAGAAAAAATCAAAATATGAGCAGAAATATAGCTCTGTATTTATAAATATCTTCCTGTAAATATCCGAATAAAACGTGCATGGAATCGACTCCGAGTCGACTCATCATTTCCAAATTGATGAAAGAATCGACTCTGGGATCCGTTGTGCGCGCGCACCCCATTGGCGCCAACAAGAGACAAGTGACCAAATAGGAAAAAAAAAAACGTCTATATAAAACACTTCTTAAACATGAGACATTACTGTGTCTTTTTTTTTTTTTAGTGGTACATACCCGGAATCTTCTTCACTTTTACTCGCTTCTATTCGGCTTCCGTCTCCAGCGCCATTGTTCTCTCCTTCTTGGGCCTGTGTCTCTGCACCCGCGCCGCTGTATCCCTCTGCTCCGTTCTCTCCGCCTTCATAACCGTTCTCCGCCGTTTCCATAAACTGCTGTTCTGTGTCCGCCATAACGTCTGTTTACAATCTGGTGAAAAAATACAATAAATTTAAAGCATATATATATATATATATATATATATATATATATAATCCCCACATTACATAATAAAGTGATCCCACGCGCACGTTCGTTAGCTCGCGCTACCAAGCTGGCCACCATTTTGATTAGCTTAGCCGAGCATATCCGTATTTTTTTTTTCTTAATACGATTACGCTAAAAACGCTACAGCAAACAGTATGCTTCAACATAAACTAGTAAAAGGTCCCAAAATGCTGCGGAATGAGCAGTGCTATATTTTACTTTCTGTAAATAAGTCGAAAAACGTCACCCGCTGGAAAAATTAGCACCGATGGCTAACCGCCATTTACTTCATGTTCAGTTATGTAACCGTGCTCGCGCTCCTGCAATCGTTTCCCTACAAATAGTAATATACTGTTTACATAAACCACGTATCACTTCCAGAAAACACATGGAAGAAAACCCAGTACCTTGAAATCTTTACGGGACAGGGGGGAAATTAATCCGTGGGGTATTGATAGCCTCTGTAAAAAGAACTCTTCCTTATTGCGCCGACCTGTAGAGGGTGTTATATTACTGGACAGAAGACAGGGCATCCGAATAAATTCGCATTTCATTGGTTGAGTTCACCTGCCTATAATAGCAGACGGCCAATGATAAGCATACGTCTGACGTCAACTGGTAACGCCCTGATTACGCGACAAATCCGAACCTCTTCCAAGCAGGGAAAATCAATGTTTATTGAAAATAGTGTCTTATGAGTTGTTTTTTTTTTCAGATGTAGAAGTTTCACGTGAGTGCAAAATTAAAATCGACTACACTTGGACCTAAATTAAGTTATAGGTTGTATGATTATGTTTATGAGATTAAATAAATGTTTTTACATGAAAACAAGCAGTACAGTACAGTACTGTACACTGAATTTATGTCAGTTGGGCTTTGTATACAGGTGGCAGCGTCCATATATGTGACGTAATCGTGGAGCTGGTACGTCAATCAGGTGGTGATGCTACTTAATTCTTCAACTGGACGCTCCATGTATCCGTTTCTTAGTCTCAGATGTTGGTTGACCTGCTTTATCCATGACATTATCACCTACTGACTGCCCTGGAATCACTGCCTACTGATTGACCTACATGTGAATTAAGTAGGCCTCATCCAAGGTGGTATCGCACGGTTCCAACCCGCTGGAAATCCAAAATATACTGAGTACACATGAAAACGCACCACTTGAAAAAAGTCAATATTTAAGTTCAAATGAACTTCAATATAATTTTTATACAAGACTACAGTGACGTCACCCGACATGCCAGGTGCCAGAAATGCGAGCATTTCATGTTAACTGTAACGCTTGGAAATTATTCGCAAAAACGCGACATTTTGCACACACAACACGGGGGAAAATGAATTTCACTCTGAATTTGTGCACACATTGCCTTTAAGAGCATGTGAATCTGAATAAAATTTCACTTGTTCACTGAGACTTGTGAAAAGCCAACATGATGCCGCGACTTACAGCTCCTGAACGAGAACGTGCCCTAGGCATGCTTCAAAATGGTGCCAGCACCAGGGAAATTGCCAGACGACTACACTGCGCACACACAACAATCGCAAGACTCCATCAAAGGTTTCTGCAAACGGGGAGCACTTGGGACCGTCCTCGACCGGGTCAACAACGTGTGACAACGGCACGTCAGGACCGTCGGATTGTACGGGATCATGTCCGAGATCGAACACTACCAGCGACAAGAACGGCTGCTCAAGTTCAAGGACGACGTGGATTCATTCACCCCAACACTGTACGGAACCGTCTGCGAGCTGCAGGCCTGTGTGCATGACGTCTTTATTTTGGCCCCACATTGATGCATTAACATTATCGCATTAACATTATCGCATTAACATTATCGCATTAACATTATCGTGAATGAAATTGAATGATGTTTACATGTCTTCTTAAATCATTCATTATCTCAAATGCATCATAAGTATATACTTCACATATCACTCCGTGGAGCTATTCCATATTTCGTGAGTGGCGCATTTTCATATGGACTGAGTATATGATTTCGATGTGGCAAAACAGCCTGAAGCATGGGCGGGTTTGGAAGGCAGTTCAGCTCAGTTTTAAATGATGGCTGTGCGGCAAAACAATAGTGCGCAGTAGATAAAAACACGTGAGTTAGGTTGAAATGAATGTGGCTCAGAAAGGTTACAATTACGCCAGCTACATCGCAGCCAGATAGGTGATGTGCGGTTTGAGATACGTGTTAAAATTTCAACCATCTTGCATATCTCATTGGTTTTGGTGGTTAGTGCTAGTTGACAGTGAATGTCATCACGGTGTCAAGTTGATGCCACTGCAGTCCAACATTGTTTGAAAGCACACTGAACTGGCATCATTTAGTCTCAAATTAGTTGGTTTGTACATGATTTGGTTTTCAGGTCTGTACTCATTGCTTCTAGTTCTTTTTTTTTTGTAAAACAGCAAATTCAGAATTGGGTGTAAATGAGCACTTTTACAGTTAAACCTGCTAAGATGATCAAGTTAGCATACGTAACGTGGCTGTTAGCTGGCACTGTGATTATCATCACTGCTAATCTTACATATTTTAAGAAAACTTACCAAACTTCAAAAAGACGAAGATTTTATTCAGGCTCAATTATAGATTTAAGATTTTTAAAATTTAAATGCCTTATAACCAGGGTAGAACCACCCCTCTGTGACATCATCACGGAGTGTATTGGCTGGATAATGTCATAAAGACATGGTCTACGGCATGGTCAATTGGTAGTGTTTATGTCATGAAGTGTGTAGGGAGGAAGTGTAGTGATGTCACAGTGTGTGTCAGTTAATCAGGAGGTGATTATGTCACAGGGAAGGGCATTACCACCCGGGAACAGGGGAAAAAAACCCAAATAAAACACTTGGGACCAAAGGCTGAAATAAGTTTATGAGATCATCATAGGTGAAGTTCAAGGTAGAAAATGGTCAATTGTTTATAATGGCTACATAGCAAATGGTGTGAGGCCTCCATTTATGTGTACCAAGTTCCATTCATTCATTCATAAGCATTTTATCCTGGGAACTTAATCCAGAATGCACAAATGCCCCATGTCCCATGCACATTCTCAACCCTAGGGACAGTTCAAGGTCAACAATCCATTTAAAGGCATGTTTTTTTTTTTTGTTTGTTTTTTTTTTTTATTTGAGGGGTGGTGTCAAAACGCCACACAAAGAAAACATGGATACATCTATACAGACAGTAACTCGTAAACACGAACAGTTAAAATAGACCCTGGAACTGTGAGGCGCTGCTTCTGCTGTGTTAACATCACTATCCTGTCAAACTGTCGCTGTTGGTTGGCCCTGGGCCCCGCGTGTGGGCTTAGTAGCGTCAGTGCAAATTTCATTGGATAAAAATCGCTTGTAATTGTATCTATTATATTATATGATTTAGTATTATATTTATATTATTTTATACACTGACCAGTTTCTAACGCATTCAAACAAGCATTGAATTCAAGTGGTATGCCAGGCAGTTTAGTCACTAAAATCCAAATACTTTTGATGTATAATACTTTTAACAACTTTCCCCAGAATTAAAACCCAAATGAGGTATTTGATTTAGTTCTCAGAGCTGTACTCACTGCTTCTATAAAACAGCAAATTTAGAAATAAGTATAAAATCTTTTACTAAGATCATCCAGCAAGACTACATAAGGTGGGTGTTTGCCGGAGACTGACATAAACATTGTAATATGTTTTAAGAAAATTCACCAAACTATATATGTACAGACATATTTTGTTCAGGATGGTAGAGATTTGAGGGGATTTGTAAAACCTAATAAATGCGATGTAATAACCATGATGGAACCGCCACCGCTCTCCTCCAGAGCGACTTACAGTTATCGCTTTTATACAACTAAGCAATTGAGGGATTAAGGGCCTTGCTCAAGGGCCCAACAGTGGTGATAGTGGGGATTAAACCGCTGACCTTTGGATCAGTAACCCATCACTTTCACTACTAAGCACCACTGCCTAGAGTGTATCACAGGGCAACACACACTCAACCATTCATATGATCACCCACACACCACACAGCCAGTTAAACTGATGTGCAGGTCTTTGGATTGTAGGAGGGAAACAAAGTACCCCATGGAAACCCCCACAAGCAGAGAGAACATGCAAACTCTTCACAGAAACGCAGAGCCCACGACTTGAACCCAGGAACCTTCTTGCTGTGAGGCGCACATGCTAACTCCTGTACACCACTGTGGCAATGAAAGCAAAATTTGTCTGATTCGTGAGCACAGTCAGTACATTCAGGTCTCATTTTTAGTACGACATGAACATAAAGTTATTTCTTAGCATTCAAAAAATAATAATAATTTTATTAATGTTCAAGGTGTGTCTTCAACTACATTCGGTTCACAGATTCGGTGTTGATTGGGGTTGTTCTGAATCAGCCAATCAGCCAGCCATGTCTAATGTGAAAATACACAAAAAACAAGAGTACAAATTAAATACAGAAAAAAAAAATTATAATTTTGAGCAATATCAATTGTTATTAGGTCTGAATTGTAAGAGTTGTGTGTATTTACGAATGGATCTGCCGGTTTTGCCTTGCACAGCTCAGTAAGGCCGATGAGGAGTGTTGGGTTGATGTACGTTTTCAGGTAATCCGTGGCAGCTTTCCCCACAGGAATGGGTTCAATTACAGCTAGAATACAGACAAGCAAGATAAAGCAAAAAAAAAAAAAAAACAGCAAGTGAGAGGTGGGGTGGGTTGGGGGAACTTTTCAGTTCAAATAAATATTGCTTATTTATTACTTACTGTTGGGAAACATGAACCTGAGCTCTCGTTCAGCTGCCGAAAATGATTCACTGCCGTGCACAGCATTCTTCATTGCACACATCCCAAATCTGGCTCTCAAACTACGGAAATATCAACAACAACAACAACTAAACAACAACAGTCATTCAGAATTTAAAAATAGAAGCACACTTTTACTCATCCATTCAATTTTTATGCTACATAATCCCAACTGGAGCCACGTGGAGGCTGGAGCCTATCTCATGACTCTGGGTGAAGGTGAGGTATACACCCTGAATAGCTCAGCAGACCACTGCAGGGCCAGCACGCATACAACCATTCACACTCACACTTAGGAGCAATTTGGAACGGCCAATTAGCATACTGTGTGATTTTGGGCCAGAGGAGGAAACCAGAGTACCCAGAGGAAACCCATGCAAGCACACAGACAACTTGAAAACTACACAGAAATGCCTCAACTTGGGAAAAGAAACCGGGACGTTCTTGCCGTAAGGCACATGTGCTAACTACTGCGCTAATCGTCTAAAATGACATTTTGATTAAAAAAAAAAAAATTAGACTTTTTTTTTCATTTTAGGTCAAATTCAAAAAATTTTCCCTATAATCCGATTAAACAGTTCAAACGTTTACATGTAGTTAATGTTGCATTAGGTGAGATTAGTGAAGTTTCAGATGTCCCCCAGTGCAGCTAACTGGGTTATCAAAGGCGGGCCATGTCTCTCACTGTCTATATGGTGGGAGGTTCATGTAAAAGAACCATTGCTGACTTTCGTAAAGAGGAGCTGCAAAGTCATCAGCGTGTTTCTGTCCCTTGCTAAAAAGGTTGTGACAGGAAGGGCATCCGACGTAAAAACCTCTGCCAAATCACACATGCAAATCAGATGATTTGCTGTGGCGACTCCCGAGCAAAAGGGGAAAAAGCCGAAAGGAAGACAGTGAAGTTTCAGATGTCGAGTCTTACTCTCGCAGGATGTGATGAGTGACAAGCAACCATGTAACGTGAATGATGCAGATTTTCTCATCCAAAGTGGGCGGATACAGAATTCACGTGAGCTGAACTTTTACAATTCAAGTGATAACCAGTCAGAGCGTAAAGATACTGTTGATTGACAGACCGTCAACAGAGAATTAACAAGGTCTGTCATTTGAATGAAACATCAAACACCGAGTTCCCCTATACATTTTTCCAAAGAGAAACAACAAATACAAGTATAATTATTCTGCCTACAGTAACATAAAGAGCAGCTCATTATTGCTGGATTACACCTAGAAATCTGCGGGGATAATAACTGGAAATGCCATGATTGGATCCAAATTTCCAGAAATGGTGTCATTTCCTGTGAGTATACTAGTATATACAATTAACTTTTTCTGGCTCATGATGCATAAGAGTCTCTCTTGTATACTGTACTTGCCACCCCATAACAATTCTGATTATCATCTATTAATTATGATAGGGGCAGTGGTGGTCTAGTGGATAGGGCACAGGATCGCTGATCCTAAGGTTGAGAAGGTTGAGGGTTTGAGTCCCTACAGGGTTGTTTGTCACTGTCCCCCCAGTGCGGCGTACTGGGTTACAAAAGGCAGGCCATGTCTCTCACTGTCTATGGTGAGAGGCATGTAAAAGAACCATTTCTGACTTTCGTAAAGAGTAGGCTGCAAAGCCGTCAGCGTTACATTCAGAAAGATCTTGAAGCATGAAAAATATAAGAGGGTTACCTAGGCAACAAGAGCCGATGGCTCTTCAGTGGTGAAGCAATTCAAGTGTGAATCATCACTCTGTGCTGCCTAAAATTCAAATCATTACAACTGTTGTTTAAGCTCCACCCCCAGGAACTAACATACTGTACTTTGATTGACAGAAGACCTGTCCAAACATACACGGCAACATTCGGGGCTTTCTCAGTCGCTTTGTAGAATAGTGCAGAGTGAGCACAAGACTTTAATCCACTACCACACCTTTAATGAGTGCTATTTTACAGACGAATATCATTTGTTACCAGTCAGGATGTGTCGCTTTGGCCTCGATGCTGTTACTCGGTCCCATCAGTTCTTTCCAGGTAGCAATAGCTTGATGCCTTGCAAGGGCAAGAGCGACGATTGGGCCGGAGCTCATGAATGCTGTCAAAGTCTTAAAATACGGCTGTCCATAATGCTCAGCGTAGAAGTCAATGCACTGGTCGGGGCTCAGATGAATCCTGCGTTTCTGTTATAACACCAGATGACGCACAATCAGCATGTTATTACAACTGCCTTCATCCCTTTGTATAAATATACAGCAAATTACATTGACATCATTTTCATGGAGGCCTGCGTTCGATTCCCAGCTCAGGTGTTTCTGTGTGGCGTTTGCATGTTCTCTCCATGCTTGTGTGGGTTTCCTCAGCATACACCAGTTTCCTCCTACAGTCCAAAACCATGCACAGCAGGCTAGCTAACACCCAGAGTTGGGTGAGCAGCTCGCCAGGGCCAGGCTATTGCAAAGCCAACACACACACTCTCTCAAACCTGGGGGTGAATTGGAACTGCCAATCAGCCTATGGTGCATGCTTTTAGACAGAGGGTGGAAACCAAAGCATCCGGAGGAAACCCATGCACGCGCAAGGATATGCAAACTCCACAAAGACACACCTGAGCCCGGGGAATTGAACCCAGGTCCTTCTTGCTTTAAGGTGGTTGTACAAGCCGCTGTGCCACCGTGCTGCCCTGATATGGAAATTAGTGTGGCAAAAATGATTCAAAGCAACTTTTTTACCCACTTGACTGCATTTTCAGTTGGATACGCCCCCATTTAACCGAGTTAGACTTTGGCATTAAATCTGAGGTCAGTAATCTAGAACGCTAGCAAAATTTAATAAGTAGCATCTATCTCTTCAGGGCTCCTGCTAAACCCTCGCCCTGCGCTCAGAGCTTTTCTGGAAAAAGCCACGCCTCCTACACACTGCTGGTTCATGCATTGTAGGGTCACATGAGCAGGGAGAAATGGGAAGTGTTTGATTGGATATTTCCCAGTGAACCATGAGGAAGTGATTGGTTTGTGCAGCCGCCACAGATGGCAGATTTTTTTTTCTGGATTTTTTTCAGATCTCATTACTTAATCCAGGGGTGTCAAACTCGTGCCAGAAAGGGCCATGTGGCTGCAGGTTTTTGTTTCAACCAAGCAGCAGCTCACCTGACTTTGCTCGGTTAATCAACTCATCTGAGTCTTCAGGCCACTGATTGGTCAATCTGTGTGCTCTGTACAGAGACTGACCAATCAACTGCCTGAACACTCAACTCAGGTAATTAAATGAGCAAAGTCAGGTGTGCTGCTGCTTGGTTGAAACAAAAACCTGCAGCCACATGGCCCTTTCTGGCACGAGTTTGACACCCCTGATAATGATTGGTATCCAGGTATAAAGATCATTTAAAAGAATATAAGTTTGCGTATACAGCTAAACATTTGCCAGCCCCTGCTTTAACTACTTTCCCATAAATCTCCTCACTACTCTCTCCCTGTATTGTTGTTGTAGTTGTGTGAATGTGCTGCAACAGTACATCGGACAGGACATTATAGTAATAGTTATATTATTACTACGATATAATTTTAATTGCTGTGGTGACTCCCGAGTAAAAAAGGGAAAAAGCTGAAAGGAAGACAGACAGACATTACCTGCAAGATGCTGAATCCCGAACGAATGATTATATCCTCAATTTCATCTGTTTTATGTATAGCATTGGGTTTGATCAGAGCTAGAGTCCTTTCTACAAAAATGCTGGGCGTGTCCTGTTTCTGTGCTGCGTTCTCCATCATTCTGAATTCGTTTCTCACCATCAAAGCAATGACCTTCCATTGATTATAAAGCCTGTAGCCTCTATGATGTCAGATACATCGCTCGAATGAACTCGAAACAGCGAATATAGCCCTGTGGGTGAGGTAGTAGCACTGTGACAGGGTGTGTAAGGGCGTGTTGATGTCACAGGGTGAATTATCCTTGCAGGTGACAATGTCAAGGCCCACAGTGCAGCTAACTGGTAGATCAAAGACCAGGCATGTTTCACACTGTCTGTGGTGTGGAGCATGTAAAAGAACCTGGAGCGTGTCCAGGGTGTACTCTGTCCTCATCCAGAGTGGGCTGAGATGGGCGCTAGCCTCCTTGTGAGCCTAATTAGGATTAAGCAGTTCACAAAATTAATATATAAATTAATGATACCAGAGGGTCGAGGTCATGTGACACTCAGGCAGAGAATCGTGACATAAAGACAGAGAGACAAAGACAAATAGAAGCAGTATGTAAAAGCCCTGTAGGGGGGAATAGCCCAGGATAACACTACTATGCAGCATGTTTGATTAACAGCAAGAAGGTCTTGGGTTCAAGTTCCAGGCTTCAGGCTTTTTTGTGTGAAGTTTGCATGCTCTCCCCATACTTATGCGGAGTTCCGGTTGTTCCAAATTGCCCCTAGGTTTGGGTGTCAGCTGTTCAGGGTGTACCCCACCTTCATTTATGGTCGCCATTCCGTGATCCTAGTAGGATTAAGTGGTTCAGCAAATGAGTGAGTGTGAAAAGAGACAAAGGGTCAGGAAGTATGACCCTATTAAGAGCGTCGCTGAAAGGTCTATCCCATTATTACATGGCCACAGGCAGCACGGTGATGTAGTGGTTAGCATGCCCAACTCACTGCAAAAAAGTCCTGGGTTCAAGTCCCAGCTCGGGGCGTTTCTGTGTGGAGTTTGCATGTTCTCCCTGTGCTCACGTGGGTTTCCTCCCACAGTCCTAAAAATGCACGGTAGATGCACCTCTGGATGTTTATACCCGAGCCTAGTGGCTCATCAGGCCGGTGCTTATTCCTGGGTTTCATAGCGTGAAGCGACCAGGAGTTCAACTCGTCCTGGATGGGACGCTAGTCCATCGTAGGTTACCTTCCCAATATATTTTTACTGGTACCATTTATACTGCTGGGTGAACAGAGGCACACTTGTGGTTAAGACCTTGCCCAAGGGTCTTACCACAGTGGAGGCTTAACTGGGATTTGAACACACAACCTCCCGATCATGAGCGCAGCCCCCTAACCACTACTCCATTGGCCCCACACATAGTAGGTTAATTAGCTGTACCAAATTGCCCAAAGGTGTGAGTGTGAGTGTCACCCCTGAGATGGCCTGGTGACCTGTCCAAGGTGTACCCTGCCCTCGCCCTGATTCGACTGAGATGGCACCAGCCTCTCCGCCATCCTAATTAGGATTAACGGTTCAGAAAATGAGTGAATGAATGCATGTCCACATCCATAATAAGCAACATAACCTACCCATGAGCACAACAGACAGAGATGGGGGCACAGTCATGTGACACTCGGGCAGGACATTGTGACGTGGGTGCTCTCTCTGGGATCTCTCCCTGTGACATCATCGCAAATGATCTCACAGGGAAGGAGGCTTATTTACACCTTGGAACGTCTTCATGCGCAAAGTTACTTCTCAGTTAGCAAAATGGAAAGTGTAAGAGTTACTTCTGTGCTGAGTAGTGTGGAGTCAGCCACACCCAGTGAAGCCCTTCCTTCCCAGCCAAGATGCAGCGTCGAAGTGGCTAGAAGGGACATGAACCTCACTCAGCCTCCTTCACACACAGGTAGAGAAGGAGAGCGAATTCCTGCCAGGGCTGCTATAATTTAAATCAGACAATGAATGAATGAATAATTCATAAATAGGGTGGAGCCTACTTATTCACCCAGAATAACTTTAAGACGCTGGTCTCTCTGTTAAAAAACTAAAAAAAAATGTTTTTTTAAAAATTCCTCCGGGGTTTGGATGTCTGCTCTCTGTTGACAGCAGAGTCAGCGAGTGTTTTGTGAGCACCGCCTACCTCATCCAGGACACCTTTCCCATCGGACCTTTCAGAGAAGTTCCAGGTGGCCAGGAAAAACATTTACAAAAAATATTTTATCTGTTCAGCAATAGCTGTTCTTAACAATATAAAATAGAATGCACTGTGTTTAATTTGTTTAAATTGTTTTATCTCTTGCAGTATGTTTCGAAAGTGATAGGGTGTTTTTCTGTCTGACAGCCTTGACAAAATAGACATTTCTTTTTATTTTGGAACAGACAATAAAATTATCCATTTTTTTCTTTCCTTTTTTTTTTTTGATACACTGTATTAATCACACAAGGGAAATTATTTCCTCTTCATTTAACCCGTCCAAAGTAAGGCCCACCCCACACATATCTAAACAGTGAGCACATACATACACTCGGAGCAGTCAGGTTGCCAAACACACATTGAAGGTGCCCAGAGAGCACCTGGGGGTCAGGTACCTTGCTCATGAGCACTTCAGCCATTTTATGTGGAGGAAGGGAAGGTGCAGCTCACTCCCCAACAGCCACACATTTTTCCTGCTGCTTCAGGAATCAAACCAGCGGACCTTTAGGTCCCAAAGCTGCATCTCTAACCAACAGCTGCTCCTGAACTATATATCTATTACATAGGTTTTTATTGAATATAAGATGATGTATGTTATGAATCATTTGAAATGATTTTAAACTCAAGTAATGCACTTGGACACAAAAATTTGCATGCCATATCATTGTGTGTGTGTTGGCCCTGAAGTGGTCTGGCAAGCTGTTTAGGGTTTGCCTTTCCTTTGCCCAGTGTTGGCTCTGACAAAACCTCCATTACCATGACCCTAATAGCTTACAGCAAATCAAAGTGAGTGAGAGTGATGGGAAAAATGCAGGAATCATAAAACATTCATTCATTTGCCGAACCGCTTAATTCGACCAGGGTCACGGGGAGGTCATATATATTATATATATATATATATATATATATCTTCTTTTCCTTTTGGCTGCTTCCTTCAGGGGTCGCCACAGCAAATCATCCGCCTCCATCTCACCCTGTCCTCTGCGTCTTCTCTGACTCCAACGACCTTCATGTCTTCCTTCACCACCACATCCATAAATCTCTTCTTTGGTCTTCCTCTGGGCCTTCTGCCTGGTAGTTCCAACCTCAGCATCCTACTGCCAATATACTCACTATCCCTCCTCTGTACATGTCCGAACCATCTCAATCTAGCCTCTCTGACTTTGTCTCCAAAACATCTTACATGGGCTGTCCCTCTGATGTCCTCATTTCTGATCCTATCCATTCTCGTTACTCCCAGAGAGAACCTCAGCATTTTCATCTCTGCTACCTCCAGCTCTGCCTCCTGCCTTTTCCTCAGCGCCACTGTTTCTAAGCCATACAACATCGCTATATATATATAACTGGGATTTGAACACACAACCTCCCGATCATGAGCGTAGCACCCTAACCAGTACGCCACCAGCCTCTGAAAAACCAGAGTACTTGGAGGAAACTCATACGAGTGTGGGAAGAACCTCAAGCTCCACACAACAACGCTCTCACAGTATCCGGTGTTGAAATCCAGAAGTGCCTTCTTGGCTTTAGGCGAATGTACCAACCACTGTGCCACCATGCCGCCCATAACATACACATCTATAGCAAAATATATGCAAACAAAAAGGAAAGCTTTTGTCCAGCATGGTCCTATTCTTTTTGTTGTTGTAACTATAACTGTTCATCATAAATTCTTTTCTTTTTTTTTTAAACAGATGAATGTATAACAGCAAGTTGGAAAAATAACAAAGGCCATATCAAGAGGCCCATGAATGCCTACATGATCTGGGCGAGGATTCATCGGCCTATCTTGTCCAAGGCAAACCCAACATCCAAGAGTGCCGAAATCAGTGTGCAGCTCGGGGCAGAGTGGAGCAAGCTGACTAAGGAACAGAGGGCTCCCTATTACACAGAGGCAACCAGGCTAAAAATGATACACAGCAGCCAGTTTCCTGGTGAGGAGCACATGCCCGTCAGACACAAACATGCCAGGACTGAGACTTGTTGCAGCTATTATGCCTCGTTTTGTAAATCACCGTCTAACAATTTATTTTGGGTTGTATAGATTACGTTTATAAACCACAGAAAAGAAAGACGCGGTGCCTGGAAGTGGAATCCCAGGGAACTACCTCTGATGGCTCACCGTCCATAATCACGGGACTGCCTAAGAAATCTGCGCGGCATGCACTATCGGTCAGGAACGCTATGTCACTGGACTCACAGATGAGTCAATTGTCATCAGGTACTACACTGACATTTTTATTCCTTTCATTCACAGTTTGTTAAACTGAACAATATTAAATAAATGATCATAACTAGCAGCAGTGTGCAAAGCTCTGGGAGTCGGATTTCATCCGATTTAAATGGGAGTGGTGATCTGTCTCTGAAACAAAACTCCACTTTTTACATTGGGCAGCCTAGGCTGGCTTTGGGTGCTCCCGCCTGGGTTCATGCCTCAGGGATGGTACTCGAGAAGTGACCTCTCTGACCTGTGTTCAGCCGAGGTGTGCCGAGAAAGTAGCGAGATGGTGAAAAACAAACGTAGCATCACCTCTGTTTATTTATTTGATTGTATTTAACACAATTCAAAAATTTATGGATTTTGATGATTTTTTTTCTAGAGTAGGGTGTGGTGCAAATAACAAACCTTTAAATATTCTCACACGTGGGATCATGTTAAACAATACTTTTAAAAATCCGGACAACACCTATTCTGTCACAAGAAGCAAAATGTATATGAGACATAAACTAGGGGGGGACATTTCATTATAACTATGCCAAATTGTAATAATTTGTTTTTGCATGGTGGAGATACCTTATACCCTATGAATGGTCCTCTTGTTAATTATACAACCAATATTTCCAGCTTACGCTGTATAAAAGTACTACAGTATCGCACTCTTTCAAATCACAACACCTTTTAAAGTAATTTAAAATTAACTATTCTCATATGCTTTTTTTTTTTCAGGTGACCAGAAACAGACATCCCATGAAGTCCATCGAGAACATGTCAAGAAAAAAGTGAGCTGGAAGATGAAGAAAGCGTGTGAGACGAGAGAGGAGGAGAAAAATCACTTCCGAGAGGCGGAACGAGAAAGGAAAAGAAGCCAAAGGATGAGGACAGAAGAAAAAAAAGAAATTGCTAGACAGAAACAACATGACTATCGTCAGAAAAAGAAGGAACAGGCCATGCTCAAAGTAGCTGGAGAAAAAGAAGAAATGATTGAAAATGAGACAAAACAAGAGAAGCAAAAAACAGCTCGAGGAAGACAGATGAAAAGACAGCTTGAGGAAAGCGAAGAGGAGACAGAGATGAGACAGTCTAAAGAAAGTGATGATGAGACAAAGGGGAGCTGGTCTGAGGAATATGAAGAAGGGATGGAGAAGAGCTGGTCTGAGGAAAGTGAAGATGAGACAGAGAGGAGATGGTCTGAGGAATGTAAAGAGGAGAATGAGAGGAAATGGTTTGAGGAAAGTGAAGAGGAGACAGAGGGATGGTCTGAGGAATGTGAAGAAGGGACAGAGAGGAGATGGTCTGAGGAGCATGAAGAGGAGAAGGAGAGAAGATGGTATGAGGAAAGTGAAGAGGAGACAGAGAGATGGTCTGAGGAATGTGAGGAGGAGATGGAGAGGAGATGGTCTGAGGAACGTGAAGAAGAGGAGAGAAGATGGTTTGAGGAAAGTGAAGAGGAGACGGAGAGATGGTCTGAGGAAGGTGAAGAGGAGACAGAGAGGAGATGGTCTGAAGAGCGTGAAGAAGAGAAAGAGAGAAGATTGTTTGTGGAGAGTGAAGAGGAGACGGAGAGGAGATGGTCTGAGGAACGAGAAGAGGGGACAGAAAAGACAAGAAAGAGCACAAGAAAGTGACGAGGATACGGAGTAACAGTACATTCATGTATTTCACTGGTCCTACTTTACTGATACCAAACACTTCATAAATAAAATGTCTTGTTCATGAAGTTTTTGTTTTTCTTTAATTATGTAACGATGCTGGGTCAGTAGTTAAGGTTTTGGGTTACAGCCCAAAATTCCTACAGCTCTCACCCTAACCCAACTGAACTGAGTAGGGTGCCCATCTTGAGCAGCACTGGCAATATGCTTTTTGTCAGTTTCAGACAGTGACTAGAGACAGACAGACAAAGAGACAGGGTGGCAAATGAGCCTCACAGCAAGAAGGCTTTTGGTTCGAGTCCCGTGCTTGCGTGGATTTCCTCCCAGTCCAAAGACATAGACATTAGCCCTTTCAAACTGCCCCTAGGTGTGAGTATTGGCCCTTTAATGGTCTGGTGAGCTGTTCAGGGTGTATGCACCGTCTTCACTCCATGATGACTGAGCTATGCTCCAGCCTCCCCATGACTCTGGGTAGGATTAAGTAGTTGAGCAAATGAGTGAGTGTGTCAAAAGGAGAAGGACATGAAGTACTGTATGGCCCTGCTAAAAGATTCACTAAGTGGTATATCCCATTACATGCCACATCCCATAATAAGCAATATCACCTACTCATTGGTAAGCAGTATATAAAGCTCTGTAGGGTGGGATAGCACAGGGTGGTAGTGCGACTGTTCACTGAACAGCAAGAAGGTCCTGGGATCAAGTCCCACGCTCAGGTTTTTTTGCGTGAAGATTGCATGTACTCTCCATGCTTGCGTGGGTTTCTGGTGGTCCAAATTGCCCCTGGTTGTGGGATGTCAGCTGTTCAGGGTGTACCCCACCTTGTCTCATGGTCGCTCTTATGCAACCCTCTTAGGATTAAGTGGTTCAGCAAATGGGTGAGTGTGAAGAGACAGAGGGACACGAAGTATGGACCTGATAAGAGAGTCACTGAGAGGTGGTCTATTCCATTATTACATTGGCACTTCTCATAATAAGCAACATGACCTACCATTGAACACAACAGACAGAGATAGGGACACAGTCTTGTGACGCCCAGGCAGGACATTGTGACAGGGGTGCTTATTATGTACTTGGGATCTGTCTCTCTGTGACATCATCATTAATGATCTCACAGATGGTGAAGCTTATTAGCAGCTTGGAACATCTTCATGCCACAGATACTTTTCAGTTAGTGAAATGGAAAGTGTTGGAGTTACTTCTGAGATGAGTAGTCTGGAGTCATTCACACCCAGTGAAGCTCTTCTCTCCCAGCCAACATGCAGCGCGTGCAGCATCGACGTGGCAAGTGGGGACCTGAACCTCACTCAGCCGCCACACACAGGTAGAGAAGAGCTCATTCCTGTCAGGGTTGCTATACAGTGTTTCAAATATAAAAGGCTTGTAAATCTTAAAACATGATTTTTTAAATCATACGATACCAGAAAGTAGAAACTTGACTCAAAGCTGTTATGTTTTAAATGCACCTTCACTGACGTGAGATGTTTTTATTTGTACTGATTTATAAATAGGGTCGCATGGTGGTGTAATGGGATAGCACATCTGTCGCACAGAAAGAAGGTCCGGGATTTTGGTTCCTGAGCTCAGTGAGGGCATTTTTGTCTGGAGGGTGTATGTACTCTTCATTCTTGTGGGGGTTTCCTCTGGGGACTCTGGGTTTCCTCCCACAGTCCAAAGACAAGTACATAAGGTTACTTGACTGTTCCAGGTTTTTTGAACCTTGGGGTTAGTGGAAGTGTGAATGGTTGTGTGTGTTGCCATGCGATGATCTGAAGAGCTGTTCAGGGTGCCTTTGGTAACTATTGGCTGAGATAGGGTCCAGCCTGCTCAATACCCTAATTGTAGGATGAAGTGGTTTGACAGATGATAGTGAGTGAGTGATTTATAAAAATGCAAGAATCATAAAATAAACATTTCAATACACTTAATCAGACTAGGGTCACAGGGAAGCTCATGGTGCCAATGCTGGGCAAAGACGGGGTACACCGTGAACAGCTCGTCAGTCTCTCAAAGGGCCAACACAAACACTCACACCTAGGGGTAGTTTGAAAAAACAAATTAGGCTTTTGCGCATGTCTTTGGATGTGCGAGAAAACCGGAGTGCCTGGAAGAAATCCATGCAAGTATGTGAAGAAAACATGCAAATTCCCCAGAAACGTGCTTGCAGATTCCGGAACTTAAAACCACGGAGGATTTTCTTGACTCGAGGGGAACATAATAACCACTGCACCACTATGCTGAACATTAAACATACATCGATATCCAGATTAATCAGGCCTGAGAATGGAGATTGCTGGAAAACTCTGAAAATAAGGCAGGGGTCTTGGGGCCACAGGCCCCCTGTGTGTGGGGCACAGGAGCCGTTGGGGAGGGGGGGGTCTAGGGGGGCCCTAGCCAAAAACACATTTCAGCTTTTTTCAACCCAAAAGTGGCCTTTTCTTTAGAGGAAAATCTGGATAATATAAAATAAATAAATCGTTTGTTCACTCCATCCACTATTCAATCTTAAACATAACTATATCAATGTCTCGCAATAGAAATGTGTCATTTATATGACTGGTTGGTGTTTACAGTCAATTATTCAACTTAAAAGAGTTTTAGCTTTTGCTAATATATTCTCCCAGAGTAACGGTCACCGATTCATAGAGACGTTCTTCCCCATCCACGCCCATCTAAAGCAATTCTTCACACCACTGCCTCTATCGATTCCCCTGCAACGATTCGCATCATTTTAAAGAATTTTTGCCATCTCAAGTTGAATTAACTCAAGATATTAGTCACTTTACCGCATGTTTACTTTTCAATTGGCAGCGCCGTGTTCACACATGGTGCTGCAAATGCCTTGAAAAACCATGTCGTAAAATATCTAGCTGTTCTGCATAGTGCGTTAATGTGCCATCAAGCAAGTCAAGCAGTGCAGCGACGGACTGTTAATAGCCAGGAAACGAGGCAGCACACAACCTTGCCTCACAAGACGAACACCCTATCAGGCCTACCCTACCCCTACACTTAACCCCTTAAAATTTTCTCAACGGATTTACATGAATTTCGAAAATAATATTTTTGGTTGGAAAACCTCAGAAATCCTCGAATCCGCTGAAAATTCTCAGGCCTGATTTATACAATAAAAGGAAATATTTTGTCCAGCATGGCACTATTCTGTTTGTTGTTTTAACTGGAATTGTAGTTCATCATAAATTAAGTGAATTTAATTTAATTTATTGAAACAGATGAATGTAAAACGGCAAACTGGAAAAATAACAAAGGCCATATCAAGAGGCCCATGAATGCCTACATGATTAGGGCGAGGATGCACCGGCCTATAGTGTCCAGAGCAAACCCAAAAGCTATGAGTGCCGAAATCAGTGTGCAGCTCGGGGCAGAGTGGAGCAAGCTGACTAAGGTGCAGCGGGCTCGTTATTATGCAAGGGCAACCAGGCTAAAAACGAAACACAGCAGCCAGTTTCCTGGTGAGGAGCACATGCCCATCAGACACAAACATGCCAAGACTGAGACGTTTTGCAGCTGTTATGCCTCATTTTGTAAATCACCATCTAACAATTTATTTCGGGTTGTGTAGACTGTGTTTATAAACCACAGAAAAGAAAGATGCCGTGCCTGGAAGTGGAATCCCAGGGAACTACCTCTGATGGCTCACCGTCCGTAGCAGCAGGACTGCCTAAGAAATCTGCACGCCATGCACCATCTGTCAGGAACGCCATGTCACTGGACTCACAGATGAATGTATTGTCATCAGGTAATACATTGTGTCATTCTTATTCCTTTTATTCACAATTTGTTAAACTGAACTATACAGACGCTCCCCAACTTACGAACATTCGTTTTACGAACATCCGGAGATACGAACAGAGCTGTCCGAGGTCGAAAGTGAAAGTGATATGAAATTGAAGAATATGTAAAAATACAAATGGAATAAAATCTATAGAAAAATACATCATAAATATAAGTATGAGATATGATTAAACATTATCCTGAGGTACATTTAATACTCCGGCAGAGGGGCGTGGCTTAAACGTGCTTTTTACCAGAGGTCCGAGAAGCAGAACCGATACATTTCTGAACTCGTGCCAAAACTTTCAAAGAAGAAACACATTGACTCCAGTATGATAATGAACTGGATAAGAGTGAAACTCTGTTAATTTGATCAGATCCGCTGTGCTGTGCTTGAGAGGAACCAGGAGTTTAAACATGGGACATAATGATATTGATAATCGTCTTCTTTCGGCTTTTTCCCTTTCTCAGGGGTCGCCACAGTAAATCATCTGATTCGCACATTTGACTTGGCATAGGTTTTTACGTCAGATGCCCTTCCTGACACAACCCTTTAGCAAGGGACAGAAACACGCTGACGGCGCCCTGTAACAACCTACGAACAAATTCATCTAACAAACGGCCATCTGGAACCTAACTCGTTCGTAAGATGGGAAGTGTCTGTATTATATAGATAATCATAACTAGCAGCAGTGCGTAAAGCTCTAGGGGTCGGATGTCCCAAGCTAGCAGTGCCATCACAGAGCCTCTCTGTTATGCAGTAGGTGAAGCCGTCGCAGGGTGTGACATCATGACACTCTCATGTAATGGAATGGACCATGTGTGTGTGACATTATCACGTACATGGTTCATTCCATTACATGAGACAGCCCGCTATTAATAACGTCCAACTAGGATGCTATGTTCACGGGTTCCTGTTCACCACTAGAGGTGACATCTCCAACCTGCGTCAAATGGAGGAGTCCCATTAGGTTTATGTGAAAGTGGCAAGACGGGGAAAAAATAAATCGAGATTCACCTTGGTTTTGTTTGTTTGACTGTGTGCAACATAACTCAAAAATTTATTTACAGATATTGAAGCACTGTTTTTCTATAGCTGATTACGCTACTTATATGATTATTTGTTTTTCAGGCCACATATGTTGGGCCCCACATTTGGGACTGTTTTCATGACCCAGCCCCCATTCCAAATTAATTGAGTAGCCCTGCCTTTCGTCCTATGAGTGGCCTTTTTTGTTGATTATGCAACCGATATTTCCAGTATACTAATTTATTTAGACAAGCAGTATATATATATATATATATATATATATATATATATATATATATATATATATATATATATATATATATATATATATATAAAATACTGCTTGTCTAAGAAGGTCAGCAAGAAGGTCCTGGGTTCAAGTCCCAGGCTCAGGCATTTCTGTGTAGCGTTATATTCTACCCATGGCTGTGTGGGGTTTTGTCTGGGTACTCTGGTTTCCTCCAACAGTCCAAAGACATACACATTAAGCAAATTGGCTGTTTGAAATTGCCCCTGGGTGAGAGTGACAGTGTTGAATGGTTGTGTTGGTTGTGTTGTGATTGTTTGGTAAACCATTCAGGGCGTACCCTACATTCACTCCTTGTTGGCTGAGATAGGCTCCAGCCTTCATGGTATAAAGGTACTATCACATTCTCAAATCATAGCACCTTCCTTTAAAAGTAATTTAAAATGAACTCAACAGTCTCACGTGCTTCGTTTGTTTTTTAAGGTGATCGGAAACAGATATTCCATGAAGCCTATCCAGAACATGACCAGAAAAATGTGAGCTGGAAGAAGAAGAAAGTGTGTGAAACGAAAGAGGAGGAGAAAAAACACTTCCGAGAGGCAGACCAAAGAAGGAAAGGAAGGCAAAGGATGAGGACCGAAGAAGAAAAAGAAATTGCAAGACAAGTGTACGACTATCTTGAGAAAAATAAGGAACAGTCTATGCTCAAAGAAAGTGGAGATGAAGTAGAAATGACTGAAATTGAGACAAAACAAGAGAAGCAAAAAGAGGTGAACAGAGGAAGACAGAAAAAAAGACAGCCTGAGGAAAGTGAAGAGGAAACAGAGAGGAGATGGTTTGAGGAACGTGAAGAGACAACAGAGAGGAGACAGTCGGCGGAACATGAAGAGGGTACAGAGAGCAGCTGGTCTGAGGAACAGGAAGAGGAGACAGAGAGCAGCTGGTCTGAGGAACGTGAAGAGGAAACAGAGAGCAGCTGCCCTGAGACAAGTGAAGATGAGACAAAGAGGAGTTGGCCCGAGGAGAGTGAAGAGGAGACAGAAAGGAGCTGGTCTATGGAACATGAAGAGGAGAATGAGAGGAGCGGGTCTGAGGAGCGTGAAGAGAAGACAGAAAGGAGACAGTCTGAAGAACATGAAGAGGAGACAGAGAGCAGCTGGTCTGAGGAATGTGAAGAAGAGAGCAGCTGGTCTGAGACAAATGAAGAGGAGATAGGGTTGAGCTAGTCTGAGAAAAGTGAAGAGGAGGTGGAGAGGAGATGGTCTGAGGAACGTGAAGAGGAGAAAAAAAACACTAACAGAAAAAAGATCACGAGGAAGTGAAGAGGATAAGGAGGAGCAATACATTCCTGTATTCCAATGGTTCTGATACGAGACACCTCATCAATAAAATATCTTGTTTGTGAAATTTTCGTTTTTCTTTAATTATTTTACTTTGAGAATATAGAGCCGTTCCTGATTGGAAGCTCAGTGGTTCAAGCCCCTACCAATCTGCCAATGTTGGACCCCCGAGCATGGCCCTTAAACCCGCGTCTTTTCGGGAGTATTAAATCAGATTATGAGCTGTAAGCGAGGCTAATGGTGGAACAACCTATTTATGTTTCTGACCTTTTTATTATTTTTTGCTCTGTTGGTGTATTTGTAAGCAAACAAGCATAGAGTAGATGTTGAAGACGTCTCCAAGAAGGTTAATTTCTTCAGAAAGATGTTGGAAATGAGTCTTGATTTCATTGCATTCACTCATTTTCAATATTCATCCATACTATTCATTTTAACAAATCTTTGTTTCATGAAAACCTTTAAAAAAAGGATAAATTCCAAAAGTTAACAGGAAATTTTGGATATTGGTTTTTAAAATGTGAGAACATAACCCCACCCCCGCACACATGCACCACCTCCACACAAAAAGAACACAATTATTTGTATTAAGAAATTTTCAAATGGTCTTTTTCATATTTATTCAAAGCATTAGAAAATTCTTATATCCTGTTCCAACGGTAACCTGCCACACCCTGATCAGATTGTCGGCGTAGCTAACAAACAGCGTCTGTGAAGAAGAAAACAACGATAAAAAACATGGAGGGTTAAAAAACAAACAAAAACCCCTCCAAAATAACCTGTTCATTCAACTCCTCCCCTCATGATTGCAGGACTCTCAGCATCTGGGTTCAGAGTTCATGTGATTTTATGATCCCTGGGGTCTCAAAGATAATCACATAAAACCCACGGGATTAAAAAGCGTACCTGTCCTGTCCGTCAGAAGATTAGGCCAGGGCGGTGCATTGTGGGGGCTTGGCTTTGCTGTTGGTGCTGATCACTTCCTGTTTCAGTTCACCGACAATGATCTTTCCTTCAAGGTTTTGATGAGACGGAAAACACACCCACACACACCACAGGTGCAAGCCAAGGCCGTGTTGATCCGAGCTCTCCGAAACAGCGCCTTGCATCATCGCAGGATTCCATAAAGCATGTCAAGTTTCATCGCCGAATTTCTGATGCATCTCTATTACCAGACATCACAGATTAAGGGTGTGTGTTAGGTGTCTGTTCCCCCAGATCTTGGTGCAGGGGGACAGAGGGACATGAAGTATAGATCGCTCTGGTAAAAGCATAACTAAGTGATATATCCCATCCCATTACATGGCACATCCTAGACTAAGCAATATAATCTAATTGAACTATATACATTGAGACATACAGAGGGACGCAGTCATGAGATACCCTACCATGACATGTCGTGACAAAGAGACCGAGGACATAGGGACATGGAGGCAGGCCCCCAATAGAACATCACTAAGCGGTGTGCCCATTTCAACGCCCTGAGACATCCCTCTCTATGGCATCATCACCTACACATTCTGTGATGATGTCTCAGAGATGGGTGTGATCTCTGCCTGTGACATCATCACCAATGATCTCACAGATGGTGAAGCTTATTAGCACCTTGGAACATCTTCCAGATACTTTTCAATTAGCAAAATGGAAAGTGCTGGAGTTACTTCTGAGCTGAGTAGTCTGGAGTCATTCACACCCAGTGAAGCCCTTCCCTCCCAGCCAACATGCAGCGCGTGCAGCATCGACGTGGCAAGTGGGGACCTGAACCTCACTCAGCCTCCTTCACACACAGGTAGAGAAGAGCTCATTCCTGTCAGGGTTGCTATATTTCAAATATAAAGGAGTTGTAAATCTTAAAACATGATTTTTTTTTAAATCATACAATACCAGAAAGAAGAAACGTGACTCAAAGCTGTTATGTTTTAAATGCACCTTCACTGACGCGAGAAAGTGAAAAAGTTACAAAGAGGCTAAAATAGCCTTGTGCCTTCGTTATTCACTGCAGGTTTCATCTGTAAAGTTTTCTGTTACTTCATACTTTACTTTGTTTCCTGGTATATAGTAACATTTATTGAAAAAGTAATGTGTAAAAGTTGATTGTTTTTATTTGTACTGATTTATAAATAGGGCAGCATGGTGGTGTAGCACGTCTCCCACAGCAAGAATGTGAGGGTGCTCTTCATACTTGCGGGGGTTTCCTTCTACAGTCCAAAGACATGTGCATAGAGGTTCCTTGGCTGTTTCAGACTTTTGTAACCTTGGGATGAGGGGAAGTGTGAATAGTTGTGTGTGTTGCTCTGCGATATTCTGAAGAGCTGTTCAGGGTGTACCTTGCCTGTACTCAGTGTTGGCTGAGATAGGGTCCAGCCTCTCTGTGACCCTAAATGTAAGATTAAGTAGTTTGGCAGATGAAAGTGAGTGAGTGATTTAAAAAAAAAAAAATTAGTAATTATAAAATAAACATTTGTCGAGGCACTTAATTAGACTAGGGTTAGAGGAGGATCCAGGGTGCCAACACTGGGCAAACATGGGGTACACCTTGAAAAGTTCATCAGGCCATCAAACGGCCAACACACACACACACACACACACACACACACACACACACACACACACACACACACACACACATGTGGGAGGAAACGTATGACTGGAAGGAATCCACACAAGTATGTGAAGAAAAAACTTCAAACTCCCCAGAAATGTTCTTGCAGATTCCGGAACTCAAAACCCTGGAGGAGCTTCTTGACTTGAGGCGAATGTAATAACCACTACACCAGCGGCGTCAAACTCATACCACAAAGGGCCATGAACCTGCAGGTTTTTGTTTCAACCAAGCAGCAGCGCACCTGACTTGGCTCGTTTAATCAACTGATCTGAGTCCGCCGGCATTTGATTGGTCAGTATCTGTACAGAGCACATAGATTGACCAATCATTTGCCTGAAGACACCACCATGCTGAACATAAAACATACAGCTGTAGCAAAATGTATGCAGTTCATCAGTTCATTTTCTGTAACCGCTTAATCCTAATTAGGGTCGCGGGGAGGCTGGCGCCCATTCCAGCCAACTTAGGGCGAGGGCAGAGTACACCCTGGACAACTCGCCAGGCCATCGCAGGGCGGAAACACGCTGACGGCTTTGCAGCCTACTCTTGTCGAAAGTCCGCAATGGTTCTTTTACATGCCTCACACCATAGACAGTGAGAGACATGGCCGGCCTTTGATAACCCAGTTAGCTGCACTGGGGACCATTGCTGACTTTCGTAAAGAGTAGGCTGCAAAGCCGTCAGCGTGTTTCTGTCCCTTGCTAAAAAGGGTTGTGACAGGAAGGGCATCCGATGTAAAAACCCATGCCAAATCAACTGTGCGAATCTGATGATTCGCTGTGGCGACTCTCGAGAACGGGAAAAAGCCGAAAAGAAAAGAAGAAGACAAAATGTATGCAATAAAAAGGAAATATCTTGTCCAGCATAGCCCGATTCTGTTTGTTGTTTTAACTGGAATTGTAGTTCATCATAAATTAAGTGAATTTAATTGAATTTATTGAAACAGATGAATGTAAAACGGCAAACTGGAAAAATAACAAAGGCCATATCAAGAGGCCCATGAATGCCTACATGATTTGGGCGAGGATTCACCGGCCTATCTTGTCCAGAGCAAACCCAAAAGCTATGAGTGCCGAAATCAGTGTGCAGCTCGGGGCAGAGTGGAGCAAGCTGACTAAGGAACAGAGGGCTCCCTATTACGCAGAGGCAACCAGGCTAAAAATGATACACAGCAGCCAGTTTCCTGGTGAGGAGCACATGCCCGTCAGACACAAACATGCCAGGACTGAGACGTTTTGCAGCTGTTATGCCTCGTTTTGTAAATCACCGTCTAACAATTTATTTCGGGTTATATAGATTACGTTTATAAACCACAGAAAAGAAAGTCGCCATGCCTGGAAGTGGAATCCCAGGGAACTACCTCTGATGGCTCACCGTCCGTGGCCGCGGGACTGCAGAAGAAATCTGCGCGCCATGCACCATCGGTCAGGAACTCCATGTCACTGGACTCACAGATGAGTCTATTGTCATCAGGTACTACATTGTGTCATTCTTATTCCTTTTATTCACAGTTTGTAAGCTGAACAATATTAAATAAATGATCCTAAGCAGAAGCAGTGCATAAAGCCCTGGAAGTCAGATGTCCCAGGCTAGTAACATCATCACAGAGCCTCTAGGTTCTGCAGAAGGTGATGTCACAGACTGTGTGATTCATGAGGCACACATCATGACAGAGGGATATAGTGTCTGGCCAATGTTAAACAATTGCAAAGTGGTCTGTTCCTCGAGCCGGCACCCTGTTCTACCCTTGTTTCATCATCATCATCATCATCATCATCATCATCATCATCATCATCATCATCATCATCATCATCATCTGACAACCCTGTTGGTCAGGGTACCCTCATCCACAGACTGCCACGCTTCCCGTTCTGCAATGGCAGCAGGAAGGTCCTCCCTTCCCATCCACCCATCCCCTGATAACATGTCTAGGAAGGTGAGGCCTCTGTAGCAGCAGACAGGGCCACTAGGTATCCACGGTAACAAGGACCGCACACCACATTTTCCGAGCCACAAGGTGCACCAGATGTTTAGGCGCAACACCAAAGAACGATGATCGAACATACCATTTCACCACACAAGACGCGCCGGACTATAAGGCGCACCAGCGAAACAAAAGTCACAAACTCTCATTATTTAGTTGTAACACAAAATATAAAATAATCCACTTCACAATAACTCTCTAATAACTCTCTTCATTGTTCAGTTATAATAATATAAAACAATGAACTCACTTTTTCAGTTCCTTCCTATTCCACAAATCCATCAAATTCTCCATCTTCAGTGTCTGATTTGAACAGTTGCGTGGGTTGGACGCAAAGCCCGGATCCCTCTAACTTATGACCTGTTGACACCAATATCTAGCGGTTGGAGTTGTCTGGTTAATCCAGCTGGAATGATTGTAAGTTCTGAATTAGTTCGCTTCACTTGGGTTTTGACGGTATCAGTGAGATGGGGTCATGCGGCTTCATAAGGCGCACCGTCAAATTTTTTTGAAGATTAAAGAATTTTAAGTGCACCTGATGGTCCGAAAAATACGGTAATCTGGATAAGAGGCAGGGATCTGTTCCCTTGGATGTTGATCGGTTGCCCCGCTAGCAGGTTTTGAAAGTGTGATATCCAGTTTTCTTTCCGTTTTTCTATGGTTCCTCCTTTGATGCGGATTGATGGTTCACTTTTATGTCGAGCAAGATTGTTGATGATAAGCTGTTACATGTTTCGAGATACTGAGGCGTCCAACTCAATCAATTTTCTTTTCTATGCACTTTGGGCGCTCCGTTAAGTTCGGCCTGAGCTTCAGTCAACTTTCTTTCTGAGTGGTTTGTGTTGGCTTGTGTTCATGTCTAGCAGTGGCATCACACACAGCCTTTCGAGCTTCGTTGACCAGGGTACATCTGTCGGGGGCTTTTATTTCTCCTTCTTTTTAGGCAGCTTTGCCAGCGTAACTTCCTGAGTGATGAGATGAACTTTTACTGAATGCAGATGAGTCTTCTGCGGTGGCACTTACATATTTCCAACCACCTTCTTTCATGGGATTCGGGGTGGGCGTCTTGGACTGTCGGAGGCTCAGGCATATGGTACATGAAACGACTCAGTGGTCGAACCCAACATTTGAGAAAGACGAGTTGGCCTGGCAGTTCGTGATGCTGTTTTTCCATTTTTTCCGGACAAGGATGTAGTCAATTTGGGAGCGCTTTCTTGTAGGAAGTTGAAATGCTCATAGTTGATTAGTTGACTTCATAAATTTGGTATTGGTGATCATGAGCTGAGACTCCTCAGTATAATCAGTTTCTCTCCGTGGCGGTTTTGCCCCTTTAGTGTTGAAAGTGAATGGCACATCTTCGGGTCCTATTTGCACACTGAGGTCTCCTGCAACAACTAAAAAGGTTGTGGGCTGGAACGTCATCTGTGGCGTCTTTTATGTCCTTATAAAATTGGTCTATATTCGGTTCATCGGTGTCATTACTCAGGCTATAGCATGCTATTATGGTAGTTTGAGGGTTGCCATAGAAATGCACCACAAGAACCCGCAGGGATATTGTCACAGCTGTTTTCAGTTGTTCTGTTGTAAAACTGGTGGGGAAGCCGGTTTGACGCCGACCATCCGTCCATGTGGCAGGTTGTACTGGGTTACAATGTTACCAGTAGCAGACATAAAGCCTGACCTAACATGATGCTTGTTTGGGTTTCCTCCCACAACCCAAAGATATACACCCAAATGGGCTGGTTTAAATTCCACCTCGATGTGAGTGAATGTGTGAATGGATGTGTGTGTTGTCCTTTGATGGCCTATTTGATGGCCTCAAGTTATTCCGAATGTACCCCACCTTTGCTCAGTGTGAGCTGACATGGGCTCCAGCCCCCACTGTATAAAAGTACAATCACACTCTCAACTCACAACAGCTTCCTTTAAAAGACAATTTAAAATGAGCTAAACGGTCTCACGGGTTTCGTTTTTCAGGTGACCAGAAACAGCCATCCCATAAAGCCCGTCCAGAACATGTCAAGAAAAAAGTGAGCTGGAAGATGAAGAAAGTGTGCGAAATGACAGAGGATGAGAAAAAACACTACCGAGAGGCAGAACGGGAAAGGAAACGAAGGCAGAGGCTGAGGAGGACTGAAGAAGAAAAAGAAATAGCAAGACAGAAACAACGTGACTATCGTCAGAAAAAGAAGGAACAGGCCATGCTCAAAGAAAGTGGACACAAAGAAGAGATGACTGAACTTGAGACAAAAGAAGAGAAACAAAAAGAGGCGGCTCCAGAAATGCAGTGGAAAAGACATTCTGAGGAACATGAAGCAGAGGCGGAGAGGAGACGCTCTGAGGGACACGAAGTGGAGACAGAGAGATTTTCTGAGAAACATAAACAGGAGATGGAGAGGAGACAGTCTGAGGAATGTGAAGAGGAGACGGAAAAAAAACAAGAAGACAAAGAAAGATTACAAGAAAGTGAAAAGGATAAGGATTAACAATATGTTCATGTAATCCACTGGTTCTTCTGATACTAAACATCTCATAAATAAAATTTCTTGTTTGTGAAGTTTTGTTTTTCTTTAATTATGTAGCGACAGCAGGTCGGTGTTTAAGACTCTGAGTTACAGCCCTAACCCAACCGAACTGAGCAAGGTGCCCATCTTATGAGTAGTGCTGTCAAATCAATGTGCTTTTTAGAACTTCCCGATTGGACGTTCAGTGGTTCAAGTGCCAGTCCCACCAGTTCATTTGGCAGTTCTGCCAATGTTGGGCCCCTGAGCATGGCCCTTAAACCCTCATCTGCTCAGTCGTATCAAATCAGATAAAAAAATTAGATTTGGATAAGAGCGTCTACCATATGCATTCAATGATAATGTCCATTATTATAAGTAAAGTCCTTTGGGCTTTTTACACCCGAACCTAGAGGCTCATGAGGGCCGGTGCTTATTCCCGGTTTTCGTATCGTGAAGCGACCAGGAGTACAATTCCTCCTGGATGGGACGCTAGTCCATCGCAGGTTACCTTCCCAGTATATTTTTACTGGGACCCATTTATACTGCTGGGTGAACAGAGGCACACTTGTGGTTGAGACCTTGCCCAGTGGTCTTGTCACATTGGGGGTCTAACTGGGATTTGAACACACAACCTCCCGATCATGACCACCTATAGTCACGAGCTTTGGTAGTGACAGGAAGAACAAGATCATGGATACAAGTGACTGAAATGAGCTTCCTCCACAGGGTGACAGGGTTCTCTTCTGAGATAGTGACAAGTGCAACCTTCCGGCAGGAGTTCGGAGTACAATCGCTGCTGCTCTGCACTGAAGTGGCCCAGGGATTTGGTTAAAATGCCTCCCTGCCACAGTGTTTTGGGCATGACCGACCAGGAAAGACTCTGGGGTCAACCCAGAACACAGTGGAGGGGGACCATGTCCCCCTGGAAAAGCTAAAGGAAGTGGCTGGGGAGAGGGATGTCTGGACCTCACTGCTTCGGCTGCAGCCCTCACAACCTGACCCTAGTTTAAGTGGAAGACAATGATGAATAGCCCATCATTAAGATTGCTTTGCCCAATTGTCCCAATGATTTCCTTTTATTCATGATATGAAGTCCTAAACATCAGTCCTTAGTTTTTATTTCAGACACCAGTGGAGCACCAATTTGATCCATAATCCAAAAAAACAAACAAGAAACCCTCCAGTTGTTCAGGCCACTGCTCAACCACCTCCACTTGAAATCGTTTTTTGAATTTTAGAATGGTTCGAGGGCAGTGGTAGACTAGTGGTATAGGGCACCGGATCACTGATCCTAGGGTTGCAGGTTCGAGTCCCACTCTCCACGAGGTCGTCACTGATCCCGCTGTGCAGCTAACTGGGTTATCAAAGGCCGGCCATGTCTCTCACCGTCTATGGTGTAAAGCATGTAAAAGAACCATTGCTGACTTTCGACAAGAGTAGGCTGCAAAGCTGTCAGCATGTTTCCACCCAGCCTGCTATGTCATGGCGAGCTGTCAGTGTGTACTCTGTACAGCCTGAGTTGGCTGGGATGAGTGCCAGCCTCCCCATGACCCTAATTAGGATTAAGTGGCTACAGTAATAATGAATGGTTCTATTTGGCTTCCTCCTCCTATTTATGGTCATTCCATTATTTTCTGTATTCCTGTGCTGACAAACTGGATTCGGCAGTTACCACTGGCCAGGGGGGAGGTAAACCAGCTGATCAATAAGGTCGGCATACCCCCTGTGTGGCCAGGTGCCATATATGTGAACAAATAAGTAAGCTGAGAGTAGGTGTTGAACTTAAAAGGTCCAATTTCTCAAGAAAATGTGGAAAATAAAGTATTTCATGGCGTATTCATTTTAATAAAACTTTCATGGAAACATTTTAAAAGACTTAAATCAAATAATTAAAAAAAAAAAAGACTTGAATCAAATAATTTAAAAAGTTCCAATTTTTTTTATACATAAACATGTCCTTTGAAGCTGGTCTAGGACAGTCCTCAAGAAGGCAACACAGGAAATTCCAGATATTGATGTTTAAAAACATGAGAACATGACCCCACACACATAAAAAAAATAAAGAACACAATTTATTTTTTTAAGAAATTTTCAAATGTTCTTTTTTTATTTATTCAACTTTAAAAACATTAGAAAATTCTTCTATCGTGTTCCAATGGTAACCTGCCACACTCTGATCAGATTGTCGGTGTAGCCAGCAAACAGCGTCTGTAAAAGAAACAAATAAAAACCAATAAAGAACATGGAGGGGAGGGGAGGGGGAGACCCAAAACAACCTGTTCATCCCCTCATAATTGCAGGACTCTCAGCATGTGGATTCAGAGTTCATGTGATTTCATAATCACTGGGGTCTCAAAAAAACAAAAAACAAAACAACAAACCCACAAGAAGCGAAAGCATACCTGTCCGTCAGCAGACCAGGCCAGGGCGGTGCATTGTGGGGGCTCGGCTTTACTGTTGGTGCTGATCACTTCCTGTTTTAGCTCATCGACGATGATCTTTCCTTCGAGGTCCTGAAGAGATGGAAAACAAACACACACACACTGCAAGTCAGCACTTTCTCACTGAACATACGAACCGAAGTGCAAACCGCGGCAATCCGAGACCTCAGAAACAGCCTCTCGTATCATCACAGGATTCCAGAAGGCATATCACGTTTCATCACCAAATCTCTGGCTATGTCACGTCACAACGCTAAGGTGCGTGAGGTGCCTACTCACCCAGATCTTGATGCTGGGGCCGGTGGCGGCACAGAGCCAGTATCGGTTGGGGCTGAAGCAGAGTGCGTTGATGGTGTCGCCTCCATCCAGTGTGTACAGATGCTTCCCTTCGTTCAGATCCCACAGCATCGCCTGACCGTCCTGTCAATCAAATCACAAACACAAACAGCTGAGCTGTCGCTCATCATCCTGAAGTGATCCATACTCGTGCAAAAAACAGCCACGTGTTCAGAAACAGCCTCTTTATCATCACAGTGACACAGACGGCATCAAGTTCTCATCATCACACTCCGAGCTGCCCGTCACCACACTGAACTTCAACACATAGACATTGGATTGAAAATTAAATCAATAACCAGACACAAACAAACAGCTTGAGATACACAACAAAAGGTTTTTAGATTTATTAACCTCAAGCTGCTTTAATATTAATGATTAAAAACAATAATTCGATTTATCATCAAGATTTACTTAAATGAAATCATACGTAAACCCATCCACAAACATATCCAAAATATGATCTCTATTTAAATATATATTTACTGTCCTTAATAATTAAGGTAATGTTTTAAGCCCGTATTAACATTTTTAGAATATATAATTTGTTAAAAACAAAATTAACATTAAGTAATTTTTGAAAAGCATACTATATATATTATTGCATAAACATAAACACATTTATTCTGTCATTTCCTCATAAATAAATATTTACTTCATATTAAACATTACATATTTATGTAATTTTTACACCAAAGGAGGTTTATTACACTTAGCAGGTTACACTGTAGCTCAAACATTTAAAATATCAATAACTTATTTCATTAGTAAAACAAAAATGGCAAACAATGTTCATATATAAAATCTGCATAAAGTTTAAAATATTTTACTGCAATTATTTGCTGATTACAACAACAGTACAAAATATTATCATTGACTAAATAATTAATTATATTTTTTAGACACAAACAATTCCTGAGCTCATTATAAAGTAATTAAAACCATGCATTATGTGTGTTAAATATGATTGACATGTTTTAACTTGAGGCGGGTTCACGGTCGGTGTTTATCCTTCAACTTCTTCCAAAAATAATTAATGATCAACATTTTAAAATCTATCATTCATTTTATTTTAAAATACTGCTTTAATGTAAATATCTATAATTACATAACTTATGGTGGTAATTTATGTTTTTACTTCCTTAAAAATTACAGAAATAAATAAATATTTATCAATGACGTCCTCATTCCTTTAAAATAAACATTAAAACACTTCTGAAGGATTCTGGTGGAATTAAAATTACTGCATGTTATTCACTTTTTGTTGCACATGTAATAAAACCTGTAACCAATCAGAAGCTGAAGAGATGTCATACCTTTCCTCCGGAGGCACAGAGTGAGCCGTCGGGAGAAACCGTGACGGTGTTCAGGTAGCCTGTGTGGCCGATGTGGTTCGTCTTCAGCTTGCAGTTGGCGAGATTCCACACCTTCACACACACAACATCGAGAACACAAGGGGGTTACGACTTCAAACAGGTCCAGTGTAACAACTACGCCAAGTTTAGGCAAATTTTTTAAAAACACATTACAGCACTTTTTTTTAATGTACATCACACACACACACACACATATATATATATATACACACACACACACACACACACACACACACACACACACATATATATACATATATAATATATATAATATATACACACATACACACACACACACACACACACATATATATATGGCAGCTGGGTATCTGTCAACTAATACTCAAGGTTTCAGTACTATGAGAAGGGAAGCATGTTTTCGTGTTTCGCATCATGTGCGAACAGAGGAGTCTAGGTCTCCAGATCACGTGTCCATGTGTGCTGGGGTGTAAATTAAGGCTGTACCGTTACCCGTCATAATTGCAGGACTTGTCCGCAGAGCCCGAGAGCTCAGACAGGAAGTCAGTATTTTTAGTCATGGGGTTTATTTATTTAAAAAAAAAAAAAAAAAAAAAACTCAGCGTCAGCCCGTAGGATGCAGGCATGTGATTTGACCATCACCAAAATATCTGAAAATCAGCCAGGGTCTGTGGGGGCGAAGCTCCTCCCCTCTGAAGCTCCTAGGTTTTAAGCATTTCAGATTAATTTCTAATCTCCATATACATACTGTACCTCAACTTGTGGGTTTATCATGTGGGATTTCAACACTAATAAAAGTGTCACAGTCACAAATCAAATATTTCCTCTTATAGATATGTCCTGCCTCACAACACTATTATCAGCAGTCATTGTCTTTAAACACAATCTGGAAACAAACTATACACACGACATTCTGTACATGACATCAGTTTTTTTTAATTAATGTTTCTTTATCTTTAGTGCTTTAGCATGACACTTTCTTGTTTCCTTTTGTGCAGCCTGAACTGTCCTTCTGGAGGCCACCTTAGAAAGTTGGTTGTCCTTCTGGATGCTGAGGTGTTTCAGTTGAGGTTGATTCATAGTTTTACATTTCCAATATTAATGAGCTAATTCCATGAGCACACACTCCCGCTGCTGTTTACAAACACTGAATAACAATGCCGACTTACATCAGTTAATTACGAAAAGCTGGCGAGTTATTGCGGCAACAATTTATTTATTCTAACAGCAGAAAAATGGTTCAGTGACCATAGAGTCGGCTCAGTTGATTCAGTTCACGGAATAAACACGTGAACGTCCGACGCCTAAAACACGCATGCATTCACAATAATTTGAAAAATATAATCGGAAATTAGACAGCAAAACTCTCAAACATACCTCAAAATTAACTACTCGATCGGCGACACAAACTGGTTGTTTCACTGGCTCTTTTCTTTGCATGGAAGTTTCGCGATCGGAAGTGGCGCAAATGTCTACGTACAGGTTTCAACATCAGCAATTGGCTATCAGAAAGCCATCAGCCAATCAGCAGTAACATTTCAAGAGAGGTCATTTTATGCAAAACTCGGAACGGAATAAAAGTGGAAAAGCTTATTTTGACATATTCGGCATAAAAAAATTTTTTTTTTTTTTTTACTGGGCCAATGAAAAAAATCGGAATTCGTGGAAAAAAATCACATGCCTGAGAATGTGGCGCGGTGTACGGTTCTTTACCTTGACCACTTTGTCCCAGCCGCAGGATACGATGATGGGGTTGTTGCTGTTTGGGGAGAATCGTACGCAGGACGCCCATTCTGTGTGGCTCTCGTCCTGTACGGGCGACATTCACGGGTTTCAGGAGTTTCCATAAACGCTGGTTCCAAGATTTGCTCGTGTGCATGTGACTATGGATTTCTGACCTGGATGGTGTACTTGCACACTCCCAGCGTGTTCCACAGCTTGATGGTTTTATCCCTGGAGCCAGACACGATCTGACGGTTATCAGCAGAGAAAGCCACGCTCAGGACATCTTTGGTGTGGCCGACGAAACGGCGAGTCGTCATTCCGCTGGAGAAATAAAGAGCACAGAGTGAAAAAAAAAAAAAAAAAAAAAAAAAAAAATCATCATGGCTATGCTGCAGAATTAAACAGTCTTTTTTTTTTTTTGGCAATAAGTTATAACTACAAAAATGTTATGCCCTCAACTCCAAAAATAATGATGGGTAACGGCGGTTCACATTAAATGTGCAGCCGCAATCTTGAATACAATTCAATCTTGAATTGAATCTTGAATTCAGCTCAAAAATGCCATCACCGATCATCATTTCCGCTGTAGACGTTGGGACTGAGTAACTCATTCATTTTGTACGCCATGAAATTCTAGTCAGGATCACGTGGAGGCTGAGTACACCCTGGACAGCTCGCCAGGCCAGACTAGGTAACTGCACAAGTCGATTGATTTTCCAATATGGCCGCCACAGCTACCATCCTGAATCCGCATTCTGTACGAGGTAAGAGTTGTTTGCGTCCTTCCTCATCGAAGTGCGCTGTAGTTACAGGGTGGTTAATTTAACACACAGAAACAAAAAACAAACAAAAGACCACACACACACACACACACACACACGTAAAGGGCACAAACATCTCCCACTGGATCCGACCCTACACTCACCTTGTCAGGTCCCAGAGGCGCAGGGTGTTGTCCCAGGATCCGGACAAAGCAAACTGGCCATCAGAGGAAATCACGACATCACTCACGAAGTGCGAGTGTCCTTTCAGAGCACGCTGGGGGACGCCGTAGTTCGTCTCGTCTCGGGTCAGTTTCCACATGATGATGGTCTTGTCTGTGAACCCAAGCACAAATAAATAAACAAATAAATAAATAAACCCCCCACAAGACGGATCAGCTTCCAGCACATCGACATTCACCCAAATATCACTGCTGATTCCCTCACATAGATCGCTAACCAATTCTGCCATAACTCGCGCATCACATGATGGAGGCTTCAGCACCATCATCCACTCATTGGCCAAACCAATTAGTCCTAGAAGGGCCATGGGAAGGCTGGAGTCCACCTCAGCCAACTCTTGGTGAAGGCAACTCACAAGAATATTGCAGTGTAAAACACACACACACACACACACACACACACCTTGGCATCCCTAACGTGCATGCCATTGAACCGTGGGAGGAAACGCCAGAGACGCCCAAACCCAGGACCTTCCTTCTAAGAGGCGGACCCCCCCCCCCAACAGTCGTCTCCTTTCATCATCACTTTCCTTCGTACCTTCGCCTTGATCGTGAACAAGAAAAGAGATGTTGCGCGCTCCACTCCAAGTGGTTTGATCAGCCCAATAACTCAAGTAGGCATGATAGGAATGGAGTTCCGTAACTATTTAAAATGCTGCATGCCAAGTCAATGCAACCATCAACAAGGAAGCAAAATGTCCGCCATTACCCACAATGCACTTTGTCCCAAGCTGTGAAAATAACAGATACACATTGGCAGCTGTATAGATACATTCTGAAAATCAATCATGGCGACATGCTTCTCTTTGTTCATCAATTGAACACTTAAATATATGTTATTTATTCTGTAAATAAACTCCATTGTAATTATTCAGTCTGAAGTCTCACAAACAGCATCAATTCCAAAGTTGGCATTTCTTCTCTCAGGATGGAGTTTTATTTTAAGCAGGAACAAGCTTTTCTAATCCTCATCATCTTTACGAACAAACATGACATTATTTATGTCATACATTTCTAAAAAAAAAAAAAAAAAAAAGTTTATCAACGTGTAGTGAGATAAAATTATAATTGGTTACTAATCGAACACAAAACTTTATTTTTAAGTTTATGTGCGTTTATTTCAACCTGGCAGCGAGGATGTGTGCGTTCTCACCCCGAGAAGCTGACAGAATCATGTCGGGAAACTGCGGGGTGGTGGCGATCTGAGTGACCCATCCGTTGTGGCCCTTCAGTGTCCCTCTCACCGTCATCTGCTCCGTCATTTTGGAAAAGTTTTATAATCACCTAATCGGTAGATGGAGACGGATTGTTCCGGAGAGCTGAATTCTCTCCGTACTTCTCTCTGTACAGCAACAGGAAAAGGACACATCATACCGGAAGCAGAAACTTTGAGCGAGGTCTTCTTCGATTGTCAAATAGAACGCGCATATCGCCTCCTGCTGTTCAATTGTGGGAAATTCAAGCGTTATTGATATATTGTTTCCTGCATCGACGATTTCTTGAAGCTTGGACTGAATTCGGTACTTGTTAGGGGTTTTTTTTTTTTTTTTGGTAATTTTGATGTTTCATTATCATCATTTAATATTTATTGTTTAGTGATAATGATCATTTAGTGGCCGAGGAATTTGGCACATCCATCTCAAAGCAAGAACGTTGGAAAGGGTCTCACACACATATACACACACACACACATATATATACACATTATATATATATATATATATATCTTCTTTTCCTTTCGGCTGTTCCCTTCAGGGGTCGCCACAGCAAATGATCTGCCTCCATCTCTCCCTATCCTCTGCATCTTCTACTCTTACTCCAACGACCTTCATGTCCGCCTTCACTGCATCCATAAATCTTCTCTTTGGTCTTCCTCTGGGCCTTTTGCCTGGTGGTTCCAACCTCAGCATCCTACGACCAATATACTCACTATCCCTCCTCTGTACATGTCCAAACCATCTCAATCTAGCCTCTCTGACTTTGTCTCCAAAACATCTAACATGTGCTGTCCCTCTGATGTACTCATTTCTGATCCTATCCATCCTCGTTACTCCCAAAGAGAACCTCAACATTTTCATCTCTGCTACCTCCAACTCTGACTCCTGTCTTTTCCCCAGGGCCACTGTCTCTAAACCATACAACATTGCTGGCCTCATCACCGTCTTGTACACTTTTCCCTTCATTCTTGCCGATACTCTCCTATCACACATCACACCGGACACTTTTCTCCATCCATTCCAACCTGCCTGCACGCGCTTCTTCACCTCTTTTCCACACTCTCCATTGCTCTGGATTGTTGAGCCTAAGTACTTAAAATCCTCCACCTTCTTTATCTCTGCCCCCTGTAACCTCAAAGCTCCTCTTGGGTCCTTGTCGTTCACACACATGTATTCTGTCTTACTAAGACTAACCTTCAATCCCCTCCTTTCCAGGGCATACCTCCACCTCTCTAGATTTTCCTCCACTTGGTCTCTGCTCTCACTACAGATCACAATGTCATCTGCAAACATCATAGTCCATGGAGATTCTTGTCTAACCTCATCTGTTAGCCTGTCCATCACCATAGCAAACAAGAAGGGGCTGAGAGCTGACCCTTGATGTAGTCCCACCTCCACCTTGAACTCTTCTGTCACACCGACAGCACACCTCACCACTGTCTTACATCTATCATACATGTCCTGCACCACTCTAACATACTTCTCTGTCACTCCAGACTTCCTCATACAATACCACAGTTCTTCTCTCGGCACCCTGTCATATGCTTTCTCCAGATCCACAAAGGCACAATGCAGCTCCTTCTGACCTTCTCTGTACTTCTCTATTAACATCCTCAAAGCAAACACTGCATCTGTGGTGCTCTTTCTTGGCATGAAACCAAACTGTTGTTCACAAATGCTGACCTCTGCCCTTAGTCTAGCTTCCACTATTCTTTCCCATAGCTTCATTGTATGGCTCATCAACTTTATCCCTCTGTAGTTGCCACAACTCTGTACATCGCCCTTGTTCTTAAAAATGGGCACAAGCACACTTCTCCTCCATTCCTCTGGCATCTGCTCACTTTCTAAGACCTTGTTGAATATTCTTGTCAGAAAATCTACTGCTACCTCCCTAGACACTTCCATACCTCAACTGGTATGTCATCAGGGCCAACTGCCTTTCCACTCTTCATCCTCTTCAATGCCCTCCTCACTTCTCCCTTACTAATCTTTGCTACTTCCTGCTCCTCAACGGTCACCCCTTCTACTCTTTTTTCTCTCTCATTTTCCTCATTCATCAGCTCTTCAAAGTACTCTTTCCATCTTCCCAGCACACTTCTGTCATCAGTCAATACATTTCCCTCTCTGTCCTTTATCACTCTAACTTGCTGCACGTCTTTCCCATCTCTATTTCTCTGCTGTGCTAACCTGTATAGATCATTTTCTCCTCCTTACTGTTCAACCTATCATACAAGTCATCATACGCCCTCTGTTTGGCCTTTGACACTGCTACCTTTGCCTTACGCTGTGTCTCCCTGTACTCCTGTTTACTCTCTTCGGTCCTCTCAATGTCCCACTTCTTCTTGGCTAACCTCTTCTTTTGTACACACTCCTGCACTTCCTCATTCCACCACCAAGTTTCCTTATCTACTTTCCTTCCAGAGGACACACCAAATACTCTCCTACCGGTCTCCCTGATCACATTGGCTGTGGTTGTCCAGTCCTCTGGAAGCACTTCCTGACTACCCAAAGCCTGTTTCAACTCCTCCTTGAAGACAACACGACACTCTTCCTTTTTCAGCTTCCACCACTTTGTCTTCTGCTCTACCTTTGCCTTTTCACCTTTCTCACCATCAGTGTCATCCTGCACACCACCATCCTATGCTGTTTGGCAACACTCTCACCCACTACTACTTTGCAGTCACTGACTTCCTTCAAATTACCTCGCCTACACAAGATGTAGTCTACCTGTGTGCTCTTACCTCCGCTTTCATAAGTCACCCTATGCTTCTGTTTCTTCTGGAAGAAAGTATTCACCACAGCCATTTCCATCCTTTTGCAAAAATCGATCAACATCTGTCCTTCTGTGTTCCTGTCCTGGATACCAAACCTGCCCATCACTTCCTCGTCCCCTCTGTTGCCTGCACCAACATGTCCATTGAAGTCTGCTCCAATGACCACTCTTTCACCTCTGGGGGTACTCTGCATCACTTCATCTAACTCACTCCAGAATCTCTCCTTCTCTTCTAGCTTACATCCTGCCTGTGGGGCATAAGCACTAACAACATTGACTATCACGCCTTCAATTTCTAACTTGAGACTCATCACTCTGTCTGACACTCTTTTCACTTCTAGAACATTCCTGACAAACCCCTCCTTCAAGATGACTCCTACTCCATTTCTCTTCCCATCCACACCATTATAAAACAGTTTAAACCCTGCTCCTAAGCTTTTAGCCTTTCTACCTTTCCACCTTGTCTCCTGAACACACAGTATGTCCACCTTCCTCCTCTGCATCATGTCAGCCAGCTCCCTATCTTTTCCTTGCATAGTTCCAACATTCAAAGTCCCTACTCTCAGTCGGAGGCTCACGCATTTCCTCTTCTCTCTCTGCCTACGGACACGCCTCCCGCCTCTCCTTCTTCGCCGTCTTCGACCAACAGTAGTCCAATTTCCATCAGCACCCTGTTGGTTGACAGCACTGATGGCGGTCGTTGTTAACCCGGGCCTCGACCGATCCGGTATGAATTTTGTTTTGATCATTTGCATTTTTAAATGTGGCAGAAGTTTTACGCCGGATGCCCTTCCTGTCGCAACCCTCTGCATTTATCCGGGCTTGGGACCGGCATAAGGGGGAGAGACACTGGTTAGTGCCCCCCCCGCCTCATGGCTGCATTATATATATATATATATATATATATATATATATATTCCAGCGTGAGCTCCAGTGGAGGATCCGGAGGGCAAAGAAGGACTATGGGAAGAAGCTGGAGGAGAAGCTGGCTCAGAACAACGTGTCTGGAGAGGACTAAAAACCATGTCTGGATTCGGGCAGGGTGTCAGAGGGACAGCTGATGGTGACTAGCACTGGGCGGATGAACTAAACTGTTACTTCAACAGGTTTGATTCTCCCCCCCTCCCTCTCTGCCCCCTCTCTTCACACGTCTCCAGACCAGCAGACACCTCCCCCCTCCCCAGGCCAACTACACTTGACTGCTACAGCCCGACAGACACATCCCCCTCTCTCTGCAGCCCACCCCAGCCCCCCCTCTTCCTCACAGGTGAGGAGACAGCTGAGGCGACTAAATCAGAGGAAATCTGAAGGACCAGATGGCATCAATTCCAGGCTGCTGAGGACCTGTGCAGACCAGCTCTGTGAGGTACTATGCTACCTGTACAACCTGAGCCTCAGCCTGGAGAAGGTTCCCGTCCTGTGGAAGACCTCCTGTGTGGTTCCGGTTCCCAAAACAGCACAAGCGAAGGAACCGGCCCACTACAGACCTGTTGCCCTGACCTCCCACCTTATGAAGACCATGGAAAGGCTCCTCCTCATACACCTCCGCTCTATGGTGAGCCCCACCCTAGATCCGCTGCAGTTTGCCTACAGGCCCAACATCGGAGTAGAAGAGCCGTCATCTACCTTCTGCAGCTGGCACTCACCCACCTGGAGATCGCTGGCAGCGCTGTGAGGGTCATGTTCTTTGACTTCTCCAGCGCCTTCAACACCATCAGGCCAGCGCTTCTGTGGGGGAAGCTGGAGGACGTGGGAGTGGACGGGCATCTTGCTGCCTGGATCACTGACTACCTTACTAACCGTCCACAGTACGTACGGCTGCGCGGCTGTAAGTCAAAGGTGGCAGTCTGCAGCACGGGGGCACCGCAGGGCACCGTCCTCTCACCCTTCCTTTTCAGCATTTATACCTCGGACTTTAGCTATAGCACAGACAGCTGCCACCTCCAGAAGTTTTCGGACGACTCCGCCATCGTGGGCCGTGTGTCAGAGGGGAACGAGCTGGAGTACCGTTCGGTCATCGTTGACTTCGTGGACTGGTGTGAGCGCAACCACTTGTGCTTGAACACCAGGAAGACGAAGGAGATGGTGGTCGACTTCAGAAGAAGCACACACACACACACACACACACACACACACACACACTCACTAGTGAACGTCCAGGGACAGGACATTGAGATAGTGAACAGTTTCAAATACCTGGGCGTTCACCTTAACAATAAACTGGACTGGTCCCACAACACCAACACCCTGTACAAGAAGGGCCAGAGTCGCCTCCACCTTCTGAGGAGACTCAGGTCCTTCAGAGTATGCAGACCTCTGCTCAGGACTTTTTATGACTCTGTGGTAGCCTCTGCAATCCTCTACGCTGCCATCTGCTGGGCCCCGGGCAGCACAGAGCGGGACAGAAAAAGACTGAAAAAGCTGGTCAGGAGGGCCAGCTCTGTCCTCGGCTGCCCACTGGACTCTGTGGAGGAGGTGAGTGAGAGGAGGATGGTAGCAAAGCTCACATCCATCATGGACAACAGCTCTCACCCACTGCACCAGACTGTAGAGAAGCTGAGTAGCTCCTTCAGTGGACGACTGAGACATCCTCAGTGCAGGAAGGAGCGCTACCGCAGGTCGTTCATTCCCGCCGCTGTCAGACTGTACAACGCCACTTTGTAACTGTGAAAATACCGGTTATGTGCAATAAAAACCCCGTGCACTTTAATCAACCACATCTACCCCACTGTGAACCATATCAACCCATCTACTCTGCACTCAGATACATTACACTTTAATATAGGCCAGTCTATAAAGTCATTCCCTTCTTTTCTTTTATTGTTTATTAATTTATACTATTTATGTATCTATTTATTTATTTTGAGTATATTGGTAATAGGATGCTGAGGCTGGAACTACCAGGCAAAAGGCCTAGAGGAAGACCAAAGAGACGATTCATGGATGTGGTAAAGGAGGACATGAAGGTCATTGGTGTAAGAGAAGAAGATGCAAAGGATAGGGTGAGATGGAGGCAGATGATTCGCTGTGGCGACCCCTGAAGGGAAAAGCCAAAAGGAAAAGAAGATGTATCTATTTATTTATTTACTTATATAATATATATGTATGTGTGTATGTTTGTATATGTATCTATTTCTGCACCCCCTACTGATGGTACCTCAAGAGCCTGTAACGGTGAATTTCTCCATTGTGAGATTAATAAAGCTGTATCTGTATCTATCTATCTATATATACATACATACGGTGTGGGACAGTGGTGGTCTAGTGGTATAGGGCACTGGATCGCTGATCCAAAGGTTGGGGGTTCGAGTCCCACTCTCCACAAGATTGTCACTGTCCCCCCCAGTGCACCTAACTGGGTTATCAAAGGCGGGCCATGTCTCTCACTGTCTATGGTGAGAGGCATGTAAAAGAACCATTGCTTCTTCTTCTTTTACTTTTGGCTGCTCCCTTCAGGGGTCGCCACAGCAAATCATCCACCTCACCCTGTCCTCCGCATCTTCTTTTCTGACTCCAACGACCTTCATGTCCGCCTTCACCACATCCATAAATCTCTTCTTTGGTCTTCCTCGAGGTTTTCTGCCTGGTAGTTCCAACCTCAGCATCCTACTGCCAATATACTCACTATCCCTCCTCTGTACATGTCCAAACCATCTCAATCTAGCCTCTCTGGCTTGTCTCCAAAACATCTTACGTGGGCTGTCCCTCTGACATACTCATTTCTGATCCTATCCATCCTCGTTACTCCCAGAGAGAACCATTGCTGACTTTCGTAAAGAGTAGACTGCAAAGTCGTCAGTGTGTTTCTGTCCCTTGCTAAAAAGGGTTGTGACAGGAAGGGCATCCGACGTAAAAACCTCTGCCAAATCAAACGTGCGAATCAGATGATTTGCTGTGGCGACTCCCGAGTAAAAGGGAAAAAAGCCGAAAGGAAGACAGATAGACATACATACATACAGTCTGTCTTGTGTGCATATATATATATATATACACACACATATATATACACACACACACATCTTTTCCTTTCGGCTTTTTCCCTTTCTCGGGAGTCGCCACAGTGAATCATCTGATTCGCACATTTGATTTGGCATGGGTTTTTATGTCGGATGCCCTTCCTGTCACAACGCTTAAGAAAGGGACAGAAACACGCTGATGGCTTTGCAGCTACTCTTTACGAAAGTCATCAATGGTTCTTTTACATGCCTCTCACCATAGACAGTGAGAGACAAGGCCCGCCTTTGATAACCCAGTTAGCAGCACTGGGGGATATACACATACACACATTGACCCATCCATTATCTCAACTGTCTATACAACAGGGTCTTTCGTGGGGGAACCTGGAGCCAAATCCAGCTGACTACACCCTGAACAGATTGCCAGGCTATTGCAGGACTCATTGCAGACACAAATGATCATTCCTTGTATGACCACTGGTGTAGCAATACTTTCTCTTGCAGGATTAATTCAGTTCAGCAAAACAAAAATAAAGAAATTTCATCTTGGTAAGAGTAGTTGTGTGTGTGGGCCCTGCAAAAGTCTGGTGAGCTGTTCAGAGCTGTTCCTCCACCTTAATCCAAAGTTGCCTGAGATAGGCTTGAGCTACATGCGATAAGATAAATAGGTTCGGCCAATGAATAAAATGAAAAATAGCGATGCCATAAATGAAACATCTACAATAAAAAAAGGCATTTAAAAATATCTTTGTACAGTAATATTTATAATCATAGCACTGATAGAACAGTTCTCATGTACACCATAATATAATGATTATTTCAGGGCCAATATTATATATATATATATACTGTATATAAAATATATATATATTATATACACTGTATATAAAAATATATATATACTGTATATAAAAATATATATATATACTGTATATAAAATATATATATACTGTATATAAAATATATATGTATATATATACTGTATATAAAATATATATATATATATATATATAAGTTAAAGCCAGAAGAAAACAATAAATGGTGTACTGTATAATATTACTTACTGGGAGACTTTAAAAAAAAAAAAAAGCAAGACTATGGTAGCTGTCCCACGCCCCACACCTTAAATACTGTACTGTAAATAATAGTTACTGCAAATGACTAAAAATCTTAACTTTTATTTTCAATATAAAAATATACGAACTTATTCATTTACACTGGTACACAATGTAAATAATAATTACTGTAATGTAAATAAAATATTCACTTATGCACTTAAATCATCACTTTTTTTTTGTACGACATTGTACACCAGCCTACGGTATTACTTATAGTCCACAGAGTGGGAACAGTTAGCCTTCGGACTTGGAGTCTTGGGGTGTCGTGGCTGAGGAAGCCTCAGAACGTTGTGCTGCTCGCGCAAAGAGCTCCTGAAGGTCGGCTTGCTTGCACGACTCGGACTTCTTAGTCAAGAAGGCATCGTACATAATGTGACATTGCATAACCTCTGCAGTATTATAATGAGAGCTTGTCTCCACAAACTTGCAAAAAGTCTCCAGAGCATTCTGAGCATCCTTCCAGGACACCTTAGGCTGAGCTTCCTCCTCTCCATCTGATTGGTACTCTTCTGTACAGGAAGGCGTCCGAAGCATAGATACGATAGCCTCATCCGTCGACTCCTGGACGACAGGCTCGGAGGCATCAAGTCCCATCCACTCTTGCATCTCTCCTTGTGAGACATCATGGATGGGGTGAGATGAAGGAGCATGAGAAGCCAGTGCACAGAGGCTTCCAACATAATCTTCAGCCACCTCATTAGGTTCGTACTCAAAGCCCTCGAAGTTGTCCAGGTCAGCAGCCCACAGCTTACGCCAACAATTCCTTATAGTAGACTGCTTCACATCCTTCCAGGCTAGTGCAAGGGCATAGATGGCATCCTTTAAGTTAAAGCGGCTCTGAAATTCACGCACATCACACTCTGCATTAACGAATTTACGAAGGAAGCCAGTTCTGTAGAAGTGTTTCATGTTCTGGATAATGCCCTGATCCATGGGTTGTATGAGGGACGTCACGTTGGGAGGAAGATAAACAACAAAAATATTGCCGGACACAAGCTCAGTTGCAGGAGGGTGAGCCCTGCAACTATCCAAAATGAGGATTATTCTGGAATCCTCGGGCGACCCCAGCTGACGCCGATGTTCCTTAACTTCAGGAACAAAGCAGTGGTAAAACCACCACTTGAAGAGGGGAGCAGTCATCCATGCATTCGAGTTTGCATCATAATGTACAGGTATATGTACGACATCCTTGAAAGCCCTGGGCATCTTGAATTCCCCCAACACAAACAACTTGAGCTTGTGTGAACCAGAAACATTCGCACATGGCAACACTGTGATACGATCATTATTCTTCTTCAGGCCTGCAGCTACCTTCTCCGTATATGCTGAAAGCGTTCTCGTAGGCAGGCAACGCCAAAATAACGCCGTCTCGGCAGCGTTGTACACCTGGTCTGCCGACACATTATACTCCTGAATAAGGCGACTAAACTCCTGGGTGTAGTTCTCTGCTGCTTCAGTATCTGCTGAATGATGCTCCTCATGCTGCTGAATCTCACGAATACCATGTCTAGCCTTAAAATTACGCAGCCACCCAATAGAAAAATTACACTCTTTCTCGATACCGAGATCGTTATGCAACTTGGCTGCCTTCTCTATAATCAAAGGTCCGCTAACAGGCTTCCCTTCGGCACGCCGGTTCCTGAACCAAATATACAAAGCCTTATCTAACTCTCTAAACTTTGGCCCTTTCAGCGACTTCCTCTTCGCTAAGTTATGAAAGACCCCCTCAGTACTAGCAGCAAAGCTCCGAAGCTTTTCTTTCTGCTTCTTCAGGTCATACAAGGTTGATGAACTTACGCCAAACTCCGCCATTAGCTTGGAACGACTCTCACCTTTCTCTAACCGATCCACCAGTTCGACCTTCTTTGCTATGGTTAAGACTAACCTCTTTCTCTTATGTGTATTCCTAGGAGGAACCATGATGCACAATAATTACAGTAATAAATAAAATAATAATAATCTCAAAATAAAAAGAAGCTACAACACAAAATAACAGACCGTTGACACGCACACAGATACACTCAAACAAAGACTGGCTGCAGCTAAAGTGCAACTGCGCGAAGTTTAAATCACAATGATTTTTTTTCCGATTGCGCAATTTTTTTCGGACAAAATGTGCCGTTATACCAAGTAGGGTCCTTATTGTTCGACAGTTTTTCAAAAAGTGCCGTTAAATAAGGCCTGCCGATTTGGTCCTTTGGCCCAGCCACCTCCCTTTACCGAGACAAATAGGGAAAGTCCATTATGCTCGTGTGAACATGTTTTATTTTATCAGCATGTAAAACAAAACTCATAAAATAAATATTTTCCTTGTTTTTATAACACATGTATTATAATGGTGAATCCTGTTTATTTGCAATAGTTATATTAATAATATTTACACACTTTTTCCCTCTGGAATGGACTCTTCCAACTTGAACCGCCTACTTGCGCCATTGCTTGCTACTCAACCTTTTTTTAAACCCGCCCCTAGGTACAGGATTGGATATTATTTTTATTTGTGTGACGCTAGACAATTCTAACCAATCCTCGCAAAATAAGTGGACTTTACTAGCCAATCCGAATCCAGATTTCGAACGTGGGTGGGAAAACTAAGCAAGGCTTTGCGTAGAATTTTCGAGAAGAACCAGGCAGCCATTTTGAAAAGAAACTCAACTGAACAAAGGGAGTGTTTCGTCAGCCGTGGAACGGTTTTGTTTTGCAAAGCGACTTGTTTTCTGTTACTATTTATCTTAGACCTATAAACGGCTTTAACAAGGTGAGAAACGTGTACTTATTTGGATTTTGTTTTGTAATTGAATACGAACTATATTTGGGTCGTTTTTACTTCACGCCCGAGCGGTGTTGTTGACGTAGTTGCATTTGGCCGCTTTTGATTGTATGGACTTTGCTTGAAACGTATTTCAACGTAAACATACATTTAAATTTTGTTTACAAACATTTAAACATTATTTTATGTTTATTTTATTCTGAAGTTGAGAACAGTTATTCAGTGAATCGGTATGTTGAATTTCCGCGTCATTGTTCTCGGAGTTGTGCGGTAGTGCGCATGCGCAGCTGTATTTCCTTATTGTAGCTTTTAAATAAAATACCGTATTGATAGACAAATTTCATATGCATGACAATTGCATTAAACACTAAAAGGATATTTAAAATGGAAAATGTATTTTTACATTTAAGGTATATCTTCTTGACTCTTTTGATTCAGGTTACCTAATTGTAATTGTTTATAATGTATTTTTGAGATATTTTAAGAAAGTTTTAATGTAAAAAGCTTGATTACAATTCCTTATAGGAAAGGAGTGATTTTTTTATTAGATAATGGTATAGATATTAACTATTCCAGTCCTTTAACGATTCATCATTTATCAACATGCCTTTTTTAAATGGCGCCACAGTGGCGCTCTAGTCCCTTTCTGTACAATGGCCCCTCAGTGTGTTGCTTCACTCACAAACACTCCATGTGGCCCCTCTGTGACATCGACATACATCGTCTGTCACAGGCAGAGTCGCACTACCGACCAGCTATATCTCGATTGCTGACCGTTTTGTTGTATTTTTATGGTGATACGGTGCAAATTATTTTGGCAGATGAGGCCGCGGGAAAGCACAAGTTGCTCACCATTTGAGAGAGAAAATGGCTGGAGGGAAAAGGCTGGGAAGAGGAAGCGCCACCACAGAGAGTCGCACAGCAGCGAACGGGAAAACAAGTACCGTAAATATCACCAACATCGCAAAAGCAGTGACGGGTAAACCCAATCTTATGTCTAAATATAATGTGAACAAACCTTAATGTGTAGATGCAAATGTGTATTATGGTCTTATATAAAGAATAAAGGAATCTGGTTTCTTCCAGGAACATCAAACAGCTAATATTATTGTTATTCCCTACCAGTTTGGTAATGTGTTGTGAGTTATAGCAGTAGTATAAGTGATTTAAATACCTGAATATAAGTCAGTATAATTTAACGTGCAGTTCAAGTATGCTGTGGGTCATTTCATCTAATGGAGTGCACTTCTGTAAACAGCTTCTGATCTAATATTAGCTGTTTGATGTTCCTGGAAGAAACCAGATTCCTTTTGATGTGATATGTAAACCACACTTGACCGAGTCTGAGCACGCTGAAAGGATTTAGTTGGTGTCATCCTGATTTGTGGCGATGATGCATGACGATGATATTAAGGTCCTTGTGGTCCTTGCCGTGGAGAGCGAGTGTCTTTTTTCATTTGGGGTTCAGCAGCGAGGTTCCCACATCTATTTGGACCACATGAAGCATCTTGCTAAACAAAGTTTTAGGGTGGTGGTGATAATAGGGTAGAGGTTGAACCACAACACTAATTTTATTTTGAGAACTTGTTTATGGTTTGAGAAGGTCAGCTGTAGGACAGCATGGTTTGTTTTTGGACTTGAGAAAAAGGCTGTTTGGTAAACACAGCTCAAGTGGTGTTTAGAGTTCGTTCACCTTTGAACAGTATTGCTGCAGTCAAGTTAAATATTAACGCTCAAACATAACAATCATGCAATCATACACTTATGACAAACGTTAGAGTACGGCTCACCTGTGTGTTCCTGAGGGCAGTACATGCAAGTGTGAAGTACAAATTCTGTAGGTATTTTTTTGTTTTTTTGTTTTTTTTGCCTAAAGGTGAAAATTTTTGCTCTTTGGCAGACATTACCTGGAGAGCTGGAGTCAGAATGAAAAGCACGAGACGGAAAAGGTCAGGACTGTTGATTCAGGGTACGATAAAGAGAGCGACGTGAGCCATTCAAAGGAGAAGGAAAGACATCGTGTGCGCCATAGGGACCGTGACTGGCACCACTACAGCAAATCATCCGGATACAGTGGCCAGAGCAGCCGGCACGGGCGGAGACGCAGCCGAAGCCGCTCTCGTCACAGGGGCTCCCACTCGGTATGGCCACAGTCTTGTTTCCTTTAACCATGACACCTTTTTCTTTGTCTGTATAGATGGACTACTGAAGGGGTACCACTATTTTTTCTTTTTATAAAAATCTAGTTGAATGCCTGATGGCTTATTTTTAACTGGAATAACAGGAAAATGTTAGGACAAAAGAAATATATAGCAGGCAGTACTTTTGGGCAGTGGGACAAAAGCTTAACATAAGGTCATTGTAAACTGTCATTAATGTCTACTTTCAAGTTTTTAAGTATACTGTCTGAAAATGTGTTGCCATTGTTTTTCTTCTGTAACACACACTATGTGGTGGCCCCTGTGCGTATCTCTGTTGCGGGCTGAATTTGCGTTGGCTGCACCCTGTGGCCGGGCCTGACTGCTGCGCTATCTGAATGGGCTGAATCGCTTCCCCCTGTTCTTCCCTCGCTGAATGAATGAATGCCGCGTTCTGGTCCCCCCTGATTCTCATGGGTTATTGATGGTGATGGTGGTGATGCTGATGGTGGTCCGAAAACCTCCAGAGGAGCCATCGCAGGAAAAGATCCAGAAGTGTTGAGGATGATGAGGAGGGGCACCTGATCTATCACAGTGGAGACATACTCAGGGCGAGATGTATAGAACACATACTTTTTTTGTATACCTTTTTTTAAAATCTGTTGTATATCTGTCTCACTTATGAAATGAAACTGCACTTATATAGTGCTTTAGGTTAAATGGCTTTGGGGTATGATTATATCAACAGTACAGTAGGGAAGAAGTCATACAGTAGTACACTTATTTATTTATGTTTAGTATTGTTTTGAGTTATATTAGCCTAGCAATGTCTTGCTGTGTATTCATGTATTCCATGCATCTTTCTTGAGTGACTTACCTACATCTGTATGTTAGATGGCTCAGTTATGTCTCAGTTTTGTTATACTGGAGGTTCAGTGTGTCTAATGGTCTGTGTTTGTATCCTAGATGAAATCGTGTGCACGCTCGGAGAGGGTGCTTTTGGTAAAGTAGTTGAGTGCATCGATCGCAAAAAGTAAGAATTTAAAACACCCCGTCCACCCCAAGTAAAATCCACACTCTGTTGGTAATGAGATTCAGTCCGTTATTTAAATGTCTGCTTTTTTTTTTTTTTTTTTTTTTTTTTACTTCCTCCCTGTGTCTGCAGCAGAGGTGCTCGAGTTGCACTGAAGATCATTAAAAACATTGAACGTTATCGAGATGCCGCCATGTCTGAGGTTGAAGTACTGGAACACATAAATACCCTGGACACGGAGAAAAAATTGTGAGTGACTGTATGCGCTACACAGAGATGTAAAATATTTCCGTTTTTTAAATACTGATACAAAAAAAAAAAGAAAAATCAATGAAGTCAGTTGATCTCTGATAAAGCCGAGCTCCTGCCATCAGAGTTAATGAGCATCTGTCAGTGTTGCGTGTTATCAGTCAGTAATGGCTGGGAGTGTCTGTCTTTTTAAGTATGCATTCTCTTCAGTCATGCAGCTTTAACTGAACATTTGGTGAAGTGGAAAAGTCATGTTCGTACTCTAGGCAAGAGTTCATGTGCAGACTGCGTCATTGATTGACTGATAGATAAGCCTGCGTGTTATTCCGGTTTAAAAATATGTAAAATGTAAAATGTCTGATTGCTTTACACTGATCTGACTGGTGTGACCTTGAGTTGCATCGGATTGAAGTAAACTCAGAATGGTGCATAACCTTTTAACTACAGTATTATTGGTGTTGTGATGAGTCAAATTCAAACACCAACAATTTTTTTAAAGAGAATTAATTTTTTTTTTTTTTTTTTTTTAAATTAAATCCATCACTGCTTTTTGGTGGTTGAACCAATGTTGTGAAAATGTGTTCAAGTGTATTTTCTGTAGTTGTCACCCGATTGTCATGTGATTTTAATGTTTGGGGTGGGAATAATAAACAGCGAGTCTCTTCTGTTGCAGCTGCTGTGTGCGAATGCTCGACTGGTTCGACCACCACGGCCATGTGTGCATTGTGTTTGAACTGCTCGGCCTGAGCACGTTCGATTTCCTCAAAGAAAATAACTTCCAGCCCTTTCCAGTTGAGCAGATCAGACACATCGCCTACCAGATCATCAAAGCAGTCACATGTGAGTATCCTGACAACGCTGGACGAGCGCGTAAGTGCTCCTAAGTTCTTTATAAGACTCGGATGGGTCTGACTCGGATGTTCTTTTCTCAACAGTCATGCACAAGAACAAACTGACACACACGGACCTGAAGCCAGAGAACATCTTGTTCATTGACTCGAAGTATGACCTCAAGTACAATGCAAAGATGGTGAGCACTGAAACTATGATGATGATGATGATGATGATGATTTAAGTAGCATTCTGGAAGGTTAACATTGAAGGAACATCTTGATCTTCTGACACAGAAAAGAGACGAGCGAACGATCAGGAACCCAGATGTGAAAGTGGTTGACTTTGGGAATGCCACATATGAGCACGAGCATCACACCACCGTTGTATCGACGCGGCATTACCGTGCACCAGAAGTCATTTTGGGTAATTTTGAACTCTATTTTATGTCTATTAGTCTCCCTGTAATCATCACTGGAGATTGTTTATTGATTGATTATTTTTTTTATGTTCAACAGAGCTGGGTTGGGATTATTCTTGTGATGTCTGGAGTGTAGGTTGCATTCTTATCGAATATTACCTCGGAACAACACTCTTCCAGGTGTGTGCACAGCTCAATGAAAATAACCCTGTCTTATTAACTTGGTTATAAGAGAATTCTGTGTAATGCGACTTGTGCTTATTTCAGACCCATGACAGTAAAGAACATCTGGCCATGATGGAAAGGGTTCTTGGTTCCATACCAACACACATGCTCCAGAAAACGAGGCAAGTCTTTTATGCTATAACCCTTCAGGCTTGTCATCCTCACTTTCTGGAAGTATTGGAGTCAGTGTGTATCCTGTTATGATTTAATTCATATTTATTGTTGAATTCCTGCAGAAAAAGGCGATATGTTCATCATGAAAAGCTTGACTGGGACCCGCACTCATCATCAGGGCGATATGTTCGTAAACACTGCAAACCTCTCAGAGTGAGTTATTTATTTTTTGTACTTTTTTTTTTTTTTTGAGAAGTGTAATTACATTGGATACACACATGCTCCTGGAGTATGCCCTCTTATTTTAGTCTCATAAATTGAATGTGCGTGTGTGCACTTTGTTTATTTATTTATTTTTAATAATTATGCTTTTGTTTGGACTTAGTGTAAATCTGTAGATGGTTAAAAAAAAAAAAAGTCTTGCATACAGGACAGGGTACAGGCTGGAGAGGAAACACTGGCTCTTGTGCTCACATAAGGTGGTCACTGTTATTCACAGGGGAAAGTGATGCCCCTCCCACCCAAAGAGTACTACAGGCTTTGCTTTTTGGACCTGATGTTTTTCACACACTTATATACACAGATACAGACAGGGTTTCATCTCCTAATATGTTTATTGGTGATTTTAAAGTCCCTTCACATGTTATATTAAAGTGTAAATGGAGTTTTGCTTTTTTCTCCTTTTTACTGTCAACAGAACTACATGACCTCCAAAAGCACAGCCCATGAGCAGCTGTTCGACCTCATCGAGAAGATGCTGGAATACGACGTGAGCAAGCGGATAACTCTGGATGATGCTGCACAACATCCTTTTTTTGAAGGGCTTAAGAAGGGCAACAAGTGAAAAACTTTTTTTTTTTTTTTTTTTTTTTCTCTCAATGAGAGGCTGTGTTCAGATGACTGCATCAGTCCCATGTCTCCCCCTCCTTCCTGTTTACTGTAATTAAATTTGTACTGTATGATGTGTAACTTATATTGTAATTCACATGATTGTAAAATGAGCAGAGGTTAAATTTTTTTTTTTTTTTGGTAAATTCTATTTTCAGTTGAACTCGACTCGTGTAGCTTTAATTGACTTGTGTAACCATTGTTTGTTTCAATGAGTGTAAATTTTTCAATAATACATTTTCAAATAAACTTCTGTGGAGCATGAAATCTTGTCTTGATGCAGTTGCGCCTTTGAAACACAAGGTGGCAGCACAGAGTTGAATAACGGACATCAAAGAGTCTGATTATCATGCAGGGGTGAGATGATGAATTAAATCCGTACAGTAGTTGTGGATAAGGATTAAGATTTAATATCTCCTCGTGTTTATAGTTAGAACCTGCTATCTTGAAGTGTGAATTTTAAACAACAAAAGTTCATCAGTGTAAACTATCCAGGGTGTATGTCCTTGCCCAGTTGGCTGAGATGGGCTCCAGCCTCCCTGTGACCCTAATCACGATTAGTCAGCTTAGAAAGTGCATGATTTTCTCAGCCTTTATTTCAGAGTCTTTATGAAATAAACTTTAGTTGATCTCGATTGTTTTAGATGAGATGCACCAGTTCATGCTGCAAACTGTTCTGATTGTGTTAAGGACGCATGTGTGTTGGGTTCGATACCCTTTACAATCACATCTGTCCAACAGGAGGATCCCTTATTAATAAACGAGTTTATTTAAAAGGGTTTTATATAAATAAAGTGTCTGCTTTTTAAGGTCGGACAGCTTTCGGCCCTGGAGGCTTGATTCATTAGGAAGGTTGTATAGCATGCCACGTGTTTTCTTAATAAATAGAATCAATTCTAATGTTTAACAAGAATAAAGCAATTAAAACGACCGAACCCCAACTCAACTATATGACGTCACAACCCACCTGAAGCCAGTGTAAACTCATCACTCCGGTTCGAATTCGTACGCGGCTGCTATCTGGTAACCATGGTAACCAGTAGGCGGCGTCCTGTTGTGACACCGTCCTTCGTAGATCAGTGCGCCTTACTCCTGGTTGGGTGAACGAGGCCTCGGACACACTTGAGGCAGTTGCCAGCTGGTTGTAAGAGGCTCTGGAGTTTTTATTTCTCCCCTCGTTTCACGGTCCACAGCAAACACACACACACACACACACACACACACACTCTGCACGCGAGTCATCAGTGAGCTGCAGAAGAGTTTCCCACCCGTTCCTCGTGCTCGATCATCATCATCATCATCATCATCATCATTATTATCATCATCATCTCCAGGTTGAATCAGCGCACTCTTCCTCCAGCTCTGTCCCACCGGCGCTCCCGGTTCAGCATTCAGCATGGACACCCAACCGGAGGAGACGAAAGCATCCCCGGAGCTCGGCTCGATCGCCCCCAACCGCCGCTGGCCGTCTTTCTCCGCCGCCGTCGCAGCAGTGTGTCTCGCGCTGTCCGTCGGTGCCCTGGCCACGTGTTGTCTCGCGGTGATTAAAGCACGCGAGATGGAGAGCCGAGTGCTGGCGCTGGAGCGCACGAGCGGCGGCCCGGTGACCGAGGAGCTGCGAGAGTCCGTCCGAACTCTGGTGCAACAAGTGAGTACAAAATTGTCCAGGGTTCGGACGAACCGGATCATTTCAGGGTTCTGATGGGTTTCATTTTCAAATCCAATACACTTTCAGCATCGAGTTAAAACACACAGAGAGAGAATTCGAGTTTATATCGAAAACAGGTTGAAAACTTTTGACTAATACAATCAAACAAACAAACAAACAAACAAAAACAAAATCCCGACAGTTTCGGAAGATACTTATCCACGATCCTTCCACTAAATAAATAAACAACTATTTATTATTTATCGATCTGTGTACAGCGTATTAGGATCGATTGTTTCCCGCTGTAAGTTTATGTTGGTTTATTTTTTATTTTATTATAAAATTAATAAATTCAGGTTCTGCAAATATAAATGACCTTTTTAATCGCATGAGGGAAATTTGGTTGCCATGGCAGCAAGATACACGTGTAAGGTGCAATCGAAAAGGCGACAAATACATAAACAAACAAATAAATAAATAAATGCGCATCTGAACATCTGTACAGATGCAATATCAATATAGAAATATAAAAAACACAAAAGTGAAAGCATTAAAACTAAAAACAAAAAGCTGAAGACACCGAGCTGGAATAAGTGGTGGAGATCCAGCAAAAGTTCAAAATAATATTAATAATCAATCAAATCGATCCAGGATGATCAGGAAAGTATTCCAAATAATTCAGATAATTTAGGATGTTGTATTTGTCATAAAATAAAATAAAATAAAGTAGTCTGGATATGTGTATGAAAAGTACAACATGAAATAGAATAGAATGAATTCTGAGCTCTGATGTGCAGGAATAGATTTAGTTCCAAATTCTGCTGCAGTGTTGTTCAGGTGTGCAGGACGCGGGGAATTCTGGGAAAAAACTGGAGTAGTCTTCGAGTCATTTTTAATTCGGGTTGATTTTTATTTTCAGGTTTTTATTTGAATCACCTACAGCAGCGATCACCAACGTGGTGCCCGTGGGCACCAGGTAGCCCGCAAGGACAATATAAGTTGCCCGCGGACCTGTTAGGACAGGCCCACAGCGCCATAGTGCCACTCTCCATTGAACTGCATCTAATTGTTCTGAATATACTGTATTTTTAAATCAAATCAAAATCTTCACATAGATGAATATCATTAATTATTATTAGTAACACAATTAAAGGTAATTTGAGCCAAATTTGTAATTTCAGAGGTGTGTATTGACCTGGTAGCCCTTCACATTAATTGGTAGCCAAGAAGTAGCTCTCAGTTTCAAAAAGGTTGGTGACCCCTGACCTACAGACACACCGTGTCACAGCCGCACTAAACCACGAGCACACACACACACACACACACACACACACACACACACACACCACATACACACACCACACACACCACACACACACACACCACACACACACACACACACACACACCACACACACACACACACCACACACACACACACACACACACCACACACACACACACCACACACACACACACACACACACACACACACACACACACACACACCACACACACACACACACCACACACACACACACACACACACACACACCACACACACACACACACACCACACACACACACACACACACACACACACACACACACACACACACACACACACACACACACTGCAATACACTCCATATCATCTTTATTTTTCAGCTTTTAGTGTTGATAGCTGTCAGTAATCACAGGGCAGTTGAAGTCTGTGCAGATGTGCTGTGAATCTGAACACGTGGATGGATGGCTGCAGAAAGCCAGACCCCTCACAGACCTCATGAATTTACTCCAGTGACTTTGATATATTCCCTCCAAGTCCTGGATCGTTTACCAGTGAGGATTAAACAGGATAAAACAGGTTCGAGTGCAAGTGCACAGCCGAGGATCAGAGCCAGAACTGCACAATTCTTGCTGTTTACATAACTTTACCTACATTATTTACTTTCTTTTATATTTACAAAACCAAATTCCTTTCTTATAACCACTGGAGGAAATACTGTCCTGTCAAAGGGTTAAATAGTCTCTTAGAGAACACACACACACACACACACACACAAACACACACACACACACAAAGCATCCTTGTGACAGTCGACAGTGTACAAATAATAATAAAAAAAGAAAAAGAAAAGAAAAACATTTTCTCATTGTTGGGTCCACCAAGAACAAACTGTGCAACATTTCTTTGCTAAAATATGAAAAAATGTAAACAACTCACACCGACATCTACTCTCAGCACAGTCATTCATTTTCTATACTGATTCATCCTAAGTAAGGTCATAGGGAGGCCAATGCCCACTTCAGCCAACTCCGGGCGAGGGCAGGGTACACCCCGTACTGTTTTCCGAGTCATAGCGGGGCCAGCACTCACTTGCTGTGAGGTGGACGTGCTAGAACCTCTCGGCCACCGTAGCACCCCGAGCAGGATCATTTATTTTGCCTAAATGCTGCCAATGAGATTTTTATGGGCGGTGATTCTGGTCTGTCTCTTTTTAATAATAATAATAAAAAAAAAAAATTGTTTCAATGGTGTAAAAAAACAAAAAAAAAACAAACAAACAAAAAAAAACCCCTCTGGTCGCATATGAACAGCCAATCAGCATCACAATACCTAACAGCCAATCAGCATGATGCATTGGAACGCCAGATTGACGGAAGTCCAAGCCATCCAGTCATGAAGGATTCTTCTGTTCATTTCCGGCTCCATGTCACAGTCTGAGGTGGTTCATTATCACGGCCGGTTTAGTCCTGCAGGTCACACACTGTTCCATCTTTTCCTTCGAACACACACAGTGTCGGTGGTGACAAACTATAAAAACACACTAAAAGTCATACAGCAAAGTGAAGGCGGTGTACACCCTGAAGTGTTTATCAGACCATTACAGGGCCAACACACACACACACACACACAAACAAAACACAACCATTCATACTTAACGTTCATGCCTTTGGCCTGTGAGAGGAAACCAGGGTACTCGGAGGAAACCCAGTTTCCTGTATGTTTGCTTTAATCAAACTGATATACTCTCCGTATTTGTATCTGATCCTCTGACACATGCCTGTGTTGGCCTGTCCGTATCCAGACGCTGAGTGAGCTGATGCCCAAACTCCGCACGGCGAGAGACGTGAATCATGACTGCGTCTGTCCTCCAGGTACGTCCTCTTCTGTCCATCAATCCCTGCTTTAAGGTTAACGCACACTTGGGGCGACGTTAATCTGTAAATGCTTTCTTTGCAAAATGTAATCGTGGATGTGGACGTCATGTAACAGAGCCACACCTGTGTGAGGTCACTGATGTGGTATAGGTGGGAGGTCCCCCATACCTTAATATACACTCTATAACTATATCTATGCTACTAAGTAGTCTGAGATGTTTTGATGTGGCTTGTTTCCCAGTCCTAACAGATCTCAGAACAGGCATCGGATTGTTTAATGACTAATTCTTAGGCGTGTTGGAACGAGCACGATGATGAGCGATGACTGGCAGCGTACTTCACGGCTAACGCCTTTTCTGTGATTTATTTTCTTGTTAATCTCAGGTAAGGGTCGAAAGACTCACCTTAAGCAGATCTGGTTTACAAGAGCATCTCTTATCACCATGTTCATGCAATAGACTTTGATTTCTGATGATTTTCTATGAGGTGCATGATTTGCATAAGTATTTACACCCTTTCGAACTTTTCCACGTTATGTGTTGCATAGAACTTGACATGATCCTGAAATGTGAGAAAATCATTCATTCCTTTGCTGAGCCGATTAGTTCTATTATGGTTGCCGGGATACTGGAGCCTATCTCAGCCAACTCTTGGTGAAGGTAGAATTGATAGTCTTCCAATAGACTGGACAATACAGACACACACCCACGCACACCCCAGGGGCAATTTCGAGCAACTTGAACCCTAGACCTCTGCACCGCCATGCTGCCCTGAGGCAAGGTAAAAAAAAAAAAATCTAAATCTGGTAAAAGCTGAAGTTGTTTGCAGAAGAAATATTTGCTTCTCCGGTTAATCCCTTCAAGGCATAAATTTGATTGTGAAATATTCTCTTTTTTCACTAATTGATTTCATGACTTTTCATGATTTAAGCTCTGGATATTTAACTGGTACTTTATTTTTCCACAACTTTGTCCCAAACATGTTTTGATAGGTCTTTAAAATCTCATGATGCAAACTGGCCCTGTAATGGCCTGCTGAGCTATTCAGGGTGTATCTCACCTTTGCCCCAAATTGGCTGGGATGTGCTCCAACCTCCCTGTGGTCCTAATAAAGGATTAAGAGGTTTGAAAAAAGTAATAAAATAAACAGTGTAGTTTGTTTAGGTGTGGTTTCTCACAAAATATCTGTGTGTGAGGGGCGGTGGTGGTATTTGGTGGAGGTGGTATTTGGTGGAGGTGGTACTTATGCAGCACAGCTGTTTAATTTGTAAATAATGTACCCAGCAGTGTATAAGCTGTTGCGTAACATGCATAACAAAATACAAGGGGTGTGAATACTTTTGCACTGCAATGCAAGAGTTGGAGGTTAAAGAAGGACAGAATACCAGCTTCTAGTGTGTGTGTGTGTGTGTGAGTGTGTGTGTGTGTGTGTGTGTGTGTGTGTGTGTGTGTGTGTACACACCACCTCAGAACTTGTAAAGTGAACCCTTTTAACTATGGCAGTGATGGATGCTACCTGAAACCAGGAATTGTGGGGATGACAGGATAAGAGAGCGAGAGAGAGAGACAGAGAGCGAGAGAGAGAGACAGAGAGCGAGAGAGAGAGACAGAGAGCGAGCGAGAGACAGACAGAGAGCGAGCGAGAGACAGACAGAGAGCGAGCGAGAGACAGACAGAGAGCGAGCGAGAGACAGACAGAGAGCGAGCGAGAGCGAGAGACAGAGAGAGAGAGACAGAGAGAGAGAGAGAGACAGAGAGAGACAGAGAGCGAGAGAGAGAGACAGAGAGCAAAAGAGAGAGAGAGAGAGAGAGAGACAGAAAGCAAGAGAGAGAGAGAGAGAGAGAGAGAGAGAGAGAGAGACAGGAGCAAGCAAGAGAGAGACGGGGAGCAAAAGCGAGAGACAGGGAGCAAAAGCGAGAGACGGGGAGCAAAAGCGAGAGACGGGGAGCAAAAGCGAGAGACGGGGAGCAAAAGCGAGAGACGGGGAGCAAAAGCGAGAGACGGGGAACAAAAGCGAGAGACGGGGAGCAAAAGAGAGAGACGGGGAACAAAAGATAGAGACGGGGAGCGTGAGAGAGACAGAGCAAGAGAGACAGAGCGAGACAGAGCAAGAGCGAGAGAGCAAGAAAGAGAGAGAGAGAGAGAGAGAGAGAGAGAGCAAGAGAGGGACAGACAGACAGACAGACAGACAGAGCGAGAGAGACAGAGAGACAAACACAGAGAGACAGATAGATAGATAGAGAGAGAGAGAGAGAGAGAGAGAGAGAGAGAGAGAGAGAGAGAGAGACACACACACAGAGAGACAAACACAGAGATAAACAGAAAGAGAGAGAGTATTTTCGTCTACAGGACAGATGCAGTGTCACTGATCAGGCATTGATGTATTGGTGTCCTGATCTGAAGATCTTGTTTGGTTGCCAGTGTTATAAAAATCCCCCTTTAAACATAAAACACCTGTTAGATAATTTCTACATTATCACTAAATAATAGAAATCTCTACTCTTTCTTTACAAATAAGTCCTGATCCCGTCTCGTACCTTCACACAGCGGTCAAAGGCTAATAATATGCCTTATGTTCATTACCTCAGTGAATCTTATGTTACAAACTCAAAGTACGTAGTGTGATACTGTATGCGGCTAACTAGCCATCGAGATCACTAAAATGATGTCAAGAAACCTTTCATAACTTAAAGCGTATATTTCATTCATTTATTTATTTTGATTTACTCTTGAATTAGCTTTCTTTACTTGGATTTTTAAGAATTCGATCATCTTAGTTTATGCTAGTTTGTCTTTGCAAGCTTGCTGACATGAGCCAGGTCACCTGTTTCTAATGTGAAGCCGTGAGAGTTGGAGCTACAGATGAATCATCCAAGTACACAATCTCTGCTTCATGGAATTCTTCTAATCCTTTCATTCAATAATGATTTATTGTTTCTGTTTTAATAAAAACACTTGAAAACACCAGTTTAAATAGTTTTAGCATTCACTCTCTTGTTTTAAATCATTAATCATCACCGCGACTTATTCTGCTACCGCATCCTGCACAATGCGACCCCTCCTCACACGTATAATTATCACCCAGTGTCAGAGATGGATCACGAGGTTCTGTGCCTCAAGCGGAAACACCCTCCCTCAACCCCCATCCCGTCCTAAATTGTTATTTTCCAGAAGGACAGACTCGTACACTTACGTTATTCTGACAAGAATCATGGCGATGGTTGTCTTCTGATTGTATTTGAGTTATCGTGGCCATCTTATCTCCACATTCTTGTTATCGAGCCGCGGCTGAGATGCATCTGCTGTCATGGATACGTGACATCACGGCTTCAGTAATTTTTAAGGCCCGTACAGGGATCGAACTCGCGACTTTGGCATCATCTTGGCGTCTTTGAACTATGAGAGAAACCCGGAGTACCCAAAGGACACCCACACGAGCACGGAGAGACATGCAATCTCCACATAGAAATGCTCTTGTCGAGTGCAGGGCTCGAACCTGGGACCTTCTTGCGGTGAAGGGGACATGCTAGCTGCTATGCCACTACGCTGCCCCTTTCATTTAATGAAAGAGTAAGGAAAGCTAGAAGGTCCTGAGTTTGATTCGATGGCTCTGGCATATCTGTGTGGAGTTTCAATGCTCTCCAAATGCTTGCATGGGTTTCCTCCGGGTACACCAGTTTCCTCCTGTAGATCAAAGACACACACATTAGGCTAATTTTCTGATTTTCTGTTCCGGGTATGAGTGTGAATGTGAATGGTTGTCTGTGTGTTTGTCTTGCGATTGTCCGGCAAGTTGTTCAGGGAGTATACTGCCTTCGCCCAGTGTCGGCTGAGATATGCGCCAACCTCCCCACGACCCTAGTAGGATTAAGCGGTGCGGCAAATGTGTGAGAGTGAAAGAGACTGAAGTCGTTGGTGTGGGAAAGTGTTCTCTGTAAATCACAGTTTAACAGCAGTAAGTAATCGGAGAGTTTTTTGGGTGTGGCAGAAGCTTCTGATGAACATAGCACTGTATTTACTTTCATCTCTCCAAACGGTTCGGCTTAAAATATCCTGCCAGGGTTTGGCTCCATGTGTTCTGTGTGAAATATGCCACTAGGAAGTTGTGCCATAGGATACCAACATCATGCCAAGAGAAAAGAGAACAGACCCGGACCAGGATCCGGCCCATTTTAGCGGTCATGTACGATTTCAGTCTCATCCGGTTCGACAATTAGTATATTAGTATCAGCGGAGATGTTTGATGTATCTATGAACGGATGTGGACACAGCAGGGCTGATGGATGCTCAGGACTCTCACATCTTACACAAGAGCTTTTTAAAGGCCTGTTCTACCCTGCATAATAATAATAATAATAATAATAATAATAATAATAATAATAATAATAATAATAAATAATAATACTGATATATATATATATGTGTATGTATATACTGCATATATATTTTTATTACTCGTAATGGTCAGAATGCTGGGCAGTGGTGGTCTAGTGGTATAGGGCGCTGGATCGCTGATCCAAAGGTTGGGGGTTCGAGTCCCACTCTCCACACGGTTGTCATTGTCCCTCCAGTGCAGCTAACTGGGTTATCAAAGGCGGGCCATGTCTCTCACTGTCTATGGTGAGAGGTTGATGTAAAAGAACCCTTGCTGACTTTCGTAAAGAATAGCTGCAAAGCCGTCAGCGTGTTTCTGTCCGTTGCTAAAAAGGGTTGTGACAGGAAAGGCATCCGATGTAAAAACCTCTGCCAAATCAAACGTGCGAATCAGATGATTCACTGTGGCGACTCCCGAGTAAAAGGGAAAAAGCCGAAAGGAAGACGACGACTCGTAATGGTTAGAATCCCCGAATCAGACGTTCCTGTGTGGAGTTTGCATGTTCTCGTGTGGGTTTCCTCTTTGAACTCCGGTTTCCTCCCACAGTTCAAAGCACATTAGGTTAAGTGGCTGTTCCCAATTGCTTCCAGGTGTGAGTGTGAATAGTTGCGTTTGTGTTGCAATATGGTCTGGTGAGTAGTAAAGATTGTACCCTGCCTTTGCCCCATGTTGGGTGAGATGGGTACCAGTCACCCCATGACCCTAGTCGGGTTAAGCAGTCTGGTAAATATGTAAGTGGGTACGTGAATGAGCCCTTTCTACGAGTCTGAGGCACTCACGACATGCAGAGGAGACACAGGGCAACAGCCGAAGAAAACTACTACAGTATTAAACTTATTTTAATATTATAATATTGTTGCTGGCCTCACAGTAAGAAGGTCCTGGGTTTGATTCCCAGCTCTGGTGGTTCTGTGTGGAGTTTACATGTTCGCCCCGTGCTTGTGTGGGTTTCCTCCAGGGACTCCGGTTTCCACCTACAGTGCAAAAACATGCACAGTAATTTAATTGGCTGTTCTAAGTCCCCCCCCTTGGTGTGAGTGTGAGTATGAATGATTGCACAAGTGATGGCCTGGCGAGCTGTCCAGGGTGTACCCCGCCCTTGCCCAGAGTTGACTGAGATGGGCGCCGGCCTCCCCACGATCCTAATCAGGATTAAAGTGGTTCATAAAATGAATGAATGAATATTGTTGCATGGCAGTGGTGGCCTGGTGGTAGGGTGTTGGCTTGTTCACTTGAAGGTTGGGGGTTTAAGCCCCATTATTACCAAGTTGTCACTGGTGTCCTCTCAGTACAGCTAACTGGGTTATCAAAGGTCAGCCATGTCTCTCACTGACTGTGGTGAGAGGCATAAAAAAAGGAATCATTGCTATCGCTTGTAAAGAGTAGGCTGCGTTGGGTTGCCCTCAGCATGTTTCTGCCTGGGATGGCTTGGCAAGCTGTCCAGGTTGGACTCTGTCATCGCCCAGAGTCGTCTGAGATGGTCACCAGCCTCCCTGCAACCTGCATTAGGATTAAGATGCTCTGAAAATGAATAAATAAATGAATCTTTTTGCTCATTAATAGTTGCGTATATGCCTTTTATTGCTCGGATGAATGAGATATTATTTGGACCCTGGTTGATGGAGCCATCACCTTCAGTTGAAGTTGGTCAGAGAAAGAAGGTCCTTGGGGTAATCTGGTTTCTTCCCCCAGTTCGGTTACCTGGCTACTCTAAACCACCCAAAACTGTGAATGGTTGTTCTGGTCTGTGATGGGGAGATCACACTGTGATTGGTTCAGTGACCTGTCCAAGGTGTAACCCTGCCCCTTGCTCAAAGTCAGCCAGGATTGGCTCCAGGTTCCACCAATACATGAACTGAATAAAAGTTTCTGGAACATGTTATCAGTCAAGAGATCTTTATACTGCCAAGGCATGTGGAGACGCATGTAACCTGCTGTACATATAGCTGTCCACTTGTCCCGATTATCCAGGTCACATGTTAATAATAGCGGGTGTGAAAAGGCCCGAAGACATGCATGTTGTTTTAGCGTGCAGACACCAGGGTTCCATCATGATCAACCAAATGCTGAAAATCAAATGTGGGAATCCACGCAAACGATGATGCTGTGATGAGTAAACGGTGTTATTTGAAGGATTAACGTACATGTCGCATATCAATTCGGGTTCCAGACTTGTTTAAAAGCCACAGAGCTCTCTACTGGGTTTCTGTCGATGCAGTTTGGAAGTGCTAAGATTGTCTGAAGTCACAACATCAGCAGCTGCAGGTGAGGTGGAAACTTGCCATAAAATGTAATGAGGGGAAGCGAGAAAACGCTGAACACGTTTTCAGACGTGTATTGAGTCATGTTGAGTAGTTTACGCTGAACTGCTTAATCCTGCTGTGGTCTTATGGAGGCTGAAGCCTATCTTAACTGTCATTAGGCAAAGGTAGAGTGTATCCTGAACAGCCAGTTCTTCATGGGGCCAGCATACACACAACCATTCATACTCACACCGACAGGCCATTTGAAGCAGCCAGTTGAGCCTAATTTAACCCCCCACCCCCTTCCCCGGGACGACCCTAATAGGATTAAGCGGTTCAGCAAATGCGTGAGAGAGTGAGTTTTAAACACAGTGAGAGAACCTGACCTGGGAGAAGTAAGAACGTAGTATGAAGTCCACATTTCCCACTTTGACCAGGCCCCCACTATGTTCATTGGAATTTTCAGGATTATATCCTTAAACCCTACATAATGAATGTAAGTGTGACCTCCGACCCTCCCGTCATCGCAGGCTTCTTGTATGTACTACGGTTTAGTATACATGTTATGTCTATTATATTTTTTTCATGAAGAACCTTCTAGATCAATCACTGAGCAATGAAACAATGGAGTACATCACTCTGCAACATCTTTTCTCCAAAGTATATACACATCTCACCTTGCCAAACAGGATCCCATATTGACCCTCAAAATTTCGGATCCAATGACCACCGTAAACGAATCCACCCTCTCAATTACTCATTTGCTGACCCTCTGAATCGTTTATGGATGTTTGGAGGCTGAAGCCTACCTAGCCAAAACAGGACAAAGTGAGGTGGGGAGTACACCGTGAATCGCTCATCAGACCATCACAGGATCAACACACAGAACCATTCACACTCGGGGTCAATCTGGAACAGCCAGCCAGTAAACTGCATGTTGTTTGACCATTGGAGGAAACTGGAGTACAGTGTGTGTGTGTGTGTGTGTGTGTGTGTGTGTGTGTGTATATACATATATATAAAATATATAATAGTGTGTTACCCATGTGTTAAGATGTCGTCTCTGTGATCTTTGTGTTTACACTGTTTTGTGGACTTTTGTAACCCTAAGCAAATATAGTTGGTCAGAAGCATAAGCCTACTAGCATGGGTACACGTCTCATACACAGAGATGAATTAACTATCTGCTCAGATCGGCGCAATCTAATGCGTACTCAGTTAAGCAAAGAGAGTTGTAAAATGAATAAAAACCTGAATCCAGGAAAGAAAGAACTCTCCGCTCCATGATTCACATCAGTGCAGGCTGTGTTCTAAACAAGTTCAACGGCACCCTTGTGCACTTGAAAGACCGGAAGTCCGTATAACCCACAACAAGTACACTACTTTTGCAAGTACACTACTTTCGGTATTGAGCGCCTCACATATTGTAAGCGTTGATTGGCTGTTTTAAGCTTCATGTAAAGTTACTCGGTATAAATAAGTGATTTATTTGAAATTAATGTAACGTATAGTACAGTATGAGCGTCATACGTTACACGTCATAGGCCATACGTCACTGTAACAACTTACGTTCACTTTTAACTTGCGTTCGGCTGTCCGGAACCAATTAAAAACGTAAGTTGGGGAGCGTCTGTAAACAGACCTTTCCGTAATCTCAGTGAACTTTTAAAGAAATTTCTAATAAGAGGAAGATTTTATTGAGCGTCACCACATCAGTGTACAAAAGTTTACAGATTGATGGTGTCCGAATACTTTATGTCAAGTGTGTTCTTGTTATAAATGTGTTAACGCTAAGGCGTCTTGCACTGAACGGGGGATAAAAAAAGAAAGCAACGAGATATTTTGAGGAAGAAGTGCCTCTGTGTCCTGAGGGTAAACGGTAATTATGAGCATGAAGCCTATTTTGTGGTATAGCACAATTAGGAAAATTGACTTGCGTCTGGTCGGCGTTTGCCAGAGAGCTGTGTGGACACGGAGATGGCTGCCAGTCTCAATATGAGGACGCACTTCCAGCCAGTGCAGCCTCGCCAGTCGATCATTATGGCTTTATTTAAAGCCAGAGGTGACAGCTAGTAATACACATACCAGTCGAAGTTCAGGAGAGTTCAGCAAAGTCAACTTTGAGATTCAGAGGATGTGTGGTTTAACCTTCTGTAAGACTTTCAGAAGGAAATGTGAAATACGAGTTGAATTCATGAGTTCAAACGGCTGGAGTTGAATAGAATCGACTGTGAACGGAACAGTTTTGGAGAATTAACCGATCAGGGATGACATTAACACTGTCTGACTGGTCTATGGTGGTCTACTGTTTTGATTCCCCTCTATCTCAGCCCGCATTGCCAGTTTCATCAGGGTGTGCTACACTAGCCTTCTGTGGGATCGGCCAGACATACTAGCCTTTGCTAATCTTCCCACGCATTCTGTATCATGAGCCTTGGATGCCCTTGACACTCTTGCCATGCCACTTGGAGCACCTTCACAACTGCATGCCAGGAATACCCAACAAGACCTGCAGTTTTGGAGGTGTGTGTGTGTGTGTGTGTGTATCTATCTCTCTATCTATTTATCTATCTGTATGTGTGTATATATATATATATATATATATATATATATATATATATATATTCTTCTTTTACTTTCGGCTGCTCCCTTCAGGGGTCGCCACAGCAAATCATCCGCCTCCACCTCACCCTGTCCTCCGCATCTTCTTTTCTGACTCCAAAGACCTTCATGTCTTCCTTCACCACATCCATAAATCTCTTCTTCGGTCTTCCTCGAGGCCTTCTGCCTGGTAGTTCCAACCTCAGCATCCTACTGCCAATATACTCACTATCCCTCCTCTGTACATGTCCAAACCATCTCAATCTAGCCTCTCTGACTTTGTCTCCAAAACATCTTACGTGGGCTGTCCCTCTGATATACTCATTTCTGATCCTATCCATATATATATATATATATATATATACACATGATGTACGATAGGAGAGTGTCAGCAAGAATGAAAGGAAAAGTGTACAAGACGGTGGTGAGGCCAGCGATGTTGTATGGTTTAGAAACAGTGGCGCTGAGGAAAAGGCAGGAGGCAGAGCTGGAGGTAGCAGAGATGAAAATGTTGAGGTTCTCTTTGGGAGTAAATGAGGATGGATAGGATCAGAAATGAGTACATCAGAGGGACAGCCCATGTAAGATGTTTTGAAGACAAAGTCAGAGAGGCTAGATTGAGATGGTTTGGACATGTACAGAGGAGGGATAGTGAGTATATTGGCAGTAGGATACTGAGATTGGAACTACCAGGCAGAAGTCCTAGAGGAAGACCAAAGAAGAGATTTATGGATGTGGTGAAGGAAGACATGAAGGTCGTTGGAGTCAAAAAAGAAGATGCAGAGGACAGGGTGAGATGGAGGCCGATGATTTGCTGTGGCGACCCCTGAAGGGAGCATATATATATATATATATATATATATATATATATCCACACACACAGAGGTACCTTGGATTAAGAGTGTCTTTTATAACAAATTTTCCCTGATATGAACTTTTGATTCCACCAAAAATCTGTCTCCAACGAGCAAAATTTTGATTTATGAACTCTGCTGGGGAAATGGCTTTTCTGGGCCAATAGAGCATCACTGCCACCTACTGTAGAGGATGCACAATTACACTTAATTCTGGTACAGTATGCCAAAAAAGCATGTTCCCAGGGTCATATGCAACATTATGGCCATTTTGGGACGCTGTGAGTCAGCACATGTGGAAAAGAAAATGTCGTCCACATCTACAATCGAACACAAGTGAAACTACAGTGGCGTAGTCCCTAATATGTCTACCTCACGGTAAGAAGGTCTTGGGTTCCAGTCCCATACTCAGCAAGGGATACTTTACCAGTCCCATACTCTGTTTGGAGTTTGGATGTACTCCCCATGCTTGTGTGAGTTTCCTCTTGGAGCTCCAGTTTCCTCCAACAGTCCAAAAGCATGCACAGTAGTGTCCCTGCATCGACATGACACGGCCTCTTCGCAGAAACTTGATATCAAGCTCTGATTGGTCGGCTGTGTTTCAGGATCTCTGCTGTTTGTCAAAAATGGTCAATGGGATTGTTGTGAAATTTTGAACTTTTCTCATACAGTACACACGATCCCAGTCCGGCTCTCTAAATCTATGTTACTGGCTTGTCTGATGTTGTGGGATTCAAGGCATCCAACATCCACCTCTCTGTCTGCATTTATTTCAAGATGACTTCACTCAGTTGGAGGATATTCTTGGAGGAAAAAGGTCTGTTTAGATTGATGTCAGAAACAGAAAATGCCTGAACTGGTACAGAATGTCAACATGCTGATACGGCGGAGGAGCTCAAAGGGAGACGAACCGGTGGGAGATCGGCAGTACAAAGTAGAAATCCTAACAGATCCAATGAGCTTACTTGCGACATCTGGCTTGGTTTAGCTCACGTCCTGATTGAGCTGATCTGTGTTTATTTGCAGCAGTGTCTTTTCACCCCTAATAGATAATGACTAAAACGACTCTTGCCACTTAACTATTATAAACATGGAGGGGAATTATATTTTGTTAGTTTGTCTTTGCTGTAATTACAAAAATAAATGTGTATATTACTGCAAGCAAGCAATACAACCCCCAGCAAAAATCACGACAAGTGGACCCGTCCTTAGCCCACAGTCGGCTGAGATGGGCTCCAGCCTTCCCCCAACCCTGATTAAGATTGAACGGCTTAGAAAATGAATGAATGAGGGAATGAAACTACATATCGAATAAATAATAACTGAGCATTCTGGCTTGATGAAACATGCCATTCATTCATTCTTTAATTAATTCATTTATTCACCAAAGCATTTTATCCTTTTATGGTTGTGGAGCGTTGAGGAAAGGGTCGCCATGCCAAGGCAGTGCCAACACACACACACACACACACACACACACACACACACACACATATACCTAGGGACAATTTGGAACAACCAATCAGCTTCATGTGCATGTCTTTTAACTGTTGGAGGAAACCAGAGTACCTAGTGGAAACTCAGACTCACATGAGGGGGACAAGCAAACGCCATACAGAAATTTCAAAGCCCAGGAATCGAACCCAGGACCTTATTGCTGTGGGGTGGATATGCCAACCAGTACGCCACCATGTGTAACAGCTAAACATTATTTATTTATTTCTAATTATTTCCATTTTGCCTCTCATACATCTCACCAGAAAGCTAGGGTTTCCGTTTAGCTTAGCATGGTGTCCCGTCTGCTTGTCATTATTGTGCATGCTAGTGCATTGCCTTCAATAGCCCCTCCCCCAAAACCGGCATCGGATATCGTTAAGGACTGGGATGTTTGATGAAAAGATGAAAAAAAAAAATCCTCCAGAGTCAATTCTTGAGAATTAAAAAAACGAACTGTGTTCATTCCAAATGCTTTTTCTTTTGATGGACTAAAATGAAGGGTTAGCTTTTCACCGACCGCAGGGCGGAACCATTTCGGTTCTTTTTCCTGTACCTAGTGACAAAGCTACTAATGGCATTTGATCTGATCTATCCTAGTAGTAAATTAGCCAATCAGAAGGCATTGGCTTTTTTAACACTGATCCTAATGCAGTCATGGCACTCAAAACATCAAGTTCAGAACAAAAGAGAACATGCTCCAGGATATTTGGCAGCTCCCCCCCCAAAAAAAAAAGAAAAGAAAAAAGCGTCAGCCTACAAGCAACTGGGTGCACCATAATCTCACTGCATAAAGAACTCACTACTGCTGTTCTTCTATACAGTCCAGTTATCTCCTTGCTAGCTGTCATGGCTAATCGGTTGCCCCCCCCCCCCCCCCCATTCTCCCAGCTGCAGACCTTTATGCTATGTTAGGACCAAATGTCTATCAGCACACAGACCCTGCTCTGGAGCTGGTCCTATCAGGTGACCTCATTACCACTGTTTTTCCTAGCAGTCCTGGCGAACCACTCAGCATCCATCAGCAGCCAGATTAACGCAAGCAGCAGATTCACTTACTGCATCATGCTCTTACGAGCACAAACTTAACTGAAAACAATGGTCTGTAGTCTATAAAGGGTTGGAATTTGGTGTAACCGTTTCAGAAAGACCTTTTGCACAACCATAAGGACAGCTGAAAGGGTCCGAGTTCGAATCCTTGGTGAGGGTGTTTCTGTGTGATTTGCATGTTCTCCCCTCACTGGCGTGTGCTTTCTCCAGGCATTCCATGTTTCTCCTACAGTCTAAAGACATACCATTAGGCAAACTGGCAGTTCCAAACTGCCCCAGGTGTCAATGTGAATAGGTTTATGTGTGTATTGAACCTAGGCTGGAAGAATGTATATTTTTTATTCAGGCAGAAAAAGAAGCAAGGCAGAAGATGGTATGTCCGACCACGTAACCAACGGTTTGAGTTTCCATTTCAATAACTATTTCCTATCATGCATCATCAACTGAGATGCAATTGAAATATATAACATTAGATATATCCAACAGATGATGTGCGTGAACAAGGTCATATCACCACTCCTTATTGCCAGCCATGGCGGGCCAGAGCTCCCAATTTTTCTGAACATAGAGAATAGTAGGTATAGAATGGAGGGAACATAGTAAATTTTGAGAGAAATGCATGAATAACATTTTATAGCCACATCAAGCCAGCGAAATATTCAAAATGTGGTTGAGTTGGTGTGGAGTGGAGATAAGGGAGGTGGCTGGGGTGGTAGTTGACTGGATGGCTTCATGTGATGTGGGGGTTTGGGGGTTGGGGTGGATGGGACTTGTTGAGTTGGTGTGGAGTGAAGGTATGAAATTTGGGTAGGAGTGGTAGGGACTGGACTACTTGGGGTGGTATGGAGATATGGGGGTTGGGGGGGCAATTGAGGATTGGATGACTTGATGTCCTGAGGAGGTTGGGAGGTGGGTAGGGGTATTGGGGAACTGGATGACTTGGTGTGGTGTGATGGTATGGGGGTGGGATGCAGTTGAGGACTGGTTGAGTTGGTGTGGAGTGGAGGTATGGGAGGTGGGTGGGGTGGTAGGGGATTGGTTGAGTTGGTGATGATGTATAGGGATTAGGGAGCGGATGGGGACGAGTTGAGTGATGTGGAGTACCCAGCTGTACATTTAATGGAACCATTGAATAGTTTTTAAACACCACTTGAAATGACTTTTTTTGTGAACCATTGACTGTAGAACTGTCTTTATAACTTGTATAGCAGATTTTCATACTAAATACGTCGATTCTCGCTGCTTCCATTGCTCTCTGATTCACCACAGCCTGGGTCTTACAGCTGCCCAACATCTGATGATGAGCATACTGGGGTATTTTTACCAGAATCGACTTCCTTACATCCATACCTGGTTCAAGTCTTCAGCGATAATAATTCCTATCCCAGCGTGATTTCAGTCTCTAGTTTCCTCTACATTATTTCGCTGTCTCCAGTTGCACCATTTGGATTAAAACCGGCTTCATTCAGTGCTTTACTAACATGATCCCTACCCCTAAATTTAGAGCCTCAATTGTTTCTCTAGTTCCTGGGGTTTCAAAGTGTTTGGCACCCGATCCCAAGACCGCACGGGATCAGACAGCGTCTACTGGCGTGCGTCTGAGCAGCACTTTGATATCACAGGTGTCAAATAGGTCTGATACGAACCAGTGGTCGGGATGAAGAAAAGGATCTTCACCTGTCCAGATCAGAAGTAGTTCAGTCTCAGGAAGGATTACATGCCATCATGAGATTTAATGATCTAAAGTGTGTTCCTATGGGAAAGCAGCACAGGTGCTGCTCTCAGCAGTGGAGATGGATATTTATTTTCCTCTGCGCTGACAGAAGCCATGGGGCGATGCACAGGGATTAAGATACTGCTTTAGATAGTGTGAAGGAACAGGCATTTCATGGTCATGATAATAGCACATAGTGTGGGGATGGCGTTGAACTGACCTGGTGCAGTCCATTTCTCTGAGTGCTGGAAAAATAGCATTAATACAAATAATATTTGATTGATGAGTCACTTTATTCAAGGGAGTCGATCCTACGAGGATTGCGGGGGGACTGGAGCTGATACTGGATGACATTTGGTGAAGGCATGGTACCCCTATACAGTGTGCTCGTCTATCACAGGGAAACAATCCGTCTATCTCTCTGTCTGTCTGTCTGACAGTATGCCTATCCGTCTATCTCTCTGTCTGTCTCTGTAGGCCTATACATCCATCTGTCTGTCTGTCTGTCTGTCTGTCCGTCTGTCTGGCCACCTATCTCTCTATTGCTGGTATTATTCAGTGTAAAATCCATTCTAATCCTGTCTCAGTGCCACACTGAAAATCTGATCTCAGTAGTTTTGTGCAGAAACGAAGGCTTATTTAAATCCTATCATGGTTCCCTAATTAACACTCATATTTAGTTTCAGGGTGTGATTAGAGCAGTGTTTTGCTCTTCATGCCAGTTTTAAAAATAAATGCACGTACAGTATACAGCGTCTTAAACTCCACGTGTTTATTGACCTGAAGTTCACGACCTGCTTTGTTCTCGTCACAGCTGTCGACCGTGATTTAAAAAGCCTGATTATTTTTAATGTATAGTGCATGCTGAACGCCTGCCATTATCCAAGCTGATCCCATATAAGAAATAAACTCTGTGGTTATGTGATTAAAACTGCTGGATATGAACTGAAATCATATCATCGTAAACAGTTGCCTGTTTTATCCCGACCACTAAAGATGAACTGTTTTTCTTGGCGGATTGAATTTGCTCTCTCTGTTATACAACGCTCGGGGGTTTGAGTTTTCCGGTTATCCAAAACCACAATTCTATTCTTTTCTCCTCCACAAAAATGGCAGTTCCTAAAAATAAATGAAGAGTTGGTGGGATGATTGATGAGACTTTTTCTGATTATTTTGGAATAACATTTATTTTGGTGTACCACAATCATTCATTTATTCAATTTCTGTAACTGATTATCCTGATCCGGAGTCTTTCCCGGGAATGCTTGGTGCGAGATGGAAATACACACCGTATAAGACGCAAGTTCACTGAAGGACACTAAACACTCGTTTACACTCATGCAGGCAATTCAGCCCAGTAGGTCAGTTATATAGGCATGCTTTAGGGGGTGGGGCAAAGTGACACTGGGAGAACATTTGAAATTGTAAACACACAATAAGCTGAACCCAGGATTAAGCTTTTGCTGTAATCATCCATTCATTTATTCATTTTCTGAACCGCTTAAAGCCAAGTAGGATCATGGGGAGGCTGGCGCCCATCTCAGCCAATTCCGGGCGAGGGTGGGGTACAACCTGGACAGCTTGCCAAGCCATTGCAGTCCATTCATCCATAAATCAGGCCATCCATTCTTCCTTCTATCCATCCATCCAGCCAGCCACCCAGCTGTTTAGCCATCCATCCAACCATCCAGCTAACCATCTGTCCCTCCATCCATCCATCCATCCATTCATCTGTCCATCCATATATCTGTCTATCCATCTGTCTATCCATCCATCCATCCATATATCTGTCTATCCATCCATCTGTCCCTCCATCCAGCCATCCATCCATCCATCTAACCATCTGTCCCTCCATCCATCCATCCATACATTCATCTTTCCATCCATATATCTGTCTATCCATCTGTCCAGCCATCTATCTGTCCCTCCATCCAGCCATCCATCCAACCATCTGTCCATCCATCCATACATTCATCTGTCCATCCATATATCTGTCTATCCATCTGTCTATCCATCCATCCATATATCTGTCTCTCCATCCGTCTGTCCCTCCATCCAGCCATCCATCCATCCATCTAACCATCTGTCCCTCCATCCATCCATCCATCCATCCATCCATCCATACATTCATCTGTCCATCCATATATCTGTCTATCCATCTGTCCAGCCATCCATCCATTCATCCAACCATCTGTCCATCCATCCATACATCTGCCCATCCTTCCATCCATCCATCCATCCATCCATTCATATACCAGTTATCCATCAGGGTCATGATCACTGCTGGATCCAATCCAACCTAATCATGTGTAAGAAGCAGATTTACACCCGGAACATGTTACGAGTTCACCATGGGACTAACACAAACAACTATTCAGACTCACATTCACACCTATGGACCATTTGTAGAGTAGCTCAGCTAACCCAATGTGCATGTCTTTGGGGTTTTGGAGTAAAACTGAGTACCCAGTGGAAACCCATGCAAGCACATGGAGAAAATCCAAAGTCCCCACAGAAAAGTCCTTGGCTGTGATTCGAGCCCTGCAGCCTCTTGCGATACTAACCACTATCCACCCTGTCTCCTCCGGTACCTCATCAATACCACAATGACCATGCTGACTTCATTGAAAACTGCATGTTCTTTAAATATCCTCAAAGGAACCCCTTCACTGATGCGTTAGTATCCGTTATTCACCTGTTTCGCATCTTGTTTTGGATCTGTGTCTCTTTATAATAACATTAAGAAGACAGGGTGACTGAAGGAATGATATTGTGCATGAAAGATAACTTTCCGGCACAACACAGATTCACAGAAAGTTAAAAAAAAGTCTGAGATCAGGAGTTCTGCGCTCTGGTTCACCTCAAGGTGGCGACAGGTGCAGGGCTCTCTGACGCTCACATACAGGAGGAAGCAAATGGTTTCAGAAAGACGTAGCCAAATTCTATTTTATTTTCTAGAGAAAAAAAATATATTTGATGTTTATTTAATATACCTGCGACATGAATGGGATGCTTTTATCGCCTGCTTTTGGATTATACGTATATATATATATATATATATATATATATATATATATATATATATATATATATATATATATATATATATATATATAAAACTGGAGATTCCCACTGTAACCACTTTTTTCAGTTCTGGTTTCACTTTAATCCATGTCTGCAATTTTCTTTTATGTGTTCTTGCTTTTAACTTTGACACTCTTCATCTAAGTAGATAGGCTGGGCATGGCTGGGAATGTCAGGAGTACCGTGGCATGCGTGAGTGTTTCAGGGTGCAACATGATTTCAGCATGGAGGGATTTGGTGGCGTGACACTGAGGTGTGACTTGTGCTCTTGTCATGCAAACATGAGACCGACAGGAACAAAAAGGAACAAAGGAGGTGTGCATGCAGGACTGTCTCTTCTGGCTTGTTCATAAGTGCCAGTCGGTGCAGTAGCTCTGTCAAGAATGTTCAGAATGCATGAGGTTAAAAGAGCCAGACTACCAGAGGGTGAACAAATATAACCTCATGAAACTCTGGAGCTGTATTGTTAAAAACAGAATGCGGGGGTGTGGAACCATTCTGCAGTTCCAGATCTTTCAGACAACAATATCCCATGAATACTGTACGGTATATTTATCATTTGTACACTGCTTAAAGAAACCCAGTGTGTAAGTCCTGGCAGGGTTCTGCTACAGCTTGTATTGTGTTATCGCCAACACAAGCGCAATGCTAGCATTCCAGCCATCACGTTGCCTCGAAATGCAAAAACGAATCAGCACCAAAGGGTTTGTGGCATGTAGCAGCTGTATATTATTGTGCAAGTGGGTCTGGTGTCATCACTTGGTTGTTCTCGGTTGTTCTGTCGCTCCCTCTGTGTGTCACTTGACACTGGGGTGAAGGACATCCTGTACTATTGGGTGGAGTGTAAAGTAGAGGGCTGGAGGTGTGCCAGCTGCCTGGGGTTTAAGACTGAAGCTTGGCTTTGACTCAAAATGCTTTTAAATACTTCCTGCCATCAATCCTGCAGCCCCATGTCGCCTGGACGAGGTTTAAATATATATGTTTAAATGTATAGTCCTCATTAAAGTGTAATCAGGAACCATAACCAAGATGTTTGATACACAGTACTGTACGATATTATTGTCCTGAATCAAAGTACATAAAAGGTCATAGTGCCCTTGACTTTTGACCTCATTAGAAATCGGGTTCTGTACTATGACCTGGAGAACAACTGAATCGACTTTCATTCAAATTTGAGCATTTTTGTTTACGTTATTGCTTGGAAAGCTTTAGAGTCCACATCCAACCACCCAACCACCCAACCAACCCGCCAACTCTACATTCATTCATTCGTTCATTCATTCTCTGAAACGCTTAATCCTAGTTAGGGTTGCGTGGAGGCTGGCACCCATCTCAGCCGACTAGACAGCTCGCCAGGCTCTTGCAGGGCCAACACTCACAGAACCATTCACACTCACACCTAGGGGTGATTTGGAAAGGCCAATTAGCCTACTGTGCATGTTTCTGGACTGTGGGAGGAAACCGGAGTACCCGGAGGAAACCCACACAAGCACGGGGAGAACAATGCAAACTCCACACAGAAACATCCAGGCTGGGAATCGAACCCAGGACCTTCTTGCTGTGAGGCGGACGTGCTAATAAGAGTACAGCTACATCCATTCTTCAAACAAACGTATAAAAAGTGCTGTATATAGTTGTGTCAGGTGCTGCTATAGAACATTTAATCAACACCTAATAACCAATCAGAATTAGGTCAGAATTCAAAATGTGTTGCCTTAAAAATAAAAATAAAGAAAAATTAGGTCACATGACATGAAGGGCAAATGGAAATTATTTCTTAATGAAAAATACCTCCATTAAGAGCGAGTGTGGGAGGAGGAACTGTAGCGAGAGGGGTTAATTGTGTACAGTGTTTTTAATTATTGAATTAATTCATTAATTTGTTTATATATTTTAATTTCACTTCTATTTTGTGTGAGGCTGCAGTAGAAACCTGGCTGCATGTGCATGTTGTCTCTGAGTGGACGTCTGTGCATAAAAAAAAAAAAATCTGCCAAAAGTATAAAAGTCTCTGATGCTCCACTTCCTGTCGCTGTATTGTCTGTATGATGATGTCACGTCTAAACATTTTAACATCCATTAGTGACCAAGTTATCCAATAAACCTCCATGTGTGGCCCCCCATCTCTCTCTCTCTCTCTCTCTCTCCCTCTGTTTCTCTCTTTCTGTCTCTCCCTATCTCTCTCTCTCTCAGTTTCCCACTGTATTTCTCTCTCTCTCTTTCTCCCTCTTTATTGATTTTCCTCTTTTCGTCTCTCTCTCTCTCTCTTTCTCTCTCTCCCTATCATTCCATCTGACCCTTTCTTTCTTTCTCTCTTTCTTTCTCAATGTCTCTTTCTCTGTCTCTCCTTCTCTTTCGTTCTCTCTCTTTCTGTCTCTCTCCCTCTGCCTTTCCTCCCCTTTCTCTTATCTTTTCCTCTCTTTTGATTCTCCTCTCCCTCTTTATTACTTTCCCTCTTTTAGTCTCTCTGTTTCTCTCTCTCTCATTCTGTCTGACCTTCTTTCTCTTTTTCTTTATCTCTCTCTCTCTCTCTCTCTCGCTCTGTCTCACAGAAATGATTCTGCTTTTTTAAGAAGCATCCTGTGGTTTTCTCAGAATACTTTGGCTTTTAGGTGCTTTATAGTGAGCGTGTCTGTACATAATGACATAAACGCCTCCTGAACACACGAGTGACAGTGTAACACATTGATCTTTTGAGCCACAGGTGAAGACTTACACCTTAAACACATGGCGTAGACTCGCGGCATCTGATAACGACCACTGTCATTATTTTGTAATTACCATTGCAGTTCTGCTTCATTTTCTTTTTTCTTACAAAAAGTTGACGGGTTGCCTTATGGCTCAGTCAAACACTACCACATGTAAGCTCAGTACTGTATTCATTACCTGGATTTCAGGACAGAGATATTCAACCCACTTCTATTTCTTTTACTTGCTACATTATTAATGTTTTTATTATTTTTTTATTATTTTTATTCAAAAAAGCAAACAACAAAAAACATTTAAATTTAAATCCTCCCCATAAATCACAGACCCTTGCCTATCAGAACTGTTGAAATGAAAAAGCAGCTTTATTAATGAATAAATCACTTTCTAATTAATAATTTTAAATTATAATTTTTATGATTGACATCATAGGTAATATTTATATTTAAGTCTTTGCATTACTTTGAATTTCTGAATCTTGTCCGTGCGAACCCTCAAACAAACTGCTCTGCAAACCCACATCCTCCACAATTAATTCAGTTCTGTGAGGAAGAAAACAACAACATTCGGGTGTGGGTGCGTGCATAGCCCACTTTCCCCTCTGGCATTGCACTCAACTGACAGGATGCACACAGATGCTCAGTTCTGATCGTGACAGTTTCTATGAATAAAAGTAAATAAGAAGAGAAGAGACTGATTCACAAGTAAACTCTTGTAAAGTTTATCATTTCTGTCAGGAGAGTTTTACCAAATTGTTGAACCCTCACTGACTGATTTAGTAAACACTGACGGCTTACACATAGCAATGGCTCCTTACACTACACAACACTACACGGCACTACACTACCGTATACTACACTGTACTACCTTACACTACACTGTACTACACTACACTACACTACCTTACACTACACTGTACTACCTTACACTACACTACCTTAGACTACCTTTACACTACACTGTACTACACTACACTACATTACACTACACTACCTTATGCTACACTGTACTACCTTACACTACACTACCTTACACTACACTGTACTACTTTACACTACACTACCTTACACTACACTGTACTACCTTACACTATACTACACTACACTGTACTACACTACCTTACACTACCTTTACACTACACTGTACTACACTACACTACATTACACTACACTACCTTACGCTACACTGTACTACCTTACACTACACTACCTTAAACTACACTGTACTACCTTACACTATACTACACTGCACTACACTACCGTACACTACACTGTACTACCTTACACTACACTACCTTACACTACCTTTACACTACACTGTACTACACTACACTACATTACACTACACTACCTTACGCTACACTGTACTACCTTACACTACACTACCTTACACTACACTGTACTACCTTACACTATACTACACTGCACTACACTACCGTACACTACACTGTACTACCTTACACTACACTACCTTACACTACACTGTACTACACTGTACTACACTACCTTTACACTACACTGTACTACACTACACTACATTACACTGTACTACCTTACACTACACTGTACTACCTTACATTACACTATACTAACTTGCACTACACTACCTTATACTACACTGTACTACCTTACACTACACTACCTTACACTACCTTTACACTACACTGTACTACACTACATTACACTACACTACCTTACACTACACTGTACTACATTATACTACACTACCTTACACTACACTACCTTACACTACACTGTACTACCTTACACTACACTACACTACCTTGCACTACACTGTACTACACTACCTTACACTACACTACCTTACACTACACTGTACTACCTTACACTACACTACACTACCTTACACTACACTGTACTACACTACCTTACACTACACTACCTTACACTACACTGTACTACCTTACACTACACTACACTGTACTACCTTACACTACACTATACTACCTTGCACTACACTACCTTATACTACACTGTACTACCTTACACTACACTACCTTACACTACCTTTACACTACACTGTACTACACTACATTACACTACACTACCTTACACTACACTGTACTACATTATACTACACTACCTTACACTACCTTTACACTACACTGTACTACCTTACACTACACTGTACTACCTTACACTACACTACACTACCTTGCACTACACTACCTTACACTACACTGTACTACCTTACACTACCTTACACTACACTACACTACCTTACACTACACTGTACTACACTACACTACACTGTACTACCTTACACTACACTACACTGCACTGTACTACCTCACACTATACTACCTTACACTACACTGTTCTATACTACACTACACTACTTTATACTACACTACCTTACACTGCACTACACTACCTTACACTACACTGCACTATACTTACTCTACACTACACTACCTTACTCTACACTACCTTGCACTATACTACCTTACACTACACTACACTACCTTGCACTCCACTACCTCCTCTCCCTTACACCTCCTTACAGTACACTACCTTACCCGAAACTACACTTCCTTACACTACCCTAAACTACACTCCATTACACGACTCTACACTACACTGTCTTACACTACACTACTCTCCACTTCCTCCACTTGCTTACAATTCCTTACACTTTACTACAGTACCCTCCACCCCCTTACACTTCCGTACACGACACTACATTAACATCCACACAGACAGGTTTCACATATTTTTCTGGATTCCATTTCTGCCAGTAGATCCCACTAAATTCTACATAGTGGACCTTTTAAAATGATATCTGGCTGTGCTGTCAGTATGCCGATCTGTTCTACACAGCGCTATTCGATTACCAGCACGTGTTATTGCTGTCACTATGAATTCTGCCCTCAAAGGCTATAAACGAACCTCGTGCCTGAGATCAGAGCTCATTGACGTTCTCCTGGAAACCCTCAGCCATCTCTGTTTCCCAAGATCGTGTTACACATTGCAGTATCTCTGAAATAAAGCAATCAGCTCTTGGCTGCAGGGTCCCATTTTTGTCAGGAAGGTTAACGAGAATCATAGGATTGAGACTTTTCCTGAGCGTAAGCAGCTTTGTAAGATTTTTCCCCTTTTTGACTTTTACATTATTGTGGCGACTTATATAAGAATATTATCATACTGCATATTATATTACGAAACGAGAAGGTCAGCTAGGTGGAGCACAATAACAGTTGTTAGTTATGCTCACCATCCTTGACCTACGCCACTTGTGCTTCGAGTCAGAAGAGATTGTTTCAACATCCAGTTGACACCACAGCTGGCTTGGGATTAGCACGGGAAATGAGCCCACCGCTGCATCTTATTGACTGAAGACTGAGGAAATGTTGAAATCTGAGGGCATCTCGTGTAAACCAGCTTACCAGATGCATCCTTATTTCAATCTCCTGAATTAAAATCACTCTCTCGCTCCGGGCCTGAGGTGTTGGGTGACGGGAAGGTCAGGAAACGATTTCTTGAGTAAAGTCATGTCCGACAGGACACACCAACCTATAAAACCCCGTATCCCCTGTGGACACACACACACACACACACACACACACACACACTTTGTACTCTTATTACCTTATATTGCCAAGATGCCCTCACACTGTTTGTTAAAAATATATTCCAGTCCTCAGTATATAGTATGTACACACACACACACACACACACACACACACACACACACATATTCATTAACAGCTGGAGACCTTTGCACTTCTCCAGCACCCTCCGGACCAAACTGGCCCAAGTTCAGGAAGTGACCCCCCTAGTAAAGAAGCTAATGATGCGGTAGGTAAGACCCCTGCTGGAGACAGAGGGGACAGTCTGTGTTTTGTCTTGAGGCTGGTGTTCTGAGCACACACTTTTCATTTCACTTTTTTTCCCTGATAAACCTCTCACAGAACTGTGCTGCATGTTTTTATGTACAGCACTATATATGAACAGGAATCCATCCGCATCCACATTAGTGATTACAAACAATGCTACTGATAAAGAAAACGGTTTTTAGAGTTGCACCTCACATTTCTACAAGTTTAAAAGTCAAATTATTACTTACTGATTCACAACATGAGACTGATCCTTTTTTCCTGTTGAAAATTAAAATTTATGTCCTTCATCATCATCATCATCATCATCATCATCATCTATATGATTATATTTACATTTTTGCATTAAATACAGCACAGATTGTTAATATACAGGGTAAAATCAAGACCAAAATTGAAAAATGGCAGGTCATAATGTAATGCTGCAAAAATACATAGACTGCCCTATGATGGTCTCGCGAGCTGTGTAGGGTGTACTCTGCCATCACCCAGAGTCGGATGAGAGAGGCGCCGACCTCTCAACAACCCTAATTAGGATGAAGCTTCATGGAAAATCAACAAATGAATGAAAAATATGTAAATGCTAATAAAACAAATATTCAGAGAAAATAAAAGTATAATAAATAAAATATTAGACAAATATTTTTTATAAACAAAAATAAATAAATTAACAAACAAATTAAATTAAAAATACAGTTAAAATTTGAAATAGACATACTGTACAGTGAAAATTAAAATGCAATCATAAATAAAAATTAAAATAAATTAAACAAACAAACAAATATTGTAATTAAAAATAAAATAAAAGTATGTCACAAAATATAAACTGTAATTTGTAAAATGAAAATGAAAAATGTAAATACAATTAAAATGAAAATAAATGTGCAGTTGAAAATTAAAAGAAAAATAGAAACACAGTCCAAATGTAAAATTCAAATGAAATTTAAAATTGCAGTATAATAAATGCATGGTTAGA
>CM045750.1:24131918-24159418 GCA_024760905.1 Plotosus lineatus | reverse complement strand
GAAACCTTGAACATTTCCGCTCTACTATTTTTTATCCAGTTTACGAATTTCAATTCATCTTGACTTTTTCCCGTTCTTTTTTTTTCAAATTCCACTTCGGTACCACGCCCGTTATTAACACTAACACAAACACGAACACTAACAGCCCCCCCAACAGGTTCCGGTGTGTTCTGCTGTTTTGGCAGCTCCTGATTTCCTCTGTAAGGTTTCATGTGTGGTCACGGAGCTTGTGGCAACCTGTTTACATCTCTTACATATGGTTACCGTTTTGGGGCCGCATGCATTATACATTACGACCCCGGTAAAAGTCGTTCTAATGAGACGGTGGACGATTTGCTTAAGATTTTACAGATTGAGTCAATCATGGTCCATTAACTGTGTGTGTGTGTGTGTGTGTGTGTGTGTGTGTGTTTGTTTGTGTGAGATTAGTTGGTGGCATGTGCGTGTGGCAGGCAGGCAGCTGATGAATATCTCATTCTTAGAACAGCCATTAGTTCCAGCAGCCAGTCAACCCGGGCGGCTGAGAATTCCTGGGACGAGAACTACGGCAACCTGTTTAGGCCATGCTTACTGGAAATCCCTGCCTTTAACATCACTGCAACTTTAACTGTGCATTTCAAGTGAAAATACCTCATATATATATATATATATGTATATATTTATATGAGACAAACGTTGCACAGAAATGCCCACATGCACAACTGGAACCCAGGAGCTTCTTACTGTGAGGGGAATATGCTAATCTCTATGCTAATCACTATTAATTTATTCCTATGTATTTATGTATCCAAACCTCATATTTGTACTAGGGTTATGGGGAGTCTAGGCCTATCTCGGCCAACTTTGAGTGATCTCACTTGGGTTCAGTCCAATTAGCCTAATGTGCATGACGTGGGATTGTGGGAGGAAACCCACATAAGCATGGGAACAACATGCAAACTCCACACAGAAACGCTTGGGATCAGGACTCGAACCCAGGACCTTCTCGCTATGGGGTGCATGTCTTCACCACAACAATGTGCCGCACCACACCTACTCGTCGTTAATTATTTTCCAATGCCAGGACACCACTAAGTGTTTTTTTTTCTCTAACGTAATCCTCGATTCTGGATCATTGACGTTGTAAAGAAATCTGGCTTTCAGCCATCATGTCCGCCGCGGCCTCTCCAGAGCGCTGATGCTTGTGTCTGCATGCCGTGTTTGTGCTGGAGAGTGTTTTCCCTTTTACTCTGTTCGGAGAGGAAACGCCGCTGCGTGTATAAGGAGAGACCAATCAGGAAACTCGTGGCTAAACTTAATTCGGCATGACTCGCAGGCGACCTGCTTTGTGTACAGCGTCCGAGTCGGCCAGATGCTGCGGCGTAAACACTCTCACCTCAAAAGGGAAAGGAGGACGAGGGAAATGCCTGCTGCGTCTGATGCAACTCATTTATTCTCCTGGATTCTTTTTGGTTCATATACAGAGAGATTTGTTTGCTGACTTTGTGTTTCAGTTACAGAAAGTGAATTTGTAAATATTTTGTGTCATGTCACATGATTTACAACCATTTAAAAATAATTTTTTAAAGTTTTTTTGTTCTAATTTGTAATTCTTTATAACTTGTGAAGTGGAAAACATTATACAGTACTGGGGGCGTATGCATGATTTTAGATGCTCTGTCTTATCTTTGTCCCTTTCCCCTTTCAGTCGTGGTCGCTTTTGACACACACACACACACACACACACACACACACACACACACACACATTTGTCTTATGATAAAATCTCTAAGATCTTTCCCCGATCCAACACTTAATGAATTCAAACATGGCAACAACACTGAGCCTGACAGTTAGTTTGAGGTTCAGGATTAGTGTTAGTGTTAGGATTAGGATCAGGATTAGGATCAGGATCAGGATTATGCAGAATTTATCTTCTCACAGATTTATTCTCTTGAATCCTTGGGAACTCATGCATGGGGTGACACCCGTCACTCCTTAAGCTATTGCTCGCTTTTGCGAGGGAGGGGCGGCGTGGTGTTATCAGCGAGTGAGGACAGATGGACATCATTCATCACCAAACCCTCTAACACATGACCTCACAGCTGGACTAAAAGCCATAACATATGCACACGAAATTAAAAAAAAAAAAAGAAAAGAAAATGGACAGAAAAATCCCATGAATAATCTCATAATTATACATTTCTAAGAAATCAGACAAATTTATATAATAAACTTTTTTTGGAGGAAAGGGTTCGTATATTTATCGAAGATATCTATAAATATTTTATTTACACTAAGACCACGCCCATATTTATATTTTTCATCTTGAATGCTGTTTGATTTTTGTCAAACACTAAAATACTTAGATCTGAAATGGATGTTAAGAAACAATGGTGATCAATGATTTAATTTCAGTAAATAAGGTTGATCGGTGATTGGGTGTTAAAAAAGCTGTTAATCAGTGATTGGATGATGATGAACAAAGGTCATCAGTGATTGGATATTGGTAAACAATGGGATTAGTGATTGAATGAAGGGTAAATATCACTAGTGATTGAGTGCTGGTAAACAATGTGGATCAGGGATTGGATGTTGGGAAACAAGGGGGATCAATGATTGGATTTCCGTAAATAAGGTTGATCAGTTATTGGATGTTGGTGAACAGCACGGATTAGTGATTGGATGTTGGGGAAAAAAATGACCAGTGATTGGATGTTGGGAATGATGGGTGATCAGTGAATGAATGTTGCTAAATAAAAATGACACATAATTGGATGTTGGGGGAAAAATGACTGGTGATTGGATGTTGGGAAACAATGTTGATTGGTGACTGGATGTTGGGAAACAAAAGTGATCCTTGATTGGATGTTGGCGGGAAATGACGAGTGATTGGATGTAATCAAGGATTGCTTTTCTTTCCCAACATCCAGTCACCAATCAAAACTGTTTCCCAACATCCAATCACAGGTTATCCCCCCCCCCCAGCATCCAATCAAGGATCACTTTTGTTTCCCAACATCCAATCACCAATCAACATTGTTTCCTAACATCCAATCACTGGTTACCCCCCCCCCCCCAACATCCAATCAAGAATCACTTTTGTTTCCCAACATCCAGTCAACAATCAACACTGTTCCCCAACATCCAGAATGGTTGGATGTCATCAAACAATGTTGATCAATGATTGGATCTTGGGAAACAATAATGATCAGAGATTGGATGATGGTGATCATTGACGGTAAACAAAGGTGATCAGTGAAGGTGAATAATAATTGTTTTTGGGGAACAGTGGTGCTCAGTGATTGATCAGTTGCTCTCTGAACTCAGTTGTGTTGTGACATGCAGACTGTATGAAGTTCGAATTGAAATATCATGTTAGGCTTATGATGGGGGATTTTCCATTGTTCCCATCTTCCTTTTTTTAAATTTAATCCCATTCCTCATACTGTACATGTGCACATGTGCAAAGGGCTGCATCATAATCTAAGTGCTGTCATAACTGCTTTGTGCACATTGCAATGATGGATGTCGAGTGGAACAGACAGCGATCTACTGAAATCTCACTGAGGGATGTGAATGAAAGTCGATCCTCGGTCCCCAGCACTCAACACGTCCCCACTGCGTCCCTGCGTAGGTTTTGAGTGCACCAAAAACGGAGCTCATTCATCAGCACACGGCTAAATAATGCAACTGGTTCTGATTAGCACTGTTTGGACATGTTTCTTACCAAGGGGGCCCTCTTTCAGCTGCACTGTTCCAGATGTTCCGTTACAAGATGCAGGGGTGCAGGCTGGGAGAGGAACGTGACAAAACAGACCGACTCCACTGAAATGAAACAGAAGCTCACAGAACATTAAGTGTATGTGTTATGCAAGCTGGAGGATTTCTATACATCAAGGCAGATGATGGATAACTGACAGAACAGTGGTTTCCTGATATATATATATATATATATATATATATATATATATATATATATATATATATATAAAGAATTCTAGTTGTACCTTAGTTGGTATTTTAATCAATTCTCTCTTGCACCATCCATCCATCCATCCATCCATTATCTATTCCAGTTATGTGTCAAAGAAGACTGGAGCCAATTCCACCTGACATCAGGTGATGGGCGGGGTTACAACCTGAATAGGTCAGTCGTCTATCACAGCGTTGAAACAACACAAACAACCATTCACACTCACATTAACATTTATGTGAAATTTATAGTACTTAGTTGACGTCATATGCATGTCTTTGGACTGGTGGAGGAAACCAGAGGACCCAGAAGAAACCCATGCAGATCTATCCTCTATAGAAAAGTCCTTGGGTAGCGTTGCTGTTGTTAGGGTCAAAGGGAGGCTGGTGCCTATCTCAGGTGGAGTACACCCTGTACAACTTTCCAGCCCACTGCAGGGCCAACACTCACATATATATACACACACACACACACACACACACGACTACTCTCGTTTGCACTCACACTGAGAGGCAATTTGGAACAGCAACTTAAGAATAATACAAGCCTGATATGCATGTCTTTGGACTGGTGGAGGAAACCCAGACAAACATTGGGAGAGCATGCAAACTTTATACAGAAAGGCCCCCCATTTTCCCGCCAGGTTTGAAAGCAGAACCTTCTTGCTCTGAGGTAACAGAGTAGCTACTACACCATCGTCCTCCCCGTACTACATCAGCGCTGCTCTTTATTCACTCAAACTGGGTCGGTCATTTTCTGAACTGAATCATCCGAATTAGGGTCGCTTATTTACAGGCCAATTTTAAATACAAAAATCATGTGAATAGTTTTACTGAGATAAATTTCTCCAAACAACATCAGGTTTACTGCAATATTACATCTTTTCTATTTGCATGTATCTCTTGTGCCTCACTTTGCATCCATGATTTATGCTCCGATTCTTTTCGCCTGATCCGAAGTGATTCATGGTAAATTTTAAGCTTCGTTCCATGTGCCTATAACGCTTGTGCTTGATTTCATGTCTATTGTTGCATAATTTACTACTAAGAATGGCAGACAAGTGTGAATAATTAGTGTGTGTGTGTGTGTGTGTGTGTGTGTGTGTGTGTGTGTGTGTGTATGTTTCTATATATGTCGGTGGGGAGCAAATGTTTTCTTAAGGATAGATATATCTGTTGGTTTTGACCTTATAGGGATATTTGGCGAGTCCCTTTGAACCCAATCCCTTTGTCCCCCACACACTTCTTAAAAAATAAACAAAAAGCAACTTTTTTTTATTCAGCAATAAAAATAAAAGACTCCGATTCCCTTTGGTTATTGAAGTAACATTTAACTGTAGCACAGCATTATGTCGTTTTATTAAAATAATTTTAATTCTAGGATGTAGTGAGGATAGAAAACCCCACATTTGCGTGTGTGTGTGTGTGTGTGTGTGTGTGTGTGTGTGTGTGCGTGTTTTGACCACTTAAGCGATGTTGGATTGGTGGGGTTATGACGATATCCTGACTCGCTCTTTTGGTCACCTGGTTTCAAGCACCTTCAGTAGCAACAATGACCTGCTACGTCCTATTTCTCAACTCAACCAGATAAATGATAAAAGATGAAGAAAAGGTGAATGTTAGATCTTTAGCTTTAATTTGATCCTTATTTTATAATTTTATAATACTGTAGATCTTTATGTAAAGTATTATAGCCTTCCATACAAGAGTTTAGCATTTCATAAAGTTGTATAGCGTTCACTTATATAGAGCAACTTTCCTTAAAAAAACATGCAATAAAGACGTATATCACTGCTTAAAGTAGCACAGCATTCCATAAGGCAGTAAATCTTTCTGTAAAGGTCATAAAACATCCCATAAAGAAGTATAGTATTTCATTATGTATTCCATAAAATAGCATAGCTTTCCATAAAGGTAGTTAAAAAAATCCATGAAGTTGTAAATCCTTCAGTAAATAATATATCATTCAAAAAAATAGCATTTACTGTAAAATTATTATTAGCTCTCCATAAAACAAATATAACTTTACATGAAAGTGAAACAGCATTATATTAAGCAGCATAGTTTACTGGAAAAAGTGGTGCAGAATTCCATAAACTAGTACAACATATATAATGCAGTATAATGAATAATTGTAGTGGTATATACAGTGGTACATTGAGTCCTTGAGTTACGAGTGTCTTTTATAGCGAATTTTCCATGATACAAGCTTCAATCCCACCATACATCTGCCTCATCCAACAAGCAAAATTTTGATTTATGAGCTCTGCTGGGGAAATGGCTTTTCCGGGCCTTGTATTCATCCACATGTATTCCTCCATGCTCCGAGAACGCCTTGTGCAGTGCTTCTCAATTATTTCATGTGATACCCTCCATAGGAAGGAACCCTCCCCCAGTGCATAACTATAAATAGTGTTTACTGCACTTTATATCGTTTGGTTGGTGCAACCAAGTTTGAGTTGGTGGTGGTTTTCCCTGCACCATCGGGAACACCTAGTGTAATTGTGCATCCTATGCAGTAGGTGGCAGTGGCGCTCTCACTGTGTTCCCTATAGGAACTATAGCCACCTACTGTAGCGGATGCGCAATTACACTTAATTCTAGTACAGTATGGCAAAAAGCATGTTCCCCAGGGCCATATGCGCCCCTCCCCCCTCCGGCATCACACCACACCCCTCGGGAGAGGGGGGGGGGGGTTTCCCCCACTATTTGAGAAGCTTTGGCTTTCTGGCAGCTCACCACAAGCCTTTCCTCACTAGCATTCATAGCATGCACACGTACAAAATTCTTGTCCTCCTTCTCTTTTCCGCACCACCTCATGCCTGCCCACGTGACATCTTTGCCGCAGTCGATGATTGGAAGGGTTAGTAGACTTATTGTTTATTCTTGTTTTTATTATTATTTATTCTTACTTATTATTAATGTTAATGTACATGTCTTATTATTGTTATTATGAAATATTTATTGCTTTTACATGTTTAACTTTAATATATTAAGTCAAATATACGTGTTTGTGTCAGGTTATATGAGTTTGGGAGGAGGTGGCAACGGATTAATTGGTTTTCTGTTATTTACTATGGGAATTTTTCTTTTATCTAACAAACATTTTGACGTACGAGCTCGCCCTCGTAACGGATTAAATTCATAAGTCAGGTTACCACAGTATTATTTTTGTATGTACCCAGTGGTAGTGGTACAGTATGTACCTCTAAATGCATGTCACCGATGTTTAAATATAAATATCGGTGAAATGCATTTAGAGGTACATACCTAGAGGTGGTACTGACCAGTAGGTACTGACCAGTCTGAGGCCAAAGCGAGCACTTTAAACTATTACACCGAGTTATCCCTGGCCTCTGTGTTCTGTTGCTGGTGGTGTTTGAAACATGCTGTGTTTTGGGGACCTGCTTGATGCTTCTGTGATAAGGAAGTTGTAACCGGCTGACATTTGCTTCCGAATATCACGCAGCCCAGACGCAGCTGCTGTTCCATTTGGTACCTATTTATGACCCGTTAATGAGTAAAAGTGTTTGAGAGCATGTAGGTCTTTATAAGAACCGCATGTGAACTGACATCTTTATCACGATGCAAATCTAATTTCTTGGCTCGGTCGGTGTACGCTTGACTCTCGAACCCGGTCTTTAAAAAAAATGTAAGATTATTATATCCAATTTAAGGTGAAAAATGACTCTCGTTTGAGGCGTACCTGGAGTGAAAGTATGCTGGACGTACTTGTGTGTGTGTGTGTGTGTGTGTGTGTGTGTGTGTGTGTGTCAGAATTAATTCAAAGAACCGAGCGACAGTTCAGGAAATGATTGTGTGCTGGGTTTAGTCTCCGCAGTAATGATTGATGGGTTTCTTGCAGTATTTTTGGAGGTTCTTTAAAGAATAAAAAGAAAACATGTGTTTCTGTCAGAGCGGTGCTAAATCTGGGTGAAAACAAACCGCTAGCGGACTCGATTTACAACGACTGTGGACGCTGAATGATCAGGGCCTCAAATTCTCACTTACGAATGCACGTGAATTCATTCTGACGGGGCAACACTGTAGCCTGACGTAATGGGTTATATTTATTTTAATGTTATTAAAATCTTGCTCCTTTAAAATGTAATAAATATTTTACAGTTTAAAAAAACCCCTGATCCAATCTCTTGACCATGATTATGAAAACTGATTATGACTAAATTACACAAAACATATGTACTGTACTGCTGTAAGGCGGAGATTGTTCCGGTCCATTGTGCTGAAGAGCGAGTTGAGCCTTAAGGCAAAGCTCTTGAATTACCAGTCAATCTACTTTCCAACCCTCACCGATGGTCGCAAGCTTTGGGTAGTGACTGAAAGAACAAGGTCGCGGATTCAAGCGGCTGAAATGAGCTTCCTTTCCCGGGTGGTGGGGCTCTCCCTTAGAGATAGGGTGAGAAGCTCAGCCATCTGGGAGGAGCTCGGAGTAGACTCGCTGCTCTTCCGCATTGAGAGGAGGAAGTTGAAGTGGCTCAAGCATCTGCTTAGAATGCCTCCAAAAGCCTCCCTGGTGTGGTGTCCTGGGCGTGTCCGACCTGGAAGAGACCCTGTGGTCAACCTAGAACACGTTGGATGGACTATGTCTTCCAGCTGGTCTTTGAATGCCTCAGTGTCCTATTAGAATAGCTGGAGGAAGTGGCTGGGGAGAGAGACTTCTGCACCTCAATGCTCCCAACCCCAGAACAGGAAGATGATGATGATGATGATGATGATGATTATATGTAGTGTATGACTGTTTTTTAATTATTATTGCAGCCATGTAAATATTAAAAACAACATTAGATCGTACAGCAAGATGAATAACGATAAGAACAGACACTGTTTGGCGGATTCTGGCTGTAAGTCCTCTCCGAGATCCTTATTTGCGTGATGAGGTTCTCAAAGGCGAGCAGATGGTCTTTTTTTCAATGAGGCTTCATTCACTGTCCCCTTATTTTCACTTCATCAGTCATTCACAATCAGTGCACATCTGGATGCAAGGAGAGGAAGCTCAACATCTGTGTGTGTGTGTGTGTGTGTGTGTGTGTGTGTGTGTGTTGTTTCCAAGAAAACAGCATCTTCAGCAGGTGGGTGCTTGTGGAAACATCTCAATCTCATTCACTTTTTTGGGTCAATTAACAATAATAAATAATTGTATATTATGTCCTACGCCAGGGTGCTGCTGTGGTTAGCATGTCTGCCTAACGTCAAGAAGGTCCTGAGTTTGAGTACTGGCCTTGGAAAGGGTGTGTTTTTGTGTGTGTGGAGTTTTCATGTTGTTCTCATACTTTGCTGGTTTCCTCCTCATATGTTGAGGTTCGTTTTGGGAGTAACAGGGATGGACAGGATCAAGAATGAGTCCATCAGAGAGACAGCACATGCAAGATGCTTTGGAGACAAAGTCAGAGAGGCTAGAGTGAGATGGTTTGGACATGAACAGAGAAGGGATAGTGAGTATATTGGTAGTAGGATGCTGAAGTTGGAAATTCCAGGCAGAAGGTCGAGAGGAAGCCCAAAGAGGAGATTTATGGATGTGGTGAAGGAAGACATGAAGATAGTTGGTGTAAGAGAAGAAGATACAGAGGATAGGGTGATATGGAGGCAGATGATTCGCTGTGGCGATCCCTGAGGCGGACAACCGAAAGGAAAAGAAAAAGACGGTGGTTTCCGCCAACAGTCCAAAAACATACACCTCAAGCTTTTGGGCTGTTTCAAATTGCCCCTCGGTGTGAGTGTGAATAGTTTTGTGTATGTGTTTCAGTGTGTGTTTGTGGGTTTCATCCCTTTCATAGACTGACAAAAGCCTGTACTCAGAGTTGGCTGAGATAGGCTCTGCCTACCTGTCTGTGACCCTTATAAAACATAAAGCAGTTTGAGAAGAAATGAATGAATGTTTGTGTCACTAAATTGTTTCACTTACTCATTTCTGAAACCCCCACCAAGCCGAAAAGTAATTGTTCTATTTCCTGCTATATGGGAACACCAGCACCAAGCGCATTAAAACAACATATTTTAAATTATGATGAATTTAATTGAGCTCCGGGCATGAACTCGAGTAGGTGTAGAGCGGCGCAACGGTGATGCTTCGACTCTTTTTATGAAAATAAGTGTATATACTACACAAAAAAAAAAGAAAAACAAACTAAAATGAAAATTTTATAGTTTTTTTATGAGGACCGAGGTAGGACAGGTGAGGTCTGCGGTTCGGGCCGAGCTCTTGTACACACTACACCAGGCTACATAAAGATATTTTAAAATTGGCTACATGGAAACATACAGAAAAAAACCTAAAAGGCGACGTTTTGGTATTTTTTTAATTTCAAAGTGTAATAATGATGACGTCGCCTGCTCCACGTGACCACAATAAACCATGAGAGCTTGGGTTCATGCATTATTCACTCAGGATAATGTTTTTTTAACCCTGTCATAACAGACCAATCAGATTGCATTTTTTTCATATACTATAGACATTATCCACCCCTCAAGCACAAGATAACACTTGATTTAAAGAAAAATATAAAATTAAACCATTAAAATTTCTTTTAGTTTGTGTTTATGTTCCTGTGTAGTATGTAGTACAGTAGGCTCTTGCTCATTCGTAGTTCAGCGCTCGTGACCTCGCATACTCGCATGTGATTCAAATTTAGCCAATGGCCGAGAGGTTTTGTTTCTCCCTCCTGCTGATTGGTTGCAGATGATGTGTACACCTCTTTTTTTCCTCCTTCCCGCACGTTATAAGGTGTATGCTTCAATTGTGAATTCATGTATTTTTCGTGTGTCTTTAATGATTATTGAAGCCTATGATGTCACTCAAATGCCCTGCATCCTTGCTAGCTTCTGGTAAGGAGCCAAAGTGCTTTATTTATTCATAAATATTATCACAGTACAAAATTTAAAAAGTTTTATTTAATCATTACTACATTTTACTGCATTAATACTATATTAATGAGTAAGACTGTCTATAGAATGTATTTAACAAGCATATTTTAGTACATGTAATATCATACATAGTGTTTTAAAACCGCGTCGATAATTCGCGGATTTTCAGGATCCGCGGGAAGGGGCGGAACGCAACCCCTGCGAATAACTTTTACTGGGGTTACTGTATGACTAATGTTTTCTGATGATGTTTAAGGCTCAATGTTCCATCTTCAGGATGATTCAGCATCATTTACCTCGCCATTAGTGAATCATTTTTATATAAAATGAAGCTTTTACTAGTTTAAAGGAAATCACAGACAGCTGAATGATGTAACTGTCCAATCAGAATTAAGTATTTAAATGAGTCCCGTGGTAATGTATTCCAGTGTTCCACTGTAAATAATGTGGAGCTGCAGTTTTTATCCTTGTATATTTATCCTACATACATTTTTCTAGTCGTTAACAACCAGTCGGAAGCACAACATCGTGACCTCCGGCTACGTTATCATTTCATTGAGCTTCCCTACATTCATATCATTGAGCTATCCTACGACCTGTGACCAGGAACACATAAGAACACACATGTGAAAATAAATGCCAGCAACTTTTTTTATCCCCAACTGAATGAAAACCCCAGGCTTGTTTTCAGAGTTTAATCCCCAGTATAGCAGACACATCAAAACGAGAGACATTCCCATTATGAAGCTAAGCTGTGCTTTTGACAGAAATGTGTGAACTCATACACTACACCTCTGGCTTTGGCTTTTCTTTCATTCCCAAAATATCACTCCCTGCAGGCTTCCTGATTGGCCTGAAATCCCTCCCTATTGTCCGCCGATGTTCATTTCCTGTCGCTCTCGCACCTCGCTGCACCTACCTTTTGGGTCCTGACCCCTTCTTTCTCCCCTCGCTGGTCCTCGTCCCTGTGGGGGCACTGGCTCAGGATTAGCAGGGTAGATAGCTGGGTCAAGGGTTGCGATGGGAAAGCTTGCGTCCTGGAGGAAAGTGTGAAAGAGTTTGACTGTGAGTCGGTGGTGCGTTGTTGCTTGATGATGGTTTATTTAATGCTATTAAAGGCAAGGTCACGCGGGTCGAAAACCAGGCTTCAAGTCCGATTTCCATGTGTGGGATAGTCCTAGTCAGCAGGAGGGAGGAGATTAAGCGGACTAAATAACCAGTGACAATGTGACTCAGGAGATACAATACACTTCCAGGGTAAAGGTGGACGTATCAGAGGTCTGTGTGTTTAGGACGAGCAGATTCCATGACGTTTGTGTATTTGTGTTTTATTTGTAGTTTATTGGAAGTCATAAAGGCTCATTGGTCAAGACTAATTCATCTCAGTCACGCTCTCCCTCACTCATTTGCCAAACAACTTACTTTGATTGAAGTCACAGGTAGACTGGAGCCTATCTCAGCCGACATGGGTCAAAGGCAGCTACACCTTGAACAGTTCGCAGGACATCACAGGCCATCACACACACACACACACACACACACACACACACACACACACACACACACACACAAGCAATCATTCACACTCGCACTCAAATCTCGGGGCAATTTGGAACAGCCAGTGAACTTTTTGTTCTGTTGGAGGAAACTGGAGCACCCCTGGGGACCTTCTTAATCTGAGGTGTACGTGCTAATCACTACACCGCTATGCCATCGCCTACAAGTTTAGCAGAAGTTGTTAAAAAGGTGGAGACGTTTAACAAAGTCGTGTCCTCTGAAGCATATGTGGGTCATTACTATCTGTATGTGGTTTCTCAGGGTCTCTCTTTGAGTTCCTCTGAGTTCTCCATGTCCCTTTTGGAAAGGAAATAGTGACATGTTTCCCTAGCAGTGAAAATCTGCCCCAGCCTGCATGGATAATGTGACGACAACCACGAACCTGATTGTGGATTTTACGAGATCCAAAACACCAGCAACCCCTGTTTCCATTCAGAGCATCAGTGTGGAACTGGTGGAGGATTGCAAATATCTTAAGAATTCATGTTGATGATAAACTGGACCGGGTTAAGAACACTACTGCGCTTTACAAGAAGGGCCAGAGCCGTGTCGATTTTTTTGACGAGGTGAAGATCATTTAACACCTGTCGACCACTGTCGGACACTGCTCAGGGTGTTTTTTTTGAGTCTGTCGTGGCCAGTGTGATCCTCATGTGCTTTTGCATGCTGGGGCAGCAGGCTGAGGGTCACAGACGCTAACAGACCAACGAACTGATCCGTAAAGGCCTGTAACATCGTGGAGGTGGAACTGGACTCTCTCACAATACTGAGCAAGACTACCCACCCGATTCACAACCTACTGATCATCATCGGAGCTGTTCAGTCAGAGCCTGATACCACCGAAATGCACCACTGAACCACACAGGAAATCATTCTTACATGTGAACATTAAACTGTACAAAACTCATCCATACAGCACCAACATCCACTGTTATACATTTACATTACACTCTTTAAAGTACTGTTTATATATATATATACATATATATATATATATATATATATATATATATATATATATATATATATATATATATATATATATATATATACACACCATGGTACTTTGACTTACGAATATGTTTTATAACGGATTTTCCATGATACGAGCTTCGATCCCACCAAAAATGTTCCCCATCCAACGAGCAAAATTTTGATTTATGAGCTCTGCTGGGGAAATGGCTTTTCCGGAACAATCAGCCTCGTATTCTTCCGCGTGTATTCCTCCATGCTCTGACAATGCCTTGTGCAGTGCTTCTCAATTATTTTCTGTCATGCCCCCTACAGGAAAAAAATCACGCCCCCCCCCAGCACCCCATGTGCGACTATAAATAGTGTTTACTGCACTTCATATAGTTTGCTCAGTGCTTTTTTCCTACACCACATGGAACACAGTGAGAGCGCCACTGCCACCTACTGTAGAGGATGCACAATTACACTTAATTCTAGTACAGTATGGCAAAAAAGCTTATTCCCCAGGGTCAAACGCTCCTCCTGGCATCACACCCGACTATTTGAGATGCACTCGTCTTGTGGGAGCTCACCACGAGCCTTTCCTCACTGGAATTCGTAGCGTGCACATGCATAAAAAATTCTCCTCCTCCTCTTTCTCTGTCACACACCACCTCCTGCCTGCCCACATGACATCTTTGCCGCAGTCAATGATCAGAAGGGTTAGTTGACTTCTTGTTTTATTATTATTCAATATTAATTATTTTTTGTTAATGTACAAGTATTATTATTATTATTATAAAATAGTTATTGTTTTTACAAGTTTATCTTTAATATATTAGGTGAAATGTACGTGTTTGTCTCAGGTTATACGAGTTTGGGAGGGGGTTGGAACGGATTAAGTGGTTTTCTATTATTTCCTATTGGAGTTTATGCTTTATCTAACGAACATTTTGACTTAGAGGCTCGCCCTCGGAACGGATCAAATTCGTAGGTCAAGTTACCACTGTGTTCTGATTTTGATGGATTCCATCTTTGGTTTAAAAAGACACAAGATCCATCCTTCAGATGACCCAGATGCCAATAAACTGCTTAGTAGATCCTCTGAGGGAATAAACGACGAAATAAATCTCCTAACAACTCCAGGTTCGGTCTGATGGAAAGAACAACTTGAGCTCTAAATCCCAGGGAGTAGCGCTCGCTTGCCTGCACCCCCAGAGGCATCCTTCAGCCCTACTGCTTCCTCATCTGACTCAGGCTTACGGGATAAGCTCGCTAATTTACTCCACATCTCTAAGCTGTCTTCTATACGCACACTGGAGATTAAGGAGAGATTTCGTCTGGAATGTCACATTTAATCGCTGCAGTACACTACACGGAATCTCATAATGACATTCGAACACGAGCTTCTTAATAAAATGCTGGTTCTGTCCTTTAAACTGCAATTAACGACTCCATGAGGTTCAGAATCCAAATAATCGGCTGTTCTTCTTCTCTGCAGCGCAGTCTCATGTGCCAGTATGTTTACTATTACTCTGACGGGATGCTCCACAGCTGTGCACCGGCGTACTCCAGTCACGATGTTTATTCTCTCGCTGTAGATCATCGGAGACTTCAACAGCTGTTGAACTTTAACCAGGACAGAAAAATACGCCGCACCTTGATCTTGTACTTTGTCTTTGATTGCCGGGGGATCTTCTGAAGAACTTCTGAAGGAGCTGGAGCACGTTCTGCTCTTTCTACACTTTACCCTGTGTTTAAACAGCCTTTGGGACAATGTGTTGATGTTTCTCGATGAAGTGGCCTCCGTGGAAGTTAGCATTTTGATGCTAAATACGGATTTTTTTTCCTGAGTAATTAAACCATCAGAGGCAAATGTTTGAAGCCCTGATGATTTATGATGTGTTTACGATGTCAAACCTGCAAGTTCTAGATGGAAATTTGAGTGTTCATTGCTCTGTTTCTACTGCAGATTTAGTATGTAACCTCTTCCTGTTTTTAAATTGTGAACATTAGCCTTAGAACGGAATTGGTCTTGATTAGCACCAGACTGACGGTACGGCGATGTTTGTCTGGGTTTCCTCTGGGTACTCTGGTTCCCTCCCACAGTCCAAAGACATGCTCATTAGCTTAACTGGCTGGACCATACTGCCCCTAGGTGTGAGTGTGACTGCTTGTGTGATGAGCTGTTCAGGATCTACCCTGCATTTGTCTCGAATCGGCTGTGATATGCTCCAGCCTCCTTGTGCCTTTGGTACAAGATTAAGCAGTTCAGCAAATGAAATGAATACTGCCATGGTTGGGCCCTTGAGCAAGGCCCTTAACCCTCAACTGATCAATTGGCCAGGGCAGTTTTGGCTCAGTGGTGAAGGCTCTGGGTTAATGACTTCAAGCTTGGTGGTTCAAGTCCCAGTACCACCAATGTGCCACTTTTGGGCCCTTGACCAAAGCCCTTAACCCTCAACTGATCAATTGGCCAGGGCAGTTGTGGCTCATTGGTTAAGGCTCTGGGTTACTGACTTGAAGCTTGGTGGTTCATGCCCCAGTACCACCAATGTGCCACCCTTGGGCCCTTGAGCAAGCCCATTAACCCTCAATTGCTCAATTAACCAGATCAGTGGTGGCTCAGTGGTTAAGGTTCTAGGTTACTGACTCGAAGCTTTGTGGTTCAAGCCCCAGTACCACCAATGGACCACCCTTGGGTCCCTGAGCACGGCCATTCACCCTCAATTGCTCCGTTGTAAACACAATATAAAAAAAATAAAGCCGCTATGGATAAGGGCATCTGCCAAATGCCATGAATCTAAATTGTTTTGTGTGTGTTATGTGCATCTCAGTGTTGGCCTTTGACTCCCTGGTGAGCCAGCATGCTTTCACCCAGTGTTGGCTGTGATAGGCTCCAGCCTCCCAGAGCTTAACAGTAGGATAAAGCGGTTCCTCAAATGATTGAGTGAGTGAATAGCACCAGGCACGTGCTTCCAGTGACCTTTCCGAGGTCCTTTTTTGCTGTTGTGCTTGACCTTTTTCTTTGCCAAAAGGCTTTGCGACATGGAAAGCGCCAATCATTTTTTCTGGCCAGCTTTACATCTTGTTTATTCACTTTCTTCTACGACTCGTTCCAAGATGCGCATCATATAAATAAGAGGCGATGTTTTGTAAGAGGCCACTTACTTACTCTTCAGCTGGACATTAAACATCCACTCCACATGACTCAGAGCTTCCAAGAACGGTTCTCAGGGCTTGTGATCCCTGTTTTATCTCTGAAAATCTACATTTGCTAGCACATCCTAACAGCCTACGTTTGATATCATGTTTGCAAAATGTCGGTCGCTTATTTATCCTGCATTTCTTTGCAGCGTGACATTACGTTTGCGTGTCTGCTTTGCGGTCCTTGTGTGTTGATGGAGGAACAAACGAAAGTGTCGTGTGGACGGTTTAGACCAGCAGCCTTGTGGGAAAGTTCTGCCTGTTTGTAGTCTGTTTATTTAGATGAACTGGACTCTAAATAATACCTCCGAGTCGGACCTTTTTTGTTTTGTTTACATACTGTTCACATTTGCCAGACGTTTAGAGCTCCGAGACAGGACCAGAAACAGACACAGAGGCAGATGCTTACAGATGTACACAATAGCCGATACTTTTCATATGAATAAACAGTAAATATGGCATCAGATCATAATATCGTAATTGATTTTTATTCAATAATGTTGGCTTATTGTTTGTAATTTAAAGGACCATTTGATGTTTGTACAGAGCAACACACTTTGCGTTTGTCCTGTTATGACGTGAAGTGGAATTACACCAGTTTGCACATCTGCCTCACATCAAGAGCGTCCTGGGTTCATGTCCCAGGCTCAGGTGCTTCTGTGTGGATTTTGCATGTTCTTCCTCATGTTGGAGGCATGGCTGATGATGGAAAGGTGTGTTGTGGTAAAGGTGTGTCTGATATGTGGGTGTGTCTGGGGTGGGTGTATCTAGTGATGGAGGTATGTCTAGTGATGAAGGCATGTGTCCTACTGGAGGCTTGTTTGGTAGTGGAGACATATTCAGAGCTAGTGTTTCATGGTGGATGCATGTCCTTTTGGTGGGAACCCCAGCTTTGGGTTGCCAGGTGTTAGGGACTCAGTCAGTCAAATTTTTGGCTTTTTAACATGATACAGAAGCCAATTGGACCAGTCGCATACAGCTTTGTTGTCTCAGGTCTTGACATACAGTACTGTGTATATAAACCATAATCTGTGACCCAAATGGTTTGCTGTCTTGGTTCTGAAAGTGTAAATATTTTTGTTGTAACACTTGATCGCATGTTATAATGCCTTACAACATCCTTGTATGTTAAAAGCACTGCAGGAGGTCAGCTCATGTGATGCCACTTAATTAAACACCCCCCCCCCCCGAATATCATTAAGCTGAAGTATTTCATAACTCTGTGCTTTTTTATTATTATACCCGATTATGATGGCACATTTTGTTCAGGGTCTGGGGTTCAGGGACCAGAAAGAACATTATAAGTTATTTCCCAAATTTAATTTAAATTAGATGCAGGCTTCCACAGTCCCTTTTCTCTGACTGGGCTTTACTTTTTTTTGCACATCTGACACATATTATGAGATGCAAGATTTTACAGCTTGATTTGTATATGTAGTCTGTATTTTCCCCAGTCAGTGATAATAAATATCTATACAACATCTCTGATATCATGATACTGATGAAAGAGTATGAATCCCTGAGCGAGTCACGTGACCATGCTGATCATATTCACTATGGATATTCAGCATTGGGAACAGGTTTCCTGAGTCTGATGAATTTTTGGTTTTTATTGTAATTAGTATTTTTATGACGACGAACACACTCTCTAGAATAAAGAAAGAAGTCCAATGCATCTAATCATTTTGTGTAAAATTATAAACTCTCCAAGTGGAGAAGTTTAAGTATCTCAGGGTCTTGTTCACGAGTGAGAGAAGGATGGAGCGGGAGACTGACAGGCGAATCGCTGCAGCCTCTGCTGTAAAGTGGTGAAGCTCAACTGACCAGTTCATCTACGTTCCAACCCTCCCCGATGGTCACGAGCTTTGTGTTGTGACTGAAAGAACGAGATCGAGGACAAACATGGCGGAAATGAGCTTCCTTCGCCAGGTGGCGGGGCTCTCCATTAGAGATAAGGTGAGAAGCTCAACCATCCGAGGAGAGCTCGGAGTAAAACCACTGTTTCTCCTCATTGAGAGGGTCCACTTGAGGTGGCTCAGGCATCTGGTCAGAATGCCTCCCGAACTCCCCCCTGGTGTGATGTTTCGGGCATGTCAGACCGGGAAGAGACCCCGGGGTCAACCTAGAACACTATGTCTCTCGGCTTGTCTGGGAACAGCTCGGTGTCTCCCCGGAAGAGCTGGAGGAAGTGGCTGCGGAGAGGGACATCTGGACCTCATTGCTTAGGTTGCTGCCCCCACGATCCGACCCAGAAGAAGCGGAAGATGATGATGATGATTATGATGAAAATTATAAACTTCATGGCAATACAGTATGTACTTCTGAGAAATTTGAAAAATAAAGAGATGCAAAAGGGGCAGTGGTGGCTTGGTGGTAAAAGGTGCTGGATCACTGATCTCAAGGTTGGGGGTTCAAGCCCCACTCTTCTCGGGTTGTCACTGTCCCCCCAGTGCAGCGTGTTACCGCCCTGCAATGGACTGGCAAGCCATCCAGGGTGTACTCTGCACTCACTTGGACTCGACTGGGATGGGCGCCAGCCTCCTCGTGACCCTAATTAGGATTAAACAGGTACAGAAATGAACGAACGATGAAGGATCCTGTGTAATATGTTGTATATTTAAAATGCTCTGCAAAGGAGTACAAAGAATTTGGACCAGCCTACTCTGCAATCTCATCTGTCCTTTGACTGTTTGTAGCATTTGCATTAGCATTGGATTAGCACTAGATCATAGTACACAATTATGTGCATTTAGTTCAGTGTGATTCTGTTTTTGTTATTTTTTTTCAGCAGTGGAAACCTTTTTCTTTCATTATTCAGTCTTCCATTGAATTATAGGATATCATACTGTAGACTTCTGTAAGCTATGGATTTAGTATCTCATCTGTGTACCTTTTTAAAGTCCATGGATTGAGAAACGTTTCCGTGGCTACTGGTGCAGGTCCAAAATCTTTCATGGAATGACCATTTTACTAAAGCTAAGATTTAATGGAAAGTAAAATCCTCTTCAGCCACAGCTTTATAGCCAAAATCCAGGTCATCTCAGAGCTCACCCTATGAATACATTCATATCCATGTAAAGGAACTGGATCCCTTACTTATCCAGATGCTAATTCGGGACACTGGGTTAAAATTGAAGGAAATTTCAGGTACGTTGAGAGAGGCTGAAAATAGTGTCTTTGATCTCGGTGAAAGTCAACTGGTGATGTACTAGTATAATAGTATGGAAGTATAAGTACTTGAATGCAGCCCAAGACAACCAAGATTGTATCAAAGCAAGTCTTTTGCGGGTCAAAATCAAGTCAAGAAGTTTCAAAAGAGAAGCAAGATCAAGCCCATAAACATTCAAATCTCCTTAAGGCCAGGACTTTACTTTAACATCAACAATGACTTCATGTATTGTACCAGTTATTTGGTTGTTTCCTTAAACAAAGTTTTGCAACCCCTGTCCTGAACATCAATAATTTTTTAGAGATCCAAAACCACCAGACTCACATCATAATTCTACTAACAGTGTGGAACAAAACTTAGTTTTAGGATAATGAAGTCTCAGAGGCAAGAAATCACTTCATGCACTGAAACCTAGCGCTTTTCGGATGCCTTTTATTCCTCAATTTTAAGCTTTGTAACATACCAGAGCACAGACAGTGACTTTATCTGCAAACACGTACAAATAAAACGCACAAACAGTGCCAATGATCACACACAGGTGAAGCTCATCATTTTACCCGCTGGTGCTACCAAAGTCCATTTCTGACTGCAGAGGTCACACATTCACTGCCATAACTGAACTAACATTGATAACTGATCTGATGTGGGTGTAAATCATTGCAATGTGCCATGCATAGACCAGGGTTTGAATCTTTTGTCTTAAGTCTTATAACAGGGTAAATTATGAATTGAAGAAATTTTCATCCATTAAAATTGCACCGCACACACAGTATACACTACAGCATCCAGTAAATAGTGAACAAATCAAAGCATCTACTGAACGAGTAAATAGCAGTGTAAATAAAGAGGTGAATGTGTTCCAGTATGTATATACGTGCTCTGCTTCCCTCTGCTTTGCATTAAACCCCTTCATTGTGCTCGAGCAGCCATCAGCCCACACCAGAGTGTCCTCAATAGGACGCAGATTGCCTGATGTTGTTTTAGTTCACTGGGGAGAGGAACCGCTTGTGATAAAGATCTCCAGAGCCTGCTTTCGATAGAGCTATCGCACCAGTGCATTCGAATGAAGTGGTAGAGTGTGTGGGTCTACACCGAGGTGACTGGACATGTGTGATGTGTGTGGGAAATGCAAATATCATCACAAGACTGTATTTGTTCATGTTGTTGACTTATAAATTGGAAATCTGTCATACTGGTCATGTTTATACTTTTTTTAATGCATTTCATGTACGAGTTTCAAAGTTGAGTGGAACCCGGATGCATCCCAGAATCAAATGTGGTTTGTGTACGATATGGAGGATTCCAGATTGGAATGACCTCATGTATATATCAGTATACACACACACACACACACACACACACACACACACACACACACGTTTTGGAAGAATAAATAATTGAGCTTGTATTTGTTGTTGTGTTATTGTGTCCTAGTGGACATTGGTTGTAAAACCCGGATTGAAAAGTTTACAGATCGCACTACCTTGGTAAAGTTCTGTATTAAGGTCTGAGTGCATTTCTAGTTGTGTAACATGTTAAACTTCATCAACATTATTAGACTTTATGAGGTTTCATCAAGTTTTGGACCCAATGTTACTGTTGTAATGCATCCGCCTCAAGATACAAAGGGTTTTGCGTTCTGAGAGGCTTCTGCTCAGCACTGTTGCGTGGATATTAGTTACTTGTCAGCTTCAGACAGTCTGGTTATTCTCATCTCACTTCGTTTATAACCTCGACCAAAGAGGTTATATTTTACATTTGATTTATTTGTTTGTGTGATAGTCTGTTAGCAAAATTATGTGTGGATTTTCATGAAATTTTTATGCGAGGTGGGACAATGAGCAAAGAAGGTCCATTAAAATTTGGAGATGATTAGGATCAAAGTATGGATCCAGGAATTTTAAAGGATTCTTTAACATTATAAGATTTCTTAAATGTTTCATCTTGGGCTGGGCTTGGTGGAGGTTTGTGCTCTCTAAGAGCTATGGTTATTTTATTTTAACAAAAAAATTCTATAGCTTGCAAATAATAATAATAATAATAATTATAGGTCCACTCATGGTATTACCCTGATCATGTCCATGGTGTCATTGAAAATGATGATTTTAAGCTTCTATGGAATCGGCCCATTTACAGCCTGAGAAAAATTGAAGCCAGTAAGCCTGATCTTGTTCTGTTTAATAAAGCCAATGAAATTATTTTTATTGAATATTATGCAGACCTTGCTTATGAAATGTCTCGCTTGTATCCAAATTACACACTTGTCCGACTCTCCATTATCCTCAGTGACCTTGGTTTGGTACCTCCTGATCTACTGACACAGATCAAGAGTGCCCGGGTTTGGTACCGGGAATGCAGCTCTTCTGATAGTCTGGGCAATGCAGAAGGCTACAGTGTTGGGGAGTTTCCAAATTCTCCAGAAAGTTCTTGGTGGGTTCGACTAGCCAGTGCATTCGCTGTCTGGGCTGCATGTAGAGAGGGTGAGGGCCCTGCACTGATGATGAGCCTCACAAGCCTGATGTGCCAGGATCACTCAACCCCTCTCTGCAGCATATCATTTTTCAACTGTAATAATAATAATAATAATAATAATAATAATAATATAAAACTAACTTTCTTGTTTTGGCAAATTGTCATGTTCACATTTAGTGCAATAGAAAGACAATTTCATGAAATCTGCACTAAATATTTTGTATAATCCTGCAAACAAACCACCAAACACAAATCAAGGGTGAAGCAACCTCCTTGGCAGAGGTAAAAAGTAACTGGCTCTCAATGTTTCGGTTATATTGAAGACAGCGTTAATCGGAAGGTCCTCATAAGGATAGTTAGACCTGTGTATGTGTGTCTACAAATTTCTCTTCAAGCCCAACAGGAGTAAAACATTGTAAGAGTCAAAGTTTAAGCATGTGTTAAGAATTTGAGGTTTTCAACCGAAACTCATATGTAAAGGTTTTTGAAAATTCAAAAAGTCATTGAGGGAAACAGGGAAATGTGGTTAATGTCATTTGAGAAATAATTTAAAAAAAGTTATCCCACTTACTCAGCATGCTTTAATGCGGCTTTAAGGCGGATAAATTAATAGAACTTTTCCTGACAAAAATTTATCCTGACAGTTAACATCAGGCAGAAATTTACAGCTGTTTACTCCACCAACGCTTGTACTTCAGTTGCCTTATAACCCAATGATAAAGTCGTAATGTTGCAAGCATGTCATCAGCGAGTTCTTTCCAAACTCACAACCTTACTATGATTGCAAACGACACTGTCTTTCATAAATGTACATCCTCCTCCCAATAGTGTAAAGAGTCCTCCTGCCTTGGTGTCTTTCTGCTCAGTAACCAAACTACAGTAACGTTAATGGTTCGCCTTCATTCTTGAATTTGAAGCTGAATAATTCCCTGTTTGTGCCGCTTTAATTCGTCTCACGCAGTGCAGCAAAATGTCGGCGGTGATCTCACCCGAGTCTGGCTGCCAGAACACAGCCACAGAACAGCTTAGATAAAACCACACGATTACCCAGAGCTTTTAAATCTGACATGGCTTTATGTTAACGGTTTATACTGTTTTTCTTTTCGTACAACTGGAACACTCATCTTCGAAAGCTGCGAGTTTTCCCCTCACAGCCCAATACTGCCTCTGTGTGTGGCATTACTGCTGTAGGATTTGGAAATGGGCACGAGTTTTAAATCCCTAGAGTTGAGTGACACGATGATCCATGAGCTATTACATAGTATAATAGGAGCTAAACTTAGCAAGCTAAATACAGTGGTACCTTGATTTACGAAATGAACCCGTTCGGAGGGCGAGCTTGTAAGCCGTGAGTTCGTTAGATGAAACAATTATACCAATAAGAAATAACAGAAAACCAATTGATCCATTCCAACCCCCTCCCAAACATATAAACTTATACAAACAAGTATATTTCACCTAATATATTAAAGATAAACATGTAAAAACAAATATTTCATAATAGCATTACATGCACATTAATAATAATTAATAAGAAATAATAAAACAAGAATAAACAATAAGTCAACTTACACTTCCGATCATCAACTGCAACGAAGATGTCACGTGGACAGGCAGGAGGTGGTGCGTAACAGGAGGAGGAGAAGGAGGAGAATTTTGTGCGTGTGCATGCTACGAATACCAGCGAGGAAAGGCTCGTGGTGAGCTCCCACAAGGCATGTGCTTTTCAAATAGTGGGGCACACCCCCCAAGAGGGGAGTGGTGTGATACCAGGGGGGCGCGTATGACCCTGGGGAACATGCTTTTTTGCCATACTGTACTAGAATTAAGTGTAATTGCACATCTACTACAGTAGGTGGCAGTGGCACTCTCATTGGCGCACTACAGTGTAGGAAAATGACACCAAATAAATGATATGAAGTTCAGTGAACACTATTTATAGTCACTCATGGGCTGCTGGGAGGCATGAAGTGTTTTTTTCTTCCTATAGGGGATGTCACAGAAAACAATTGAGAAGCACTAGAATACACACAGAAGAATACGAGGCTAATCGGCTCAGAAAAGCCATTTCCCCAGCAGAGCTCGTAAATCAAAATTTTGCTGGTTGGATGGGGCAGATTTTTGGAGGGATTGAAGCTCGTATCATGGAAAATTTCTTTTAAAAGACACTGGTAAGTCAAGGTTCCACTGTATAAGCTTGGTGAGGATAAAAATCACAACCTAACCATTATTTCCTGTTTTCCAGTGATCAGGCGTTAACCCTTTAAACCTATGACTGGCTCATAGTAAGTTTAGAATGTAGCAATGATAATGAAAAACCAAAATAAACCTCAAGACAGATAGAAGTGATTTTGCCTTTTTCTTAAGCTACTAGAGTCAAAACATTTAAGAAAAAAGACCAAGTGATCTATTTACCCACCTGAGTAATCAATGCGCAGCTCAGTGGGGTAACAGAAACAACAAACACACCATGAAGTCACACATGCAGCTCAGATTCTCTTGACTGAAAGCTACAATGAAGGTAAACAAAATTGTAAACACCAACCATTCATTCATTTTCTGAACCGCTTAATCCTAATTAGGGTTGCGGAGAGGCTGGCGCCCATCTCGGCCGACTCTGGGTGAGGGTAGATTACACCCTGAATGGCTTGCTAGGCCATCGCAGGGCAGAGTCATGCTGATGACTATGCAGCTCCTCTTTACAGGTCAACAATGGGTCTCTTACATGAACCTCACACCACAGACAGTGAGAGACACGGCTGGCCTTTGATATTGCTTGAATTATATTATATTCAGCGTATGGTTCAATCAATTCATTTCATTTGCTGAACAATCAATTGCTCGGTTTTTTGTTTGTGTGTGTGTGTGTGTGTGTGTGTTTGTGTGTGTGTGTGTGTGTGTGTGTATGTGTATATTTATATATATATATATATATATATATATATATATATATATAAAATTGTAAGTCGCTCTGGATAAGAGCATCTGCCACATGCTGTAAGTGTACTAAATATAGTGGAAGAAACCTACACAAGCTCAGGGAGAACATGCAAACTCCACACAAACGCCCTCGCCAAGATCAGTAGTTGAACCCAAGACCTTCTTCCTGTGAGGCGGACATGTTATCCCCTACAAAACTCTGCCGCCCAGAGCACATGACAGCTGAAATTGCACCATCTAAAACAGGCATAAGGGACAAATAGAGACAAGCAGTTCCTCACTTGTCCTCATACAGTTCTATGGGACAGCTGAACACACTCGATGGAGACAAATGACTCCATTGTGTTTGCATTACCGGACAGACATTGGTAGTCAGTGAGAATTATGATGGACAGCTCCCAGTTGAGACGTGCCAATTACGCTTTTGTGGAATCTGGGCTGTGATCGACTGTGACACGGCCATCAGGGTTTCTCAATTGTCGATCATTTACAAGTAGGCGACATTCGTTTTGATTACACTCGATTCTTGATTCTGATTGGTCAATCAAAGTGTTCCATGGTCTGTTATTTCAATATATCCATCTTACAGCCGGAAGGTCCTGGGTTCGATTCGCGGGGACTCGAGATGAGAGAGCATTTCTGCGAGGATTTTGTACAGTCTCCATATGCTTGTACGGGTTTCTCCGGGTACCCTGGTTTCCTCCAACAGTCCAAAGACATACACATGAGGATCATCGGCTGCCTCAAGTTGCTTTTGGGTGTGAACATGAGTCCTAAATTAAAAGCTGTGACCCCTCCCCTCCCAATTCCTTTATTAAAGTTGCATGTTCAAGGAAATCATCGAAAGCCCATATTACAGGGATCCCAGATCTCCTCTATTTAGAGGAATTCCTCTATTTTTTCAGCTTCAGTTTCCATGCGGCCCCTTTGACCCCCAGCTGAAATATTTCATTTCCTCTATTTCTGAACCTGTTGCCTCTGTTTTTTCTAAATCTTGCTGGGATCCCTGATATTAGCGTTAACGTCCATGTCCATGATGAGTGTAACCGATTCCTGACCGCAAGTGTACATGAGTGAATGAAGAAACAAATAGAATAAGTAAAGCATGTTGGGGATGTGTTTTGCTTTAAAGTGAAGCGCCGAGCCGGATTCAGCCTGCACGACAATCCAGATTCGGGTGATTTCATCGTCTGTGGTTATTGGTTACAGTTGGGAAGCAGTAATCACATTAACCAGACTTTTCCTGTTCTTACAGGATACACACAGCCTGCAATGCTTAAGCCCGCTATCTAAACTGCATGTTTTTTTTTTTTTTTAATATTTGTTGGTCTTATGGTGAATGAACAATCATACAACTCCTAACGCGGACCAAGGGGAGGCCGCCCCATGATCTCCATGTAATTTGTCTCTTGATTTAAATTTATGATTGAGAGCTTGCTGAACTGGCTTCTTTGATATGACTGGGTGTTAAACCCATGCAGGCTCAGGAGGAACATGCAACCTTCACACAGAAACGCCCCCCACCAATCCTGGGACTTGAACCCAGGACCTTCTTGCTGTGAGGCGAATGTTACTATCCATAAGGTTATCAATGGTTATGGTGCTTGTGTTCAAGGCATTAAATCTAGATGCTTCTGGAAAATTCTTGTCTATCCGATGCGTCTACTTCGGGAAAATCTGGCAACCTGTGAGATACAAACCACTCACTTAGGATTTACATAATCTGAACAAATAATCGATATAAACCTGTGCGTAATCCGAATCTAAACACACATAACCTAGCAGTGGATTGGCTGAAAGATTTAGTCTGGTGCTAGTGATGAAGCTTGAGGTTGTGGGTTCAAGTCCCTGTAGCATAGGGGTGTGATCAGAGCTGTTGTCCATAAGGTCATGGACATCTTTTTTATTTGGGGCGGTGGTGACGCGATGGTTAAGCTTCTGGGTTAATGATCATAAGATTGGTGGTTCAGGCCCCAGTACCACCAAGCTGCCGCTGTTGGATCCTTGAACTAGGACCTGAATTCCGTAGTGCTTATTCGTATAAATGAAATAAATGCCACGAATGTCAGAATATCTTTCTGTGTCAATCTTTAAAAGAAAGACATGAAAAAAGTTAGGACTCTGGCTCCGAATACGCCGTCTTGTGCCTGCAGCTGTAGAAATCAGACAGATTAAGATTACACGAAGCACAGAAACAGGGCTGGTGTTAAATCAACACCTAATCGGGTGGTAAATTAAAGGGTCAAAGCTCAGGTGAAGTTTCTAAAGCGAGCCGGGATTAGGCGATTCATGACAGGTAGTAATGATCGGCGTGAACTGGTTCTCTCCGCCTGTGATCTTGTGTACACAGTAACTTGTGAATGCGTGT
>CM045750.1:24114418-24129418 GCA_024760905.1 Plotosus lineatus | reverse complement strand
CAAGTCTACAAGACTCTCTATCTGTCTAATTAGCTCGCCAACCATTAATTCATAGGCGCTTCCAGATTGAGCACTTACAGGAACCTTTTGAGTTGAACTACGATCTGGGGAGATCCCTAGGAACTAAAAATCACCATAATATTTCTTCTGTTCGCATTGCACCACTAGTAGACACTAGTAGACACACTGAAGTGCTGTTTGCCAGCTGACTGGAAACAATAACAAGAGAATGGAGAGCGCTTGATTGGTGCCGTGTGTCTGTTGCGTGTTACGGACTTCATTTTTAAGATTTTCAACATGGGCAATGCCGGCGCTGCCCAGAACCAATTATTGTATCCATGTGTCAATCACGACTGTGTTGGGATAGTTCTGACCCTGGAATAGGAGCTAAAAAGTCCTTAAAATGGTTCTATAAGAACTAAACTTGTTCTCAACTCCTGTAGTGCAAACATGTCCCATACGACTAGTTCTAAGAACTATGAAAAGTTCCACCCGTCTAAAATTTATAGCAATAACTTTTTTTTTTTTTTAATTTAATTTTTTTTTTTTTTTTTTTTTTTATATTAAAGCATGACATGCCTGTTAATTCCAGATTTAAATATTGTGGATGTTCACATTGAGCAACTGTAGCAACTCAAACAATCACTCTTTACAGCTGTGGTGAACAGAAAGGCATCCCAGCATGCACAGCGCTGTCTGAAGTAAAATAGCAAGTAAAAGGTTTTTTGTTTTTACAACAGCCAATGGTAAGTAAGGTTTATTTGTCTTGAAAGAAGAAGTCATGTACGTGAGTAACCCGTACCCTATGCAACCCTATGTTGTTTTAGTACATGCGGGTTCTGCGGGTTCTGCTTTGTAGAGACAGAATTTTGAGTACGTCCTGTACGAGTGCCTTGTTGTCGGAGCGAAATGAAAAATGGCGTTGTCAAAGTTAATGTCCCCGTTTCCATGACAACAGCTTCTCTACTATGACTTTGCACTGTGCTGGCGGTCTACCCCGCTAGCTATGGACAGAAAAATAATTAGCTATTAGTTCTATATTATGTTAAGCACACTTAATTTAATTATTTAAATGGACAACTGACAGCTAACAATAGACGGCACAGTGGTGTAGTGGTTAGGACATCTCCCTCACAGCAAAACGGTTCCGGGTTTGAGTCCCGGGTTCAGTACGGACATTTCTGTGTGGAGTTCTGTGTGTACATGTTCTCTACGCACTTGCGTGGGTTTCCTCCAGGTACTCCGGTTTCCTCTCACAGTCCATGCTTGTTAGGCCAAATGGCTATTCCATACTGCCCATGGGTGTGAGTGTGAATACTTGGGTGTGTATTGGTCCTGCGATGGCCTGTATGTATGTACCCAGCCTTCCTGCCGTGTCAGTCGAGATAGGCTTCAGCTTCACCACAAGTAGTTTGTTAGATCAACGAGTGAGTGAAGAAGCAGCAGGCGCAAAATTTCAGCATTAAAAAGTCTCTTCGTACTCAAGTGGCTCGGACGTGTTAGAGCTCCATCTCCAAAAGAAGCTAAACCGAGTCTGGACACGTTTAAAACGATTGGCTGGCGGCGTTTTCAGCGTTCAAGAACCTTAATCCTTCGCTGCATAAAAGCATCACTCTGTTTAGATTTGTCGGTACCACAGAATCCGTACCACTACATCCACGCTGATGTCAATTAATTAGCGACCGAAAGCGCAAGTCGTTCCTCGTCCTGCTCCATATGGGAGTGATTTCTGCTGCCAGACGGGGTCACGTCTCAGCCATGCCTCTGTGGTTCTACTTCTCCTGATGCTTCGCTCGGAGCTGTGGGTCTGTGTGACTCTGTAGTTGTTCACCCTGTTTGGGAACGAACATTTCCTCTGGGAAATTAATCATGCTTTCAGAGGAACATGCAGTTTTCTATTAATGAGCATGAATCAGAGTAAAATGTGTTGCACACGCATTACTGTGGCATTTATTTATTTATTTATTTATTATTTTTTTTTTTATAAATGGTCTTTGTTGTTACTGTTAAGAGGAAAACACTAATAGAGACAACGGAATGTCAATCATACAGGAAGATAAAAAGCTTCCCATTGGTGATTGATTACAAATATTAATGGTGGGAATGTCTCAGGAATTAATAGCATTGGATGTACACGTTGTTTTCTGTCAAACTTACAGACGTTTTCATTGCGGGGTTTTATTCTGGAGCCAGACGCGGGTTAATCATGTGCACTGTACTAAACAATCTATCAAATTACTAAATGAACCACATGCTTCTGTGATGTTGATCGACAGACCTCCACCCTGATCTCAACCAGAGCTTTATTTACTGTCTTTCATTTGCCTAACCGCGTAATCCGTCTGGGGTCACAGGTTGACTAGAGTCTATGTCAGCCGACACGGGACGAAGACGGGGTACACCCTGAACAGCTTGCCAAAGCATCGCATTCACACTCCCACGTAGGGGTAATCTAGGACAGCCAGTTAGCCTAATGTGCATGTCTTTGGACTGTAGGAGGAAACCGGAGTACCCCACAGGAAACCTATGGGAGCGTGTGAAGAACATGTGAACTCCACACAGAAATGACTTGTCTGTACCCGACACTTGAACCCAGAACCTTCCCACTGTGACAAATGCACTACTCACTAGGTTTCCGACAAACAGGAAAATTCTGTACAAAAAAATGGCAGCAAGAACAATCGCTGTTATAACCCCTCCCCCCCATTATTAATTTATCTCGCCTCGCCTAACGAACACAAATTGAAATAAACATTTTAAGAATATCAATTATTACATTGACGTGCGCTTTTGTTGTGACTCTCGAGACCTAGGTCTTGATCCCGCCCCTTCCTGTCATTGCAGTGCTTCCTGATTATATCCAGGTTTTCTCTGTTTAGTTCTTGATCATACAACCCGCGCTGGTGTCTTGGTCTCCTCTGAAAGTCTTGTTGTTGACGTTAGTCATTATCGAGACGTGCTTCTTCCTGTTTTTAACCTGTGTGTGTGTTCCGGATTCTGATCACGGATCACTCTTGGATGATTTCGGTCATCTGTTTGGAACATGGATAGTGAGTCATAAGGTTGGCAGTAAAGTAAAGGCTACACGCACCTTACTTTAGCAACCCGAGCTCGAGCGAGTTCCAACAAGTAACGATGATGTCGGTAGAGTTTGATTTTGGACGGATACTAACCCTCATCTCTGGCCTTAACCTGTCACCTCATTCGTTCATTTTCTGAACCGCTTAATCCTGATGAGGGTCCTGGGGAGGCTGGTGCCCTGGGCAAGGGCAGGGTACACCCTGGACGACTCGTCAGGCCATTGCAGGGCAGAAACATGCTGATGACATGAGGAAAGTCAGCGATGGTTCTTTTACATGCCTCGCATCATCGGCAGGGAAAGACATGGCCGGCCTTTGATAACCCAATTAGTTGCGTTGTTGGGGGGGTGGGGTGGGGGGGTGGGGGTGTAGTGACAACCTGTGGGGCTTGAACCCCCAACCTTGGGATCAGTGATCCAGCACCTTTACCACCAGGCTACCACTACCCAACCTTTAACCTTTTCACACAATACGCCTACTATGGGTGACACGATGGCGCTGTGGTTAGCACGTCGGCTTCACAGTAAGAAGGTGCTGATTCTGAATCCTTTGCTCAGTGTGTGCCTTGTGTGAAGTTTGCATGTTCTTCCTGTGCTTGCGTGGGTTTCCCCCAGGTACTTCCGGTTTCCTCCCAACATCCAAAACCATGCATATTTAGCAAATTGGCTGGTCCATATTACCCGAGGTGTGCATATGTGAATGGTTGTGTGTGCTGTCCTTGAATGGTTTGGCAATCTGTTTAGTGTATATACCCTGCTCACAGTGTGCTGAGATAGGCTCCGGTCTCCATGTGACCCTAGTAGAATTAATCGATTCGGTACATGAATGAGATGAAGTATGATACCGCCCTGTTTCCAAGTTTAACGGTTTTGTGTTACACGGTCCGACGAACATGAGCCTTGATACCTGAGATACTTCCCGCAGATCTCCGTTCCAGTGGTACTTGTGTTATTGCAGGCTTTTAATGACTTCTCAGCCTTTTGACCTTGTCCCTGGTGGTGACCGAGTCTCAGCCCTGACGGTCACGAGACAAGCCGTACACCAGTTGCTTTTCAGCCGAGGGCTTAATTTGACGAAGAGTAATTGTGCAGTTTGCATCTGGTGACCTGCGAATGAATTTACAGGGCCTGTACTTTCTAAAAACATTCATCATGGGGTAAAGCAGCATTCCTTCCCAGAAGTCTTTGTTCCTCTGGGACTGCAACTGTGGCAGGCTCTTAAGGGCCCATAAGTGTCCATGACCTCATTCTGTCACTACGACGAGATTCAAATCACGATTATGGAATCAAGCTGTCTGCTAGCCAATCATATACACACGCTCACCCGAGGGCTTACGACCCTTAGCGTACTTCACGAAGAAGGCGACGTTCGTCTGGCTTCCACAAATGGCATGATGTAATTGCGGCGCCTGAACGATCTTGTGCATAGCTCACTCTGTTGCCTATACTGCAGCTGGGTGAACTTCATAGATGAACGAACGTGCTACGCAACCAAGTCTTTGATTGTTAGAAATGAAGCATTACCAAACCGATTCATTCCCAGTATTACCACGTTCCCCCAGCATGCTGACCTCACACTGGTCAACCCTGGTTTCATTTTATGATCTCATGTACCACCTGCGTTTTATTTCTTTCCTGTCATTTTATAAATATCAAACAAAATATGCGATACTTTCTCTTTCTTCTCAACCCCTCTTGAAGTGCCTTAGTTTGCATTTGGGACTCGATCACACACATTCTTGCAGTTTCCGTTATTTAAATAAAGCTTCAGTGAAGATGATCTTCATAGCCGTCAGTGCGTTTCTGCCCTGTGATGGCCTGGCAAGCTGTCCAGGTGGTACTCTGCCCTCACCCCGAGTTGCTTGTGATTAGCACCAGCCACCCTGTGACCCTAATTAGGATTAAGTGGTTCATAAAATGAATGAATGAATTTGTGGACACTTGACCGTGTGTTTCTTTGTTGTTGGGCTCCAGGTGTTGTTCCTCTCTTCAGGGATGGCTGTTCACTAGATTTTAGAGTGTGGGCTTTGGGGATTTGTGATCATTCATCTACAAGAGCAGCATGAAGCTCTGGTGGGATTCTGGTTCACCTTCTCCCACTCCATGTGAGGAGCCCAACAGAAGACCAAGACAATCTATGTGCCATCAACTTTGGGAAGAAGCTACATATGGAGTCTGATGGTCAAGTCTACGTAAACCTTTGTCCGTATAGTTTAAAGTAAGGTAAGGTAGTCTGTTGGACTTCTTACACCCAAGCCCAGTGGCTCATCAGGGCGGTGCTTATCCCCAGTTTCCGTAGTGTGAAGCTACCAGGAGTTCAACTCCTCCTGGATGGGATGCAAGTCCATTGCAGGTTACCGTCCCAGTATATTTTTACTGGTACCCATTTATACTGCTGGGTGAACAGACGCGCACTTGTGGTTGAGACCTTGCCCATGGGTCTTAGCACAGTGGGGGTCTAACTTGGATTTGAACACACAACCTCCTGATCATGAGCTCAGCACCCTCACCACTACGCCACAGGCCCCACACACATCCGCATGGTGTACTTATAGGGTTGAGATCAGTCCCTCAAAGTTCCTCATATAGTTTGTGAACCTTCAGAAGAGGGTTCAGATGAATGTGATCTTTTTGATTGACTCCGACTAGTGTCCTGGGGACACTGGAGCCTATAACAGTTGACACTAGGCAAAGGTAGGGTACACCCTGAACAGCTCACTAGACCACCACATTGCCAACATACTCAACCATTCATACTCGCACATACACTTACATATAGAGACATTTTGGAAAAGCCAATTCGTCTCATGTCAATGGTGACAGTGGGGATTGAACCACAGATCCAAAGGTCAGCGGTTCAGTCCCTACTGTCACCACTGTTGGGTCCATGAGCAAGGCCCTTAACCGTCAATTTCAAAGGGACAATTATAAGTTGCGCTGGATGGCTGTTTGTAACATGCTGTAAATGTAAATAATACGTAGGACAGTGGTGCTCAGTGGGGAATATGATGCGTTACTGAGCTGAAGGTCAGCGGTTCATCCCCACTATCACCACTGTTGGGCTCTGAAGCAAGGCCCTTCGCCCTGAAATGCTCAGATGTATTAAAAGAACCCAAGATAATTTGCTCTGGATAAGAGCGTCTGTCACATGCTGTAAATGTAATATGAACGTCTTCGGACTGTGAAAGGAGACCGGAGTACCTTGAGGAAACCCATGCAAGCACCGGGATCTGCACTCAATACATCAAATAATCTCAACTATTGGTGGAGTTAGTCTTCAGATATTTATTGTACTATGCAGATCGTGTCAGGAGAAAGACTTTCAGCAGACAGTTTAATCAGGAACGTACTAACCCTGATGTTTCTGGGGTTCTTCACAAGACCGATGGATTTTCCCTACAGACTCTACTTATGGTTTCTTATAAACACTTAAGAAACACTTGCTTATTCTTAACTGTTATCATGTTGACCGTCAGGCTCGTCGCTCACTTGTTTATAGTCCACCCTTTCGTTGATGTTTCAAAGTCGTCCCGTTTTTATGGCAAGACAAATCAGTCGCGGAGTTGGAACCTGATTCTAATTATCCCGCTTTCAAGAAGTCCTGTGTGATGGTTGGCCTTTTTTCTTCCATTAAAGACATTACAGATAAGGCCTTGTAAAGAATTTGTGCATGTTCAGTAATTCATTCATTGCCTTGACTTAAAGGCAGATCAGATTACATTTCAGAATTTACAAGGCAGGTTTTTTTTTTTTCTTCTTTCCTCGTTTACAACTGCATGCGCCGACAGAACCAGCTGTACAAACGTGATGCGAAGCCGCCAGGTTGGAGTTCTTTATGAGCCGTTTTTGCGTAGCAGTTCAACATCGGTGGGATCTCGCAGTGGGAAACGCTATGGTGTGAGATCAAAAGCTGAATTGTACCATTCCATAATAAACTCTCGGCCCCCTGCACACACAGACCTCTCAGTATGCAAGCGCTGGAACCGGGCTCAAGAAGTGTCCTGAAGTGTTCTGATTCAGCACTGAGTCAAGTGGTAGTGCAAGATGCCATTGTTTTAGATTAACTCTTTGAACACCAGCTAGGTTAGTGTGGTATCCGGCGGACAGTAATGTGGCCATTCAAAACTCCCGTCAAAGCTCGTCAGGCCTCGGCACCCTACAGCCAATCACTGACCGTGTTATCATCCGGGGGGGAGGGACAGTGGCCGTTCAAACACCGGTCAGCTCTTATTGTGCCTCGGCACCCTACAGCCAATCGCTGACCATCTTATCATCCAGTAGCCGGTAAAGCAGTCGTTCAAACACCTGTCAGCTCTTATTATTCCTCAGAACCCTACAGCCAATCGCTGACCGTCTTCTCATCCAGGGGAAGGGAAAGCGGCCATTCAAACACCAGCCAGCTCTTATCACGCCTCGGCACCTACAGCCAATCGCTGTAAAAGAATTTCACTAGATAGACCGACATCAGCTTTTTTTTTTTTTTTTTTTTTTTTTTTTTGTGAAAATGAAGCAAATTATGTCTCGGAAATCAGTGTCAGCAGCCGAGGTTCTGGCTCAAGTGTTAGAGTCGGGGTGGGGGTTGGGGGGTAAAGGGTTAAGGTTATCCCAGCGAGCACACTACATCAACCTCTTATTCAGCCGTTGTATGGTAGCATTCAGTCACTCATTTGCCGTAATTCTACAAGGATTGCGGTCCCTAGCCTACAGGGAGGAAATGGGGGAGGGGCTGCACCCTGAACAGCTTGCCAGACCATCACAGGATCAACACACACACACACACACACACAGACAACCAGTTATACTTACACTTGCACTTAGGTGTGATTTGGAACAGCGCACATCTTTGGACCATGGGAGGAAACCCGGAGTACCCAGATGAACCCTACGCTGCACAGGGAGAACAAGCAAACTTGACGTGGAAACACCCTGACCGAGGCTGAGACTCAATCCCAGGCTTTTCTTGCTATGCTAACCGCTACATCACTCTGCCTCCGACTTCAATCTTCTCTGAAGGCTGATTATTTAAAACCACGCTATGAGACACATTTCAAAGATAGCAATACATTTCAATTTTGCTAAGCTTTCCTACTTATATGTTTATTATCCATACCACTTATCCCGCTTAAGATCATGGGGAACCTGGAACCGATCCCAGCTGAAAATGGACGGAATAATATTTACACCCTGAATAGCTTCCCAGTTCATTGCAGGCAAACAATACTTTTAATCACTCAAGATCGCAACGAGGGGTAAGCCAGGACAGTCAGTTAGCCTGATGTGTATGTCTTTTGGGCTGTGAGAGGAAACTGGAGCACAGAGGAAACTCATGCAAGCACAGGGAGAACATGCCAACCCCCACACAGTGACATGCTCTCTATCACGGGAACTTATGGCTGTCAGGATTGTGGTTAAAAATAGTTAAAAGTCAATGCAAATTGGGGGAAAAAAAGGAATTCCTGGTTCGCTGATGCTACCAAGTCATGATGAGATCAGTTTATTTCACTAACATTGAAAATGTCAATACGTAGTAGTCCTGAGGACCCTGAAGTGCACACTCGTCCCGCGTAAAGGGTGAATTCTAACTTCTTGAATTGGGAGCATCAACGATTAACGTTACTTTGGCCCCTGAAAAGTCCGACCTTATGAGTACCATATGAGACAGGAACCGATCCAATTAAGGTTTCTTTTTATCTTTAAAATGCCAAAGCAAATTTTCCCACAGTGTTTAGCATAACAGCATCACCTTGACATTTACATGCCGTTTCAAACCCCACAGCTGAAATCTCTGTGCTGAAGAAAATTGGCTCCGGCTCCGTCCATATAAAGAAGTCAAAGTGACGCGAATCAGATTTTTTTGCTGTAATGGGGTGCAGAGCTGATATATTTTTGAGAGCTGTTTGAACGTTTTTGGTTTTTTTTTTTTAAATCAAATTTAAGAGTCTTTTATGTAATGCCAGACTGGATATATATATATATATATATATATATATATATATATATATATATATATATATATATATATATATCTATATCTATATCATATATCAGGCCAGCGGACTGTAATGAAATTGGTCAGGTCATGGTGGCCTTCATACATGAGAAATCTCAGAACAGAAGCATCCAGAACAACAGAGCCTCGCTGGTCATATTACCACCTAATGATGATGATGATGATGATGATGACCTGTTCAGTAAATGTCCATCATTTATTAAAGTGTGGGAGTGACTGAGTCATGTCATGATGAAACTTTTTTGTTTTGCTTGCGTTATAAAGATGTGCAACTTCATGTCTTTCATAGTTACAACTGAACTGTCTCATTTTTGTCACATTATCTCATTCCCACATTATGGGATAATTATCTTGTTCTCATGGGTTAATAATCTAATTTGCTTATATTAATTAAGCTATGACGAGGGTTTAATTAAGTAATTCTCACAAAGGTATTATCTCGTTTTCATGGTATAATTATATCATTTCCATATCTTAATTATCATATTGTCTTGACTTAATGACATCATTTCCTCAAATTATTAAGCAATGACTTCATCTTGTTTTCGCGTCCAATTAGCTTGTATTTTTTGACTTCATTATCTCATTTTCCTAGCTGAATTATCTTGTTTAATCATTATTAATTTTGAGTCCATGACTTAATTATCTCATTCTCATGACCATGTTGCCATTTTCCACAGTTGCAGTGTCTCGTTTTCTAAAAAAAAAAAAAATCGAAAAAAGAGCTGGCTATTTAATCTTGTTTCTATCTTTTAATTTTCTCATTTTTACGATGTAATTATCCAGTTTTAGTGGCTTAATTTATAACAAAAATTAATTAGCTTTTTAAAAAGTTCCTTACCAAAACAACACCAGATAAACTCAGCTTTATTTCGGCTTCTCGTCTCCAAAGCGAGCCGTCTCCGCCCTTCCCAGATGAATATGTTGTTCATTTTGTCTTTATTGAAATGATAAAAACATGGCCGATATAGATCATGACGTCGGGTCATTCAGGGACAGAAATCTATGAACTTTAGCTACGTATATATTCTCCACATGGTTGGCTTAAAATATCGATTTAAACCGTCGAGACAGAATCGGATTCAGGAAACAAAATTAAGCAACATCGAGTAGAATTATGAACAAAGCTTTATTCCCTGGCTCTGAGCCGTGATCCAATCACGAACAGCTGGCGTTTTTTTTAACATCTTCCCTAATTCAGATTTACAGTCTGTATGCCTTGGTGAATTCTGAACTTATTTTATACAGTATTTACTGACACATTTTTCCAATTCTTTGCTGACAATTGGTAATTATCTCACTCCATTTCCCCGTCTGAGAATTGCAAATTGTTACATTATTTTAAACAGACATTTTGAGTACAGTGTAATTAAATCTGTTGTTTAGCATTTTGTATAAAGTTCCTTTTGATGTTGTCCGAGCTGCAGGCTATAAAGTTACAGAGTTCAATGAGTGTTATTATAATTTGGGAATAATAGAGGGAAGTTCCTGTACATAGTAATAGTTCATTTCTTATGAATGTGTGTGTGTGTGTGTGTGTGTGTGTGTGTGTGTGTGTGTGTGTGTGTAGATTTGGACTGGAGGTTTCTGACGATGGAAATATGACTAATATGACAACTATAATTGACTTTTTCCTTCAGTAGGTAGACTGCATTCTGCTCTCTTTTGGTAAAAGCAAACTTTGGAAAACCTGAACAGAATATTTACATTTAGATGCCATAAAGGGAAGCCATCACATGTGCTTTTCATTTGTTGGACCTCCAAAGTAACTTAAAAAATTATAACCTTTCTATTTTTCTCAAACCCAGAATTTTGTAAAGGTACATAAAATATCTTTTCTGATAAAAATCAACCCAGATGAACGAAGACGCTGCCATTATAAATCACCAGGTCCTCTATGTGTCCGGTTCTGGAGAAATGAGCCGGGATTATACGCATTCCGCAGGCTCTATAGCTAAACTGCTGTCACCTACATCATACAACTGCGAGTAAACTAATTCAAGCCTCTTTTGTAAACACCTCACTAAAATTGTTATACAGTGGTACCTTGACTTATGAAATTAGTCCATTCCAAGGGCGAGCTTGTAAGCCAAAAAATGTTCATTAGATGAAACAATTATTCCCATAAGAAATAACAGAAAACTAATTAATCCGTTCCAACTCCCTCCCAAACTCATATAACCCGTCACAAACATGCATCCAATATATTAAAGATAAACATAAATTCAATAAATATATAATGTAAAAACAATTAATATTTATTAACAATAATAATAATAATAATAATAATAATAATAATGCATGTACATTAACATTAATAATAATTAATAATAAAAGAAGAATAAACAACAAGTAAACTAACCCTTTCAATCATCGACTGCGGCAAAGATGTCACGTGGGCAGGGATGAGGTGGTGCATAACAAAGACAAAGGAAGAGGAGGTGAATTTTGTGCATGTGCATGCTACGAATGCTAGCAAGGAAAGGCTCGTGGTGAGCTCCCACAAGGCCGGTGCCTCAAATAGTGTGGCATGGTGTGTTGCCAGGATGGGGGGTAATGACCCTGGGGAACATGCTTTTTTGCCATACTGTACTAGAATTAAGTGTAATTGCACATTCTCTACAGTAGGTGGTAGTGGCACTCTCATTTTGTTCCCTGTGGTGTAGGGAAAATGCACCAAGCAAACGATATGAAGTGCAGTAAACACTATTTATAGTCGCATGTGGGGGTGGGGGTGTTTTGAAATGTTTTATTATACATCTTTTTTATTATTTGTTATTAATTATTATTCATGTTAATGTACATGTATTTTTATTATTATGAAATTCTTATTGTTTTTACATGTTTATCTTTAATATATTGGGTAAAATATACGTGTTTGTGTCAGGTTATGAGTTTGTGAAGGGGTTGGAACGGATTAATTGTTCAGTTCAGTTCATTTTCTATAACCGCTTAATCCTAATTAGGGTCACGGGGAGGCTGGCGCCCATCAATGTGTGCATGCATGGCGCCCGTGTGTGTGTGTGTGTGTGTGTGTGTGTGTGTGTGTTTGTGTGTGTGTGTGTGTGCGTGTGTATGGAGAATAAACAAAGTCTGTAGATATGAGTATGACATCTGGATGTTCCATAAAATCATTTTGCAGTCACCTCATGCGTCTGAGCCCAATTACTGGTTCCATTGAGGTACTACTGCCTTTGACCTTCAGGAATAAATGAGTTATCTGTTAGATCTGATCTCACTGCAGGATCCATGACCTGTGTGTTTAAGGGCACACATCTTGGATAAGGTTTAAACTCTGGAAGTACGGATGAAGCGATCATTCCTTGTCAAATCTCAGTCACGGATGAACCCGTGTTTGAATATTTCACTGTATTCTCTGGATCTGTGATTGATCTGTAACGCGTTGTCTGCGGTAAGTCTGCTTTGAAGGTGTGTGTGTGTGTGTGTGTGTGTGTGTGTGTACAGCTGTCAATCAGTCTGGCTTTCTCACCTTCTTCAGAAACAAGGGGATTTAATGTTAGCGTATGATGGCACACATTGTTCTCCTTGACCATAATCGAGGTCATGTGTGGCTTTCAAAGTATCAGATTTATTATTATTTTTTGAAGATGGTGCACCACTTTAATTTATACATTTCAGATTTATTTCTCTGTGAATGGACAATAAATCTCGCATCAAGCAATTACAGGAGATTTAATACACAATACAACTCAAATAAAACTCACAAATACACATGAAAATCTTTTGGATGCGAGGCATGCAGCAGTTAAAGCAGCTAACTTAAAGTCTGTTAGGCTAATTCTGCCGGACTAAAATAGACCAAACTTATTTCCTTTTTAGTGAAAATTTTATTTTTGTACTTTCAAACCCATATTTCCTTCCTAGTCGCCCATAGTATGCTAAAATTAAATGTTATTATTCAAGTATTATTTGCAATAAAGTTTATTTTTGTTTTTGCACATTTGGTTGCTAGCTAGTTAATGTTAGCCAGCTAGCAAACCCAACAGTCTTTTGTTCTGCCCAGGTATCTGGCTGTTAATTACTGTATTCATTTATATTTACTGTAATTTTGATGGAATTACATCCAGAAGGTGAAATATCAACATTTTCCTGATTTAATTTCTTCTCGTTATTTAGTCTCACATTTTAGTCCCGTATTTTATGTCTTTTTGTAAAAAAACCAAACAAACAAACAAACAAAAAAAACACTAAACTGCTATTTTCTTATTTGAAATATAGGTTTTTAAATAATACAGTAAAAAAATTGATTATAAAAAATATATTTAAGGTTTGAGCTCAGTCTACTACTTTAGCTATTAATAATAATAATAATAATAATAATAATAATAATAATTCATTCATTCATTTTCTGAACCGCTTAATCCTAATTAGGGTCACGGGGAGGTTGGGGCCACTCTCAGCTGACTCTGGGCAAGGGCAGAGTACACCCTGGACAGCTCGCCAGGCCATTACAGGGCAGAAAGATGCTGACATTTATGCAGATTCTCTTGTTGAAAGTCAGCAATGGTTCTTTTACAAGAACCTCCAGCACAGACAGTGAGAGACATGGCCGGCCTTTGATAACCCAGTTATTTGCACTGGGGTGGGACAGTGACAACCTGTGGAGAGTGGGACTTGAACCCCCAACCTTAGGATCAGTGATCCAGCACCTTCACCACCAGGCCACTACTGCTCTTTATTATTATTATTATTATTATTATTATTATTATTAATGTTTCTATGTTCTGCTAGTAGATGGTGGAGCTCTGTGGTCGGTACAGATTTGGCCTGGAGGTGGCAGAGGTTGGTTTTAGGCTTGTACTCCACCTAAAGAGTGCAAATCTTCATAATGTTTGTACAGCTGTCCTGCCATAATACAAATGTAATGACCTTTCTTGCGTTTCCTCATTACGAGGTGTGTGAACTAATCCAGATCTGAATCTGATTCGACCTGTTCCAGCGCTCCAATAGGGAGGCGGATGAATGGCTTACAATAATAATAATAATAACAATAACAATAATAATAATAATAATAAAGTTAATGATGATAATGAAATCTTGCTTACACTGAGTAGCTGTTGTTGTTTTGCTTTCAATAGCCTGACACAAATTTGCATGGCAAAGAAAGATGCACACACACACACACACACACACACACACACGAGTTCATCCTTGTGTTCATGGAAGCTTGTAAACGAAACTCGTCCTACACTGTTGGATGGATTTTGAGGGAACGTTACACTGATGTAATGAACCACCTGAGGATATGCATGAAGCAAAATAATCCGGTTCTGAAGTTTTGAATGGAGATTACTGTACTGTATTCTGCAGTGAGTTCAATCTCAGTTCTAATTTACTCATTCAGTTCCCCTGAAGAGCTTGCCAGTCCATCACAGGGCTGATGGTGTTCGTATTTAATAATAAGTCTCTTTCGGCCCTAAACAGCTCCAGATCCAGATAGTGCCACTGCATTGCATTGCATGATCGTAGTGCAATGCATGAGATTTGTTTTGATTAGAATTAAGATTATAGGGTGGGGGGGGCGTGTGCAAAATTTAAATACATTTATTTTTCTGTGTCTTCTGCATTGGCGTCATTAGTCCTCTGTCTGTTTTATTACACACTGCTGGTCTTCATAGATAAATAACATCATGTGTTACATCTGCAGGGTTTTCATATGGTTATAATAATCACAGATGGATTTATACTAAAAGAAAGAAAGATAGATTGAAAGCACACATTATAAAAAGATTACTTCAAAAAAGCGAAGGAGGAGGATGAGGAGGAGGAGGAGGAGGAGGAGGAGAAGTGCACTGTTCGGGGCATATGAGTGGGTGTTAAAAATATGACGCATCAAAAATTCCCTGTACATTCAGTTATGAATCACTGCAAATGTTCATATATACGTCAA
>CM045750.1:24089418-24109418 GCA_024760905.1 Plotosus lineatus | reverse complement strand
CTGCAGGAAGAAAAATACACCACCGGCCAGCGTCCCGTGTGCAACTGTAAATAGTGTTTACTGCACTTCATATCGTTTGTTGTGGGGCTGGTGGCATAGTGATTAGGATGCTGCACTCATAATCTGGGGATTGTGTGTTCAAATCCCAGTTAGACCCCCGCTGTACTAGGACCCCTGGGCAAGGTCTTAACCACAAGTGTGCTCTGTTCACCCAGCAGTATAAATGGGTACCAGTTGAAATATACTGGGAAGGTAACCTGCGATGGACTAGCAACCCATCCAGGAGGAGATGTACTTCTAGTTGCTTCATGCTATGGAAACCGGGGATAAGCACCGGCCTGATGAGCCACCATGGCTCGGGTGTAAAAAACCCAATAGACTTGACCTTTTTTTTATATCGTTTGCTCATTGTTTTTTTACACTACACCATAGGGAGCACAGTGAGAGTGCCACTGCCATCTACTGTAGTGGATGTGCAATTACACTTAATTCTAGTACAGTATGGCAAAAAATCATGTTCCCCAGGACTCCACTATTTGAGAAGCACTAGCCTTGTTGGAGCTCACCACGAGCCTTTCCTCGCTGGTATTTGTGGTGTGCACGTGCACAAAATTCTCCTCCTTCTCTGTTAAGCGCCACCTCATGCCTACCCACTTGACATCTTTCTCGCAGTCGATGATCGTAAGGGTTAGTTGACTTCTTGTTTTATTATTTATTATTAGTTGTATTAATGTTAAATTAAAAAAAGTAAAAAAAAAGTATTAATGTTAATGTACATGTATTATTATTATTATTTTGAAATATTTATTGCTTTTACACATTTATCTTTAATATATTAGATCAAATATACATGTTTGTGGCAGGTTTTATGAGGTTGGAAGGGGGTTAGAATGGATTAATTGGTTTTCTATTATTTCCTATGGGAATATTAGTTTTATCTATTGAACATTTTGAATTACGAGCTCGCCCTTGGAATGGATTAATTTTGTAAGTCAAGGTACCGCTGTAACATCTTATAAAATAACTATGGTAGTGAATTGTAAACTATAAAACTATAAAACTAATAAAAAGATCAGATTAAATTTTACTTTGATAATTTTTAATTACTATCGTAGAACTTTATTTTAAAACTAGATAATGTGATTTGTTTAAAGATATTTAAAAAATAAATTAAAACAAAAGAAGGCTTCTAAAAATGGGAAATTACATGAATGTAAATTGGAAAAACATTAAAAAGTTCAACTGTCGGCCTTACTATAGGAAGCACATGTTGAATTTCTAGATGTGGAAACACTACCTGCATTAACCGAAACTAATGTACATTCTTTGTGTGTATATATTATCTCAAGGCAAAATTTTTATCAACAAATAATTTCATTAATTCTTCTTTAAATTCAGTTTTTTTCTTTTACTTTTAATTTTATCCACATTAAAAAAAAAAAAGATTATTGAGATTGACCTGGCAATAAAACCGTCAGTGTGCATACAGCACTGAAAACGTACCAGACATTGCTTCACTCATAGTGGGGAGATAAAGCATGTTTGGGTCATTGACCTGCGTATTGTACAAAGGGCAAGTGGTAAATAATCTGGAAAATAAAAATCAACCTCATACAAACAATGTGTTTCATAAGATGACTTGAGGACGTTCAGCTGCTTCTCCTTGACCTTTCTGGTTCATTCTGTTTCCTGTCCAGACTACAGGAAATATGAGCTGTGTGTATCACATCATGTAATGACACTGATTTCTTCCTGAGCTTTTGAATTTCAGAGTCACTATGACCAGAGAGCGTTTGAGAAATTTTAATCATGGATCACAGTAGAGCATAAAACCTGAGACGGGTAGAGAACAAAAACCTACAATTTTACCAATTCCGAATAGTGAGTTCTGGGGACGGAGGTGGGGGGTGTAGGGTCGGGGAGCAGGCAGTTTCATGAAAAGTTAGAAATGAAAAGGGAATCATAATGTACCTCGTTCCAAAATCCCCTTTCACAAGTGAACTGGGCATACACACACACACACACACACACACACACACACACACACACACACACACACACACACACACACATATATATGTGTATATATATATATATATATATACACACACACACACACACACACAGTGATCCCTCGCTACTTTGTGCTTCAGTTTCTATGGCTTCAGTGCATCGCAGGTTTTTCGAAGGATATTAATCAAAAAATAAGAAAATTAATGAAAAATAGAAGAAGAGTGAAGGAAAATGCCACAAAACAAGGTCAATTATGCAAAAAACCCAAACAAACACAAAAAAACCCAAAACTTCCCAACAAACCTACTTGCATTTTTATGTGAGGTGCGCACGCGCGTCTATGTGTGTGTGTATTAATATTTTATTTACATCTTATGCATTATTTTTGAAAGTTGAATTGTTGTTATAAGCATTTATAGCGTTGAATATGTATTTATTGATATTATATACACATATACTTTTATGTATACGTCAGTCAGGGGATCGATCCTACTTCGCGGAAATCCGCGGTCACGAAAGATCTCCGTCCCCATTAACCGCGCGCGTATGTGTGTGTGTGTGTGTGTGTGTGTGTGTGTGTATATATATACATATATACATATATATATACAGTGATACCTCAGCTCACGAACATAATTGGTTCCCAGAAAGTGTGTGTGAGGCGAAAAGTTCGTCTTCCGAACATTTATTTCCCATAAGAAACCATTAAAATGAGAATAATCCGTTCCCAGGTCCCCATAAAACATAATTTTCTACTAAATAAGCCTTAAAACTACACAAAAATATACCTTATTTTATGTATAATAAATGTCTATTGTATTGTAATTAAAGAAATAAACTGTACTGTATAATAAAGTGGTTTTATTTACCTTTGTGATGGTAGTTGATGGCTTGATGGAATGGAGTGGGAGGAGGAGGGAGGGAGGGACTTACTGTTTGGAAGGAGTGTTTGGAAACGCCTACTGTTTGGAAACACCCTTAGCCACACACGCACCCTTAATAGCTTCCTTGTTCTTAAGGATGGGAGCAATGGTAGACTTAGCGTGCTGGTACTGGGACGCCTTGAGTCACACAAACGCACACCTCGTTCGTGTTTTTCAATGATCTCCGCCTGTGGTGGGGTCTTTTCGATCCCATAATAGCAAAAGTACACTCAATATGGTCCAAAATGTCTATCAAACACAAACCACTTCCGCACTCAAAGAAAGGGGTGACGAACTGTGACGCCGTGGCGTCGTCAGCTTCTCGTGGCCGCCACCGTGGCGCTGTTCGACCGCGTGGTTTGATTCGTCCGCCGAAAACTAGTTCGTCAGCAGAGACTATATGCTCGCAAATTTAATGTTCTTGAGGCGAAAAGTTCGTGAGCTTAAGCGTTCGTCAGCGGAGGTTTTACTGTGTATATATATATATATATATATATATATATATATATATATATATATATATATTTTTTTTTTCTTCTTCTTTTGCTGTATGAATTTAGCGCTGCTATGACAGAAGGGACCGATGTAGCTTTGTTGGGCTTGAAAGCCGCGTAGCTGCATTTACATATAAAACTGTACATGTTCACGGGAAAAATTGGACAGGTCTGTAAGTTGTAATATGATGTTCATTCAGAAGTCTTCATACTCCTATGACGTTTGATTGACAAGTGAGCAAAGTACGCCCGTCATACAGTCTAGTAAAAATGTTGTTACACAGAGCTTTATAAGGAAGTCACATGGGTTTATTCATTCATTCATCTTCTGAACCACTTATTCCTAATTAGGGCTGCAGGGAGACTGGTGTCCATCTCAGCCGACTCTGGGCGAGGGAAGGGTACACCCTGGACGGCTTGCCAGGGTAGAAGGACACTGACGACTATACGGCTCCTCTTGTTGAAAGTCAGCAATAGTTCTTCTATATGCCTCACACCGTAGACAGTGAGAGACATTGCTGGCCTTTGATAACCCAGTTTGCTGCACTGGGGGGGACAGCGGTGACAACCTGTGACAGTGGGGCTTGAAGCCCAGCCCTAAGCATTGGCAATCCAACACCTTGCCACCGAGCCACCGCTGCCCGAACTGATAAATTTGCCCCTGGAGATCTTATTTATATATTCTGCCTTCTATTCTGGTGCCAAAACATTTTGTTCTGGGCTTTTGTTTTGTTTTTGTTTTACTTGGTAAGACGAACCTGATCATTTCACATACTCTACCTTTTTCTTTGAGCAGCGAGTATAAACTGTGGATAGACTATCGGGTATAATCGCGGATATGCTGTGCTACTGATGGAAGGCTGTTACCCAGCACCACTCTGACATATCTGGCTTTTATCTTTGCGAGTCTCTCAGATCATCAGGTTTTCCCAGTGACAACCGAATATCATTAAGTATTTCTGAGTTTCATGGAACAGGCCCAGACATGCTCGATGAGCCAATCCAGCGTTCTTGGCTGCAGTGCCATCTATCTTTATTTGGATCGTAATAAATCATGGTTGTGGATGTCTAAGCTTTTATCTCTGGTTTTAAGTTCCATTCGAATTTTTTTTGGGAAGCCTGGGTTACATGCATCCGTCCACAACCCTGCGTAGTGTTGTATATGCCTATGTATGACCCCACAGCATCAGCATGCTGGCTAAGATTTCATTTATTTTTTGCACTTGACGCACAGGCGGCAGCGCTGTCTGTTTTTAAAGCTGGGGTTACTACATTTTATCTGCAGATGCAAACTGGTACATTGGTTGAAATTGTCTATACACATCGACAGCAATTAATACCTGAAGAGATTTGCAAAAGTTCTGAAAGAGTCTCTCATCTGGAGCCATTGTAATCATGTGAACATTCCAACCAATCACTGCCTTGTGGCTCGCTGGAAAATATCCAATCAAATGCTTTACGTAATACACATTCTGATTTTAACGTATATGACCATAAAATCCACAAACCTGGTAATATTTGTCACGTATAGGCCAGACTATGGGAGTTAGCAGCTTAGCGGTCTTTTTTTGACATCAATACATTGGGCGGGGTTGGCATCTCTTGTGGAGACAGTGAGACGTCACATTCTAATGACTCTGATCCAAAATGGCTGCTAACCGCTAACGTCCTACTAACTCGGTTTTCCTGTTATCTTTTGGTTTATTAGCTGAAAGAAACATTTTTCGCGATCTCTGCGCTTGTTGTTCGTGCCGCTCACCACTGGGCGGTAACATGTTATGCTACCCGGGTCAGTGACGTAGCCAAGACACTCCAACTGGCTCTTGTCACTACCAGGCTGCAACAGCCAGTCAGAAAGGCAACATGTCTTGGAGCACAACAAGAATCGTAACACTCACGCACGCTTTTAAATCGGGTGTGGACTGACGTTGACCGGAGGAACCACTGATGCTAGACGTGACCGTTTTAAAGAGCTAGTAACACTAATTTACAATAGGGACACTTTAAGGTTCTGAAAGTTCTGTCGTACAGGATGAAAAATTATACACCTGCTTTGTTAAAAGTGGAGTAAATGTGCAGAAAACGTGATTATTGGCTATCATGGTGGTTTAATGCAGGGGTCCCCAACCACCGGTCCACAGACCGGTACCGGTCTACGGCTCAATTGGTACCAGTACGCAGAAGAAATAATTAATTATTTCCGTTTTATTTATTATCTCAGTCTGAACGATCTTTATTTTTGAAAAATCTTTTATTTTGAAAAATGACCGGATTCTCTCGGTTACATGTCAGTCATTTGAGCGCAAAAATGTAACCCACAAGGGGACGGGACATGAACAGAGGCGAGTTGGACATGTTTCAACTAATATCGGGGATTTTGGGTGAGACTGAGCCTGGTCTTTTTTTTTTTTTTTAGAAAAGTTCAAGCTCTACTTCCCAACCAACTTTATTTCAGCTGTTGAAAAAAATAAAATTTAACATTGCTTATTATTATTATTATTATTATTATTATTATTATTATGATTTAGATAAATAAATTATATTTACAGTATAAACAATATATGACATCCCCCCGGTCCGCGGTAAATTTCTCAAGCGTTGACTGGTCCGCGGTGATAAAAAGGTTGCGGACCCCTGGTTTAATGGATATCACATGGTCTTCAGGTTAAAATAAATATATTGTTAGTTTGACTGGATATGATCATTTGGCCCGACACATGTCTTTGCATGTTGCTTGATGCACTGGTTTCCATTATGGGAATTTTCCCAACTTGTGCCCAACATTCCCGAGATTGGCTCTGGATTAAGCGCTTACTTTGAACGGATGTCCTGAGTGTCAAAAACGACGCTAAATGAGACCAAGATCCAGTATGTCCCATCGAAAATCATTTTTATCTTCACTTTTTCATTTGTTCTTTTTATATGTAGATATTTATTGTTGACAAGCCCAGCTGGTATACTGTACACAGGTCTGGTCCGCATATGTTCTGAAGATAAAACTCAAGTTTATCTTTATGTAAATGTGGAAATTGTTCTGCTTCAAACTGCAGTGTTGTAAGGAGATGGAAACGGAGCCAACACCAGCGCTGAAGGCGAACACATCGCATTATGCATGCTCAGCAAAAAAAAAAAAAAAAAAATGAAGTGTAAAGCAGTGTATCACAAATGAATCGCAAAGTAGTTGTTATCCATCTGGAACATATGGAAGCTGTCAGGATGAAAGCAACAAAAGGAATATGAATACATTTTGAATACATTTACTCTAGGCTGAGATAGGCTCTATCCTACCCACAGCCCTAATAAGAGGCATCATCAACATCGTCATCTTGTTCCACTTGATCTGTGCTCGGTTCGCTGTGGGCAGCAGCCTCAGCAGTGAACTCCAGACGTTCCTCTCCCCAGCCACTTCCTCCAGCTCTTCTGAGGGACACGCTGGTGTTCCCATACATAGAAGTAACAAAAGGAAAGAATGATGCTGGTGCACTGGTGTCAAAAAGTGAGCAGAAAGTCCTGGGTTCGAGTCCTGGGGCTCTGTGAAGGCGTTGCTGTTTGGAGTTTTCATGCTCTTCCAACATTTTCCCTCAAAAACCACAGACGGCCACATTAGGCTTATTGGCTGTTCCAAATTGCCTCTTGGTGTGAGTGTGGGTTTGAATGGTTTTGTGTGTGTGTGTGTGTGTGTTGGTCCTGCAGTGGTTTGGCTTGGATAGCTTGTTCATGGGTCTCCCTGTTTTCTCCCATTGTTGGCAGAGATGAGCTCCAGTTTGCTCGCAACCCCAATGGGATTAAGTAGCTCAGCAAATAAGAGAGTGAGTGAGTGAGTGAGTGAGTGAGTGAGTGAGTGAGGATGCTTGACTTCGTATTTGGATGGCGGTGTGCAGTCACATCCAGGAGGAGTGGCGTGTGCCTTGGGGGGGGGGGTCGGGGTTGGGGCACTGAGCACTTCACTTCACTTATCCCTTAACATCCGGGGATGTCGTTGGGGCGCATTCATGGCGAGACTTGGGCTGATTTGGCCTGGCGGCGCCCATCCCTCTTCAGGTCATGGAAACACGCTGACGGCTTTGCAGCTACTTGTGTCGTAAGTCAGCAATGGTTCTTTTACATGTCTCTCACCATAGACAGTGAGAGACATGGCCCGCCTTTGATAACCCAGTTAGCTGCACTGGGAGGACATTGACAACCCTGTGGGGACTCAAACCCCCAACCTTCGGATCAGTGATCCTGCGCCCTGTCCACTATACCACCACTGCCCACTAAGCACTGAGCACTGTGAATGTGAAACCAAAAAAAAAAAATTTGGTGACTTCAGACCTTCTAGGAAGTCAATCAAAAGTGGTATGGAACCTTATGGTGTACCTTCAGAACTCCATTTTCAGAAGCTCAATGTTTCTGTCGTTAGTATTGCGATGGCAGCTGCCACCTCCCAAAGTTCAACTTAAAGGTCTTCCTGTAACAATTTCCCATCATGCCATATTCAATAAGAATTTCAAAGGCCTTACAATCTCGCCACCTTTCCAATAGCGTCACTCACAGGAGGTAGTGATTTAGTGCTGACTCCGTTTTACGAGTCCCGTCAGCGTACTGTGGAGCTTTGCAGTAATCCAGATGTTTGTGATTCAGTGGTTCTTCGGCGGTCCGGGAGGAAGAAAAGGTCATGCCCTTTATGGAGGGAAGTGGAAGACTTTCACACAATAGTTTACATCGCACCTACAACTGATTCTGGGGTGATCGGTGGGCGGGGCTTGTTTGGTTTGACACTAAATAATTCTTTCCTAAGCTAGCCTCATACCGTCTCTGACGGCTATGGAATAACTATACGTCATCATATGATGGCGCTGTGGTAAAACAACCAAAAAAAGGGGCGGATTAAAAGACGATTCAGCGTGGTTGAAGATGATCATAGTGCAGCAAAACAATAGTGAGCAGTAGGTGAAAGCGTTCTAATGGGGTTCATGAAGCGTAACGAGGTTCAAACGCGGTTCATGAAGGTTGAGAAAGGGCGACAACAACGGCAGCTACAAGGCAGCTAGATGGCGGTATAAGCTTCGTAGAATTTCAAACATTATGGAATTTTGGGAGTCCATGAGTGTCGACAGTGAACATCATCATGGTGTCAGGACGATGTCGGTGCAGTCCATGTGGAACTATGCTGAACCACCACCAGAACCACCCCAATGTAAGGCCAGCTTTAGGATCATCCATTTGTTTATTATTATTATTATTATTATTATTATTATTTCTGGATGGATGACCTGTCATTGTGGGTAGGGCATCCTCCTCATGGCAAAAAGTTTCTGGGTTCAAGTCTTTTGCTCAATGGATTGTGCTGGCAGGGTTTCCTCCATGTCCTCCAGTTTCCTCCTGCAGTCCATAGATGTGCACAATAGGCTAACTGGCGAATCAATTATTTTTCCAAGGTGTGAATGGTTGTATCTGTTCAGGCCCTGTAGTAAACTGGTAAGCTGTTCTGGGTGCACCCCGCTTTGGCCTGGAGCCGGCTGAGATAAACCCCAACCTCCTCACAACCCCAACAGGATAGTGTTGTGGGATTTTTTTTTTTTCCCCATCTCAGTCCAATCACAAAAGTGGATCTGACTCCCACTCAAAAACAGCTCTCATAATAACCCGGACAGCCTGGATCTTCTTTCAGAGTCGGCTGAAATAGGCTCCACACGTGGTCTTGCTGCATGTTTAGGGTTAGAGTTATGTGTGGGGCTTGTGTCCATGTACTTCATGTCACTGTTGTTGGATATTATTTTGTAAACAGTCATATTTTGTAATGAAATTACGCATGTGAAAGGATTATCAGCCTTTTTTTAGACGGTTCATCTCAGAATGCGCAGATTCCAAAATCCTTAAATTTCTTCCTCGTTTCCCATCACTTGCACCTCATCCCTGCCTCAGTTCCTCCCACCGAGAAAACGTGGAAAGATGTGAGAAATCGAAGAAATGCGTTTAAATGACATCAGAGTGGCGGGGTATTCATATGCTGGTGCGCAGATCTTATGAGAATCTTCAGTCATGGTTCCTCAAGCCTCGAACCTTGATGCAAAAATAAGAGAATCGGTGTCTCTGACCAAAAAAAAAAAACCTTGTGGACCAGAAAAACTTCTGGTTTAAACTAGGAGTGAGGTAATGACACGAGATTTTTTGTTTGTTTGTTTTAATAGATATACAGTACTTAATCTCTCTGGTGTGCTCCTTGGAACTTTTCAAAATACCATGTAGCCCCACCTCGTAGGTTAGAGTAAGGATTAAGGGCGGGGTTATATATGGGAGTGTGTGTGTGTGTGTGTGTGTGTGTTATAAGATGCCGTCTTGGAAAGCCAGTCTTCAGTATAGATTTGTCCATGGTGTTCCTGTCAGTGGTGTCACAGCTTGTGCTAGAAGCATCCAATCAACGACTGAAAGTAATGGCACCCACATCCGTCTCTTTCTTCTTGTCTGGAGGAAAGCATTCCTAAAGGACACTGCAGTTCCAGACGAGGCAGAAAAATGAAACTCATTCATTTTCTGTAACTGCTTTATCTTAATTAGGGTCACAGGAAGGCTGGCACCCATCTCAGCCGACTCAGGATGCGCACAGAGTACACCCGGGACAGTTTGCCAGGCGATCGCAGGCAGGACGGAAACATGCTGATGGCGATCCAGTTCCTCTACAAAAGTCAGCAATGGTTCTTCGACATGAACCTCACACCGTGGACAGTGAGAGACACGACCGGCCTCTGATAACCCAATTAGGAGCACTGGGAGGACAGCAGTGATAACCTGTTCAGAGTGGGGCTTGAACCCCCAACCTTGGGATCAGTGATCCAGCGCCTTTCCACCAGGCCACCACTGCATGGAAAATGAAAGTACATGTTAGAATGAGCTTTGGTGGCGGATAAACAAGCATATGAATAAACTTGGTTTGGATGAAATACACCGTGCATGTAAACAACAATATTTCAAGAGTGTTTGGATGTTCGAGAACACATAAACAGTTTGCATTTGGGTCAGATAAAGTCTTTGCATGGAAATGTTGCTCCTATCCTCCTAATCTCTGTGTATTGACGATGAAGGAATACAGTCAGGATGAAAGAATCATGATTCAGACGTCAACTCGTCCATCAGACTCCGAATCTCGACACTTTAATAAACAGGATTATAATATAATGAGAGGCAGACGGGGTCGTGTGTCATGAGCATTTGTGGGTTGCCATGTTGATCTGATTGCTTTCAGAAACTGCCGCCGGGACGTGATGAGCTCGGGTCAGTGAAGTGACCTGCGAGAAGTATGTTGAAACTGTAGACATCACTTGGGAGGACAGTTCTGGCTGAGTGGACGAGGTCTCAGATTGTCTGTTTGTTTCCATGTGTTTTTATTAAACAGTTATTATTATTATTCATTATTCATTTTCTGAACCAGTTAATCTTGATTGGAGTTGCGGCAAGGCTGGCGCCCACCTCAGCCGACTCTGGGCAAAGGCAGATTGAGATTAAAACCAGTAATCCAATCGGTTCCGACAGGTACAAGAGTACAACCAAGACCGCTTTCCACGCCATCGAAAAGCCAACACAATACAAACACAATAATTGATATTCACATTCAGACCTAGGGGAGATTTGGAACAGCCAGTTAACGTACTGTGGATGTTTTTGGACTGTTGGAGGAAACTGGAGTACCCGGAGGAAACCCACGCAAGCACGGGGCGTCTGAGAGCTCATTCGTACGAGGGGGAAAGTAGCTCTTTCCCTCAGCGTGTGTTAGACCGTAACCAAGTACACCTGCGCCACAGTTCAGAAAGTGACGGGTGGCTAGCATTGCATGTCATGGGGGAACGTGTGCATGCTTTTGCTCCTGCCTGGTCGGTGGTGGTTGTGTGGCGGTTGTGTGGCAGGGAAGCTAATATAGTGGTACCTCACCTTACAAAATTAATCCGTTCCAGAGCCTTTTTCGTAACCTGGATTTTTCGTAAATTGATCCGCATTTTACATGTAAAACGTGTGATGCCTTCCAAGGCCCCCGATACTACCCCCTAAACCCTTTAAAAATCATAAAAGTATACCTTTTAAGACCTCCTTCTGCTTCAATATCGTACCGATGGTAGACGGGTTTGGCCATATTCCTTTGCGATATCACTCAACCGCATGCCACGAGCCCGATTCTCCGCACTGGGAATCACACGCGCGTGTGTTGACCATGTCTTCTTCGCAGAGTTATAATCTGACAAATGTTTATGCAAGGTTAAAAGCCTGAGCCAAACAATAAAGTTGCAATGAGCACACTCGAAAAACTCATGAAACAACAGTAACTGTCCTTTACATGAAAAGCATTATGGGTGCTCCATAATAGCCAATGGGAGAGAGCTGCTTCATCCCTCCCAGCCAATGGGAGGCCAGCGGGGCGGGATGTTGGGAGATCGCCAATGGGAGGCCAGCAGGGCGGGATGTTGGGAGAAAGCCAATTGGAGGCTAGCGGGGCGGGATGTTGGGAAATGTAGTCATTGGGAGAGCAACTCGTGCATTGTTTGAATTTTTGAGATGGTGCTTTTGTAGCGTGAACTTGTTTCGTATCCAGAGACAAAAATTTTAGGAAAATGTTTTTTGTAACCTGGAGTTTGTTGGGAGTTTCGTAAGTTGAAGTTCCACTGTACCTGATGGGTGGGAATTGGATACAAATAAATTAGGGAGGAAAAAAATGGAGGATGAAGTGGTTCAGTGAATAAAGGAATGAGTGATGCAACAGATGGTGATGAACTATCAGAGTGGATGATGATGATGTCCGTGAGGGGTCACTGTGCAGCTATCGTGATTTTTATTCTGGACTCTACAGTTTTGTTCTGATTTGTTTTGATTCTCATGTATATTTCAGTTGGAGTGAATCTTGTTCGGACATCTCCACAATTTCTCCATTTGTGTGTGTGGATGTGTGTGTGTGTGTGTGTGTGTGTGTGTGTGTGTGAATGATAGAGAGAGAGAGAGAGTGAGCGAGCGATGCGACCCCTGCTCACTGTTGACAGGAAGCAGCAGCAGGGGAGCTTCCTTTGGTCTGCAGTATAGCAAGCAAATAACTTAATTAAACACAGCACGCCTTTCACTTTCAACTCTGCAGTTGCCAGACAGAAGGGGTACAGAGGACACCCTTTAAATCTCGGGGTGAAAAGACGGCCCAGCTGCAAACCCGAGGACATTAAGGACGCTGATGGAAAAGGCACGAGGCGCACAGGCAGTCATCCAACTGTCAGGTTCATGAACAACAGTGCGGAGTCTACATGTTCTGATCAGACACAACAACAACAACAACAACAACAACAACTTCATCACCGGACTCACTGACTCGCAACCCTGACTCTCACCATGACAGTCTAATCAATCACAACTACGCCACGATCATCCCGATTAAGGTCGCAAAGGGAAATTTTTAGAAATTTTCCAGAAACTTTTCCTGAGAAATTAAAATAGTCGGCACTCCGATTTCCTCCCACATTACAAAAACATGCAAATTAGGCTGTTCAAGTTGCCCCTAGGTCTTACTGTGAATGGTTCTGTGTGTGTTGCCCCGAGATGGCCTGGAGAGCTGTTCAGGCTGCACCCTGCCCTGGCCCAATGTCGTCTGAAATAGACACCCGCCTCTCTGCATCCTTAGTAGTATTAAGTAGTTCAGAAAAGAAATGAATGAATGTATGATGATGAGAATCATAATAATTTTAAATTCATTCATTCGTCATTTATTTGCTGAACCGCTTAATCCTAACTAGGGTCGTGGGGAGGCTGGCGCCCATCTCAGCTGTCTCTAGGCGAGGGTGGGGTATGCCCTGGACAGCTTGCCAGGCCACCTCGGGGCCGACAATCACACAATCAGTCGCGCCTACACCTCAGGGTGAATTAAAACAGGCAGTATTTACATGTACTGTACATGTTTTTGGACTGCGGGAGGAAACTGGATTACCTGGAGGAAACCCACACAAGCACGGAGGGAACATGCAAACTCCACACAGAAACGCCCCCTGCTGTAATTGCAAGTTATTCATTCTTTCATTCATTTTCTGAACCGCTTAATACTGATTAGGGTCACGGAGAGGCTGGTGCCCATCTCAGCCGACTCTGGGCAAGGGTGGGGTAAACCCTGGACAGCTCGCCAGGCCATTGTACAGCCAACTCTCACACAACCATTACAGTAATACTCACACCTAGGGGTGATTTGGAACAGCCAGTTACTCTACTGTGCGTGTTTTTGGACTGCGGGAGGAAACTGGAGTACCTGGCGGAAACCCTCATAAGCACGGGGAGAACATGAACACACAAACACCCGAGTTGGGAATCGAACCCTGGACCTTCTTGCTGTGAGGCAGATGTACTAACCGCTACGCCACCGTGCCGCCTAATTCCAAGTTAGAAACGGAAATTTATGTTTTTTCATGTTCAGTGGTGGCCTGGTGGTGAAGGTGCCGGATCACTGATCCTAAGGTTGGGGGTTCAAGCCCCACCCTCAGCAGGTTGTCACTCCTGTCCCCCAGTGCACTAACTGGGTTATCAAAGGCTCAGCAGGACTTTGAGCTGAACCGAACTCATGGTCTGATGATATTTGTAGATGTGCCGAGCTCAGCGATAATAATAATACACTACAGTATAACTGAACAATTTATTCGCAGCTCCGTCGGTTCTTGTGTTACGACTCGATCCGCTTTCCTGTCGACACTTTTCATCCTTTTTCCTGATTCTCTTTCATTTTGTAGCAGCAATATAATCATCCAAAATATCAGATTTCTACATTTTTCATGGATTGTTTTTTCCTTTTAAAATAATCAGGTACCTTCAGCTGCACGCTCGCGGATCCCAGGTTTCATGTTTCGGATATTTGTTTTTTTTTTTTCCTTTACAAACCCGGCTTGAATTGAGAGAATCTGAAGGCCGGAATGCTTCTTATTGCTCATACAGTGGCTTTACGAAGTAAACATACATATTTACATCGCACATCTGCTGCTGCTGTGGATCAGAAGGTTGTGTACACCAGACGAATAGTGTGCAGTGGTACCGTCCGGTACCTTTAATGATGAAGGTACGGTCCCTGTTGGACCTGATCTCATACAAAATATCCCTTTGGATTTCCTCTACGCCAAGGCTCAGCAATCAGTCATGTGAGCCATGCTGGAAAATGAGGAGATTTAATACCTCTGCTAAATGCTTCATCATCATCATCATCATCGTCATCGTCATATTTCATATATGAACCACCCAACATGTGCTTTTGATCTCCGCACAGAAAGATCTGGAAGTGCACATGCACACGACGCTGTGCTGAACGTTAAGAGTTCCTGAGTAAATGTCGGCTGATCATCGGGTTCCGCTCCTGACGTCTGTGTTTATGGGAATAAACAGGAAGAGTAAGGGTTTGAACCCAAGACCTTCCTGTTGTGAGGCAAGAAGTGCAAGAAGGTCCTGGCTTCAATTCTCACACTTGGTTCCTGTGAGTACTATGCATGTTCCCCTTGCGCTTCTGTGGGTTTCCTCTGGGTATCCTGGTTTCCTCCCACAGTCCCGCGGTATTTATGAGGACCAAATGGCTGCTGTCTGTGGGAACAGAGTGACCATGTGGTGTGACCTGATTGGTGGATGTATGAATGTAGCATGAGGTCATGAGGGTGGTAAGAAGAAGTGGAGAGAACCTGGCATGGATGTAGTAAGGACGTCGGACATCAGGGCTACACCCCCCTCTGTGTTCATCAGCGTTTTCAGGTCACCGTGCGGTCATCATGGATTTCATTTGGTCTGAGTGTATCAGGCGTGAAGGGCCACGATGGACCTGGAGCTTCTCACACAGCGTTTACACTACCGTGTATTTAATTTTCAAGCCTCCCATAAATAAACACGTCATGGAAACCACGGAAACACTTACAACCTGGCACCTTCCGGAATCGATTGGATTGTTGGTTTTAATCTCAAACAAATGTTTCATGCAGCTGCTGAACCTCCTGCTGTTGTCTTTAGGAAAAATCTCAGCCCGGTTCAGTTCATGTGGAAATTCGGGATCGTTCGTCTGAAGCGCCGCGACATTCTAATGTAGTCTGTCTTGAATATCTTATCATACCCTGTAGGGCCGAATAAGGTATTTCTTTTGTGTGGTCTTTGCATGGTCTCCCTGTGCTCGTGCTGGTTTCCTCCAGGTACTCTGGTTTCCTCCGACAGTACAAAAACATGCACAGTAGGTCACTTGGCAGTTCCAAATCGCCCCTAGGTGTATGAATGTTAATTGTCATGTATGTGTTGGCCCTGCAATGGTCAGGAAAACTATTCAATGTGTGCCCGGTCTTCATCTACTGAGATGAGCGCCAGCTTCCCTGTGACCCCAGATAGAATTAAACGGCTTACAAAATGAACGAATAAAGTTTTGGCGAATACAGTAAGCCCCCGCCCATTCGCGATTCACCGGTCACGGCCCCGCATACTCACGTTGTATCGGCAAACCTGGAAGTTACTGGCACGTGATTGGAATTTAGCCAATGGCTGAGAGCTTTTGTTTCTCCCTCCTGTTGATTGGTTGCAGATGATGCGTATGCCTCTTTTTTTCCCTCTTTCGCGCACGTGTCATCAACGTGAATGCTAGAATTGTGAATTTGGCCCATTTTGGAGATCAAGTGCTAATAACCTTGAAACGAGTGCAGATAGACCTGCTGTTGTGTTATACACTGATAGGTAACCATGTCCATGTATGGACATTCAAATGAGACTTTGACCTTTGACCTTGAGTGACCTTTAAACAAGAAAGAGTTTCCTCTGCTAATTTGGCCACTTTTAGGGTGAGACGGTGGCGTAGTTGTTAGCACAGCTATGAGGTCCTGGGTTGGAGTCCTGTGGGTTAGAGTCCCATGCATGGGTTTCCTCCTGGTATTTCGGTTTCCTCCTCCCGACCAAAAACATGTGCTTTAGGCTAATTGGCTGCCTCGAATTGGCCCTAAGTGTGAGTATGAGTGTGAATCATTGTATATGTGTTGGCCCTGCAATGGTCTGGTGAGCTGTTAAGGGTTTTTTCCCAGTGTTGGCTGAGATAGGATTCAACCCTCACGTGACTCAAGTAAAGATTAAGAATGAAAGGTTTCATGCTTTTTGTTTCTGTAGATTCAAAAACATATGATATCCAGTCGGGGGCAGCACTGGCCCAGAGGTAAGGTGCTGGATTACTGATCCCAAGGTCGGAGGTTCAAGCCCCGCTGTCACCAGGATGTCACTGCTGTCTGTCCCCCCAGTGCAGTGAACTGGGTTATCAAAGGCCAGCCATGTCTCTCACTGCCTGTGGTGGGAGGTTCATGTAAAAGAACCATAGCCGTCAGCATGTTCTGTCCAACGATGGCCTGGTGAGCCGTCCAGGGTGTACGCTGCCCTCACCCAGAGTCGGCTGAAATGGGCACCAGCCTCCATGCAACCCTAAATATGATTAAATGGTTCTGAAAATGAATGAATGATATATAATGCATGAAGATGACCACAGAACAGAAGGTCCTGCAGTTCGGTCACTTGCTCCAAACGTTCCGACCTGGTCTCTGCGGCTCGCCAGCTGTTAATCAGAGACCCGCTGACGAAATTCCTCCATTTGTAAACAGTGTACGCGCTCCGACTGCAGACTGATGGCGATCCCAGTCTGAAGTATATTTTGGCGCTGTTTTCAGTCCTTTCAGCAAAATTTCTTCACGGGTAATGTGATCACTTTTTCTTTCGTTAAACCAGATTGTCCAGATCAGGCAACCATAACTGTGTGTTTTTATACGACAGGTTGTGTCAAATATGCAGATGAAAAAAAATGAGCCATCTTACTGGTAATTAGCCTGCTTTCACCATCTCATTATCGTAAAAAAGTTCCCCATACGTCACAGGAAACCTGGAGCCAATCACAGCTGACTCTGGGTGTACGGCTGGCGTGCACCCTATAGAGCTCATCAGGGCATTGCAGGGCCAACACAGAAAAATAAACAATCACACCCCTCCGGGGCATTTAGCCTAAAGTGCATGTGTTTGGGTGGGGCCGGTGGCGTAGTGGTTAGGTTGCTGGGTTCATGATCAGGAGGTTGTGTGTTCGAATCCCAGTTAGACCCCCCCCACTGTGCTAAGACCCCTGGACAAGATCTTAACCACAAGTGTGTCTCTGTTCACCCTGCAGATATAAATGGGTACCAGTAAAAATATACTGGGAAGGTAACCTGCTATGGGCTAGCGTCCCATCCAGGAGGAGTTGAACTCGAGTCCCATCCAGGAGGAGTTGAACTCCTGGTAGCTTCACGCTACGGAAACCAGGAATCAGCACCGGCCTGATGAACCACTATTGGACTGTATGAGGAGAGAACACACCCTTGCTGAAAAAAGGGTTTGAACCCATGACCTTCCTGCTGTTAGGCAGGAGTGAAAAACCAATGGCATCGTGGTTAGCATATCCGCCCCAGAGAAAGAAGGTCTTGAGTTCCAAATTGTCTGTAGGTGTGAGTGTGAAGGGTCATGTGTATGTGTGTGTTACCCTGTGATGGTCTGGAGAGCTGTTCAGGGTGTACCTTGCTTTCACACAGTGTCAGTTGAGATAAGCTCCAGCCTCCTTTGCACGCCAGTAGGATGAAGCAAATTGGTAAATAAATTAATTTTCGAAGACATTTAATCTTATTTAGAGTTATTTAGGGAGGCGGGCTCCCATCTCGGCTGACTCTGGACAGGGGGTGGTATATCCTGAACAGCTTGCCAGGCCATCGCAGGGCCAACACTGGCAAATATTCACAGTCACACCTAGGGGTGATTTGGAACAGCCAATCAGCCGACTGTGCATGTTTTTGGATAGGCGGAGGAAACCCAATGCCTGAGCCCGGAATTCAAACCTGGGACCTTTTCTCTGTAAGGCAGACGTGTTCACCACTGCGCCACTGTGCATGAACTATGGGTGTGGTCATGATGATGTTTACAAATACCAGCGGTTATTTCACTGCTGCCAAAATGGGGGGTGGGAACAGAGGCAAATGGACCAATGAGCAAATTTATTTTTATCTCTTCCCCCTGAACAGTCTGTATCTATACAGTACACATCATGACTGAGCATGAACATTCACTGTCTTTACAGAAATATATAAAGCACCCGATGGCAGGAACCATAACAGAATACATGCTAATCATAATAATAATAATAATAATAATAATAATAATAATAATAATAATAATAATAATGCTGATGCAACATCATGCACTTCAAGGCCATTGTTACTAATTTTCGTCTGCATACACAGGCTTAAAGGTGGCCATGATAGGCTTGTGATTGACAGGAGGAAGAGGGTGTGCCCCTCCCATGCAGAGTTAATTCAAATCGGCTTGAACATGCATTAGAATTCCATGAGGTCTGATTTGATCTTTCTTTTGTAACATCATGGTGCCTGAATTCTCGTCTTTGTATAACGCCAGAGATTTTTTTTTAAATATGAAATCACGAGGTGCCAAAAAAGGAAAGAGGGGGTTGTGTTTCAAAAAAGGGGGAAGGGGCAGCCTAGCAGGGTGGGAAAGGTTTTGAGTTAATATTCATATTGCTTCATTTTATTTTATGTCTGTATGCGGACGGAGACATTTTTGTAAAGCCGAAGGGACTTTATTTATTTATTTATTTATTTATTTATTTGAGACACCTCGCGGTTAAGTTAGTTGAATGGTATTTATACACACATGGTTCAGGGTCACCTTGCCTCAGGGCAACCCATACAGATCCTGAGCATCTGAAGCCACTATCCAAATCAGCCTGCCTTGATTTATTGACCTTCTTCAAGCCAACACTTGGAGCACCTCCTGCCCCATACCACCGCCTCACGTCCAAGCTCTTATCAGCACTGACTTACTTGCCAGACAGACATCAGAGACAGAAATGGGGAACACGGACGGAAGCTTTTGGCTCCTGATGTTACACGGCTTCATAAATCTTAAGCGTCAGCACAGACCTTAAAGTAAACCTGTGCTGTTCTGGATTACCCGCATCATCCTGTTTACGTCCATCAACATTATAACAAAATCCTTATTATTCCTATAGGACTGGATGAGGTGGCATCATCTGAGGTTCGAATCCGGGGCTCGGTGGTCTCCTCGTGTACGCTGGTTTCTCCCACAGTACAAAAATATTCACATTAGAATAACTGGCTGTTCCAAATTGCCCCTAAGTGTGAATGGGAATCATTGCATATGTTTTGGCCCTGTGATGGTCTGCCCTTGGCCCACCCTACCTCCGCTCAGTGTCGGCTAAAATAGGCTCGATCATCTCTATGATCCTAGTACAGCAACCCGCCCACTTTTTTGAACAGACAGTGAACCTAGTGTGCATGTCTATAGACTGATGAACGCCCCCCCCCCCTTCCCCCGAAGAACCTGGTACTCGAACCCAGAACCTTTTTTCTATGCCGCCTGCCACTGCACCACTGTGCCGCCCTGCGTCTAACACGTTCCCACTAATTCCTTTACTGCTTTTATGACCACAAGTGCACCACATCCGAAGTGCTCTTACTCTGACCAATCAAATCACACCAGGCGCTCATTAGATGTTTACCGCCGTCTCACTGCATCCATCCAGTGCTTTGCAAAT
>CM045750.1:24079418-24086918 GCA_024760905.1 Plotosus lineatus | reverse complement strand
CGACACTCTGGCCAGCTGTTGAAGGTGTTCGCTCATTGTCAGCTGTGACACCTCCAGCCTCCCCACAACAATAAAAGGATTATTCTGATTATTCAGTGACTGAGTGATTACATATTTAAATTTTTTTTATTATGTAAAATGGAATTAAATTAAGTATAAAATACCTGCTGCGTTTACATTACAGTCCACCAAACACGTGTTGACACGCTGCTAGAATACAAGCGAGCCATGTGATGTAATTTAACAATTTTCAACGTTTTTAATGAAAATATAATTAAATAATTATAAAATTTCATTCACTCATTTATTTTCTGTAACCACTTAATCCTAATTCGGATCGTGGGGAGGCTGGTGCCCATCTCACTTGACTCTGGGCGAAGACAGAGTACACCCTGAACGGCTCACCAGGCCATCACAGGGCGGAAACACGCTGACGGCTCTGCAGCTCCTCTAGTCGAAATGGTTCTTTTACATGAACCTCACATCACAGACAGTGACACACATGGCCGGCCTTTGATAACCCAGTTAGTGCACCGGGGGGGGGGGGGGGACGACGACGACAGTGACAACCCGGTGATAGTGGGGCTTGCACATTTCTACTCACAACCTTAGGATCAATGATCCAGCACCTTACCACCAGGCGACCACTGCCCACCATAAAATTAATTAAAAATAAAAATAAGATTAGATTTTTTACTTTCATTTCATTGATCAGTTTTATGTGAACCAATCAGATACAGCGTTCATCACTGTCACGAATTCCAAGTAAGACGTCTGCAGTTCAGACGTGACCACATTAAAGCTGAGAGCATGATCCTGAAGCTACAGGAGAAGCACGTTGCCTGAAAGCAGCTGTGATGTTGAGTCTGTAGGTCTTCTGATAAAAAGCACTTTAAAGACCTGAACACACACCGAGTTATAAATTGAATTTCTCTTCGCCCCTGAGCTTTTATTTTTCTCAGCGAGAGGGACGGTGTGCAAGCGTATCAGGTTCTGTGTTTTGATTCCGATGATCATTACAAACATTCGTGCGGCCAATGAAAGAGATGTCTAGACGTCTCGGGGAAAAGAGTTTGTTTTCAAAAAACTGTCACAGTAGCTAAAACAACCTGGTGAGGAATCCAGGCCAGAGGTCTGGTGGTGCCTGGATTGGTGTGTGTGTGTGTGTGTGTGTGTGTGTGTGTGTGTGTGTGTGTGTGTGTGCGGTGGGGTGGTGGTAGTATATATTAAGGCGTGAGAGGTCTGGGGACAAAACATGGTGCTGTTCATGTGAGAAAAACAATTATTCAGCTAATTTTATTTGCAAAATTGGTCACCAGGGTGAAACCCAAATCAAAATATTATGCAGTTCTCATCCGAGAGGATTTTATTTAACCCAAATGGGCTTGTAATTCCTGGGGGGGCACTAACCAGTGACTCTCCCCCTTATGCCGGTCCCAAGCCCGGAGAAATGCAGAGGGTTGTGTCAGGACGTAAAACCAATGGCAAACTTTTATGATGCAAATCAGAAGTATTACCCCCCATACCGGATCGGTCGAGGCCCGGGTTAACAACGACCGCCATCAATGCTGTCAATCAACAGGGTGCTGATGGAAATTTGGACTACTGTTGGTCGAAGATGTCGAAGAAGGAGAGGCGGGAGGCGTGTCCGTAGGAAGGTCGTTGGAGTCAAAAAAGAAGATGCAGAGGACAGGGTGAGCTGGAGATGGATGATTTGCTGTGGCGACCCCTGAAGGGAGCAGCCGAAAGGAAAAGAAGAAGAAGAAGACGAGGGCTTGTAATTCCTGCTTATGTGGAGTAATATTCTGTGTGCATGCAGATGTTCGCGTAGCATCTGAACAAAAATATGTCCTCAAATATTGCTTTATTATACCCCTCTCTTTTTTGTCTATTTATATGCAAGATATAACTTTGATTTTCTGACTGACAATAATAATAATAATAATAATAATTTTATTGTAATTATTACGAGTAGTATGAATACTATTATAAATTCTAAATAATGATAATAATAATAATTAGTATTTGCATTATTATGGGCAGCATGGTGGCTCAGTGGTTAGCCAGTTCAACTCACAGGTTCCGGATTCGAACCCAGGCTCGGAGCGTTTCAGTGTGAAGTTTGCATGTTCTCTGGGTTCTCAGAACCTCTGGATTCTTGGGGGGTTTTCCTCCTACGGTCCAAAAACATGCACAGTAGGTTAATTGGCTGTTCCAAACCACCCGAGAGTGGATATGAATCGTTGCATTGTTGGACCTGCACTGGTCTGGAAAGCTGTTCACGGTGTATGTCACCTTTGCCCAGAGTCGGCTGAGATGGGCGCCAGCCTCCCTGTTACCCCAATTAGGATTAAACGGTTCATAAAATGAAAAAGTGAATTATTATCATTGTTATCATTATTTTATATATGTATATTTTTTACATTACAATTCAATCAAATGTTGTAAGTATGAATATTAAAAGATCTGAATAGTTAATAATGTATAAAAAAAAATTTCTCCCTCCTTAAGCCATTTTTTAATTCTTTTTTTTATTTCTTTAATTATTTCTCATATTTTTTATTTTTACTTTTAAATTATTTTTTCTTTGACATGCATGAAGAACATGAAGTGGTTGAGTATCTCAGTGGTTGCAGAAAATAAATATTTTCTCTGACATGCCGCAGTTCCTCTGTGTGCTCAGTTCAGCCAACATGTTCTTCATTTTATTTACATTCATGTTCAGGAATTTTTCTGATTTCCTGGGATTTGTTGGAAACATGTCAGTTCATAAATATTTTCAAACCTGATTATCAATGCTGAGGACTGTTACCATGGTAACCTGAATAAAGCATCAGTACTGTATATCAGGTTTAGTTGTATTGTCTTGTTATTGTCTCAGGGTGCACAAACTTTTGCACTCCATGTGCTAATTATAATTGAGCATAATAATGAATGAAAAATGAAAGAAACAAATCCCGAAACACTCATCCCCACTGCACAAGTTTACAGATATTGAGCTGTCAGCCTGCAGCCCCCTTCAATCCCCTTCAACAACACCCCCTCCCCCGCGCCCAGTGTCAGTGTTTACAACTGCGGCTCAAGAAGGGCATCTGTACCACAGGGGTATATTTTTACCTGTGTTGTCGGCTCGGGGAAAAGTTTGTAAGGAGACACCGATTGGCACGGCGAGCTCAAAGCTCGAGCCGCGCAGAGCTATGAGGACTATGTGGGCAGAGGGGTCATTGTATATGTTTGTTGGAACAGGCATCCATCATTAAGATCCTGGGGACAGACAGACCAAAGGAGAGAAGTGTTATAGGAGAGGGAAAGGTCAAGCAGAGAAGTATGAATAAGTTCCAGGAAGCAACTGAACCTAAAAAAAAAAAAAAAATAAAAAAAAAAATAATTATAAACATAGCTGAGGCTTTAAATGAAGCAGTGTTCTGTGGAAATTATTGCACTACATTTTCTGTAACCGCTTAATCCTAATTAGGGTCGCGGGGAGGCTGGTGCCCATCCCAGCCAACTTTGGGTGAGGGCAGAGTACACCCTGGACAGCTCGCCGGGCCATCGCAGGGCGGAAACACGCTGACGGCTTTGCAGCCTACTCTTGTCAAAAGTCAGCAATGGTTCTTTTAAATGAACCTCACACCAGAGACAGTGAGAGACATGGCCGGCCTTTGATAACCCAGTTAGCTGCACTGGGGGGACAGTGACAACCCTGTGGGGACTCGAACCCCCAACCTTAGGATCAGCGATCCTGCGCCCTATTCACTAGACCATCACTGCCCCCCTTTTTTTGCGCTACTTATCTAAATATTCAATTCTGATTGGCCTGCCATGGCATTCAGTGGCGATGACATTGTGTTTTGTCTGTATTTGTTTGTTTGTATATCAGCTTGTTTGTTTGCAACTTAATGCAAGAAGTAATGAAATGATGCAGGAATCTTTTAATGTTTTTTTTTCGTATTGTGATTCGTATTGTGTGTATGATTTTTTGGAAGTGTAGTACTACAGTATGTCCAGCATGGGGTGCTGTGTGCTTTCTTTCTGACTTTCAATGATTTTAAATCAACAAAATAATTTTAAAATTAATAATAAATGTCAGATTATTCGTTTATTGGTAGAGCAATCAGCTGAGACTCCTTTCAGAGCTTCCATTTGCAGTTTTGATTGGTCTTCTGTCCAATCAGGAATTCAACAGTGCAGTTTAGTACAAGACAAATTCAAAGAAATGTTCAGGTACACGTGTGTGTGTGAGATTTGAACTCACATTCATTCATTTATCACATGAGAGAAAAAAAACTGAGAATGAAGAAGCAGTGCATCTGGTGCATTATGGGTAAATTAGTCTTTCCTGTTCATTTTGAAAAGACAGCAGGAGTTAATTATCTTGGCAATAACACGCATTATACAAACGGGAGCTCATCTTCCACTAAAGTCACCAAAGCTCATTAGAAACACGATGGCCGAGGCTGAGACAGTTCCTGTTTCACACTTGCGCAGAACTGAGGTGCGATTTGGTGAGTGGAAGTGATTTAGCACTAAGGAAGGAGACATTCATTTATTAACCGGAAATGGGTTTGGACAGAAGAATACAGTGGTACCTTGACTTACGAATTTAATCCATTCAGAGGGCGAGCTCGTAAGCCCATAAGAAATAACAGAAAACCAATTAATTCATTCCAACCCCCTCCCAAACTTGTATAACCTGACACAAACATGTATATTTGACCTAACATATTAAAGATAAACATGTAAAAACAATAAATATTTAATAATAATAATAATAATAATACATGTACATTAACATTAATAATAATTAATAATAAATAATAATAAAACAAGAATAAACAATAAGTCAACTAATCGTTCCGATCATTGACTGCAGCAAATACGTCACGTAGGCAGGCAAAAGGTGGTGCGTAACAAAGGAGGTGGAGGAGAATTTTGTACATGTGCACACTACAAATGCCAACTCCCACAAGGCCAGTGCTTCTCAAATAATGGGGCACACCCTCCTTGGGGATGTGTGGTGTGATGCTGGGGGGAGGGGGCGTGGTGTAGTGCGGGAGGGGGGGGTCTATGACCCTAGGGAACATGCTTTTTTCCCATACTGTACTAGAATTAAGTGTAATTGCACATCCTCTACAGTAGGTGGCAGTGGCGCTCTCACTGCGTTCCCTATGGTGTAGGGAAAAATAACCAAGCAAACAATATGAAGTGCAGTAAACACTATTGATAGTCGCTTGCGCGGGGGGGGGGCCCTTGAAATGTTTTTTTTTTCTTCCTATAGGGGGTGTCACAGAAAATAATTGAGAAGCACTTCACAAGGCGTTCTTGGAGCGCGGAGGAATACACGCGGAAGATTACGAGGCTAATTCGCCCGGAAAAAACATTTCCCCAGCAAAGCTTGTAAATCAAAATTTTTCTCGTGGGATGGAGCACATTTTTGGTGGATCAAAGCTTGTATCATGAAAAATTCGATATAAAAGACACTCGTAAGTCAAGATACCACTGTATGTGGATTTATTGCTATGAATGATTGTGTGGTAGTCTGGACAAAAAAAATTTGTCAAATCTGAAGAGATTTCATAGAAATAAGAGAAAATACACAGCACCCACTGTAATATGACACTTCCAAAACATCATCGTATCTCACATTGTTAAAAAATGCAATAAAATATTCCGGCATCCACAATTTGTTCCAAATCATCTATAAGATCTACTGGAGTCCTCCCCTCATCCAAACCCCCAAAAATTATTTTCTGTGAAAAACAAACACATAAACCATGAGTGACACGTCACCTCTTTGGAAAAAGCAATAACTTAAGAGCATGTAGTGTATATAAAAATGTGCAAAATAATGTTTTATACAAACAGCGCCCCCTGCCTGTGGTGTGGTGTGCTATGTCTATACAATTTTACTCTCACTCATTTATTCATTTTCTAAACCACTTATTCCTATTACCAGGGAGATGGGGAAGTTGGAGTCTATCACAGCCATCACTAGGTGAACGCCAGGTACATTGTGACCAGCTCCCCAGATCATCACAGGGCAAAACACACACAACTATTCACACACCTAGGGGCAAGGTGGAGCAGTCAGTTAACCTAATGTACATGTCTTTGGACTGTGTGAGGAAACCGCAATACCCAGGGGGAAACCCACAGAAGCTCATAGAGAAAGGGAGCACAGGACCCAAACCCAGGACCTTCTTGCTCTGAGGTGGACTAACCGCTCCGCCACTGTTCATTTTGAAGTTACTTCGATTGTTTAATTATTTTTTATGGTATTTATTGCGTATGGGAAATGCATGCCTTAGCACTGAACCCATCCAAAGTGAGTGCACACACGCACACACACACACACACACACACACACACACACACACACACACACACACACATGGAGCAGTGGGCTGCCACACACCATGGCACCTGGAGAGCAGTTGGGGGTTAGGTGGCCTGCTCAAGGGCACTTCAGCCTTGAAGGTGGAGGAAGGGGAGGTGCAGCTCACTCCTCCGACTGCCGCATATTTTCCCTGCAGGTCCGGGAATTGAACCAGCGACCTTTCTTTCCCTAACCTTTATTCTAACGACTGTCCCCAAATTATGCTAATTGTTATCAGATTATTAGAATTGTAATCATTAAGTAATTCATCTGTTTTATTTCAGGTCCTCCAGGAAAGCGTGGCAGGATGGGAAGGAAAGGAGACCCCGGTGAGTTGGAAATCCCCCTGAAGGTTATTTTGGTCTCGTTCTTGTTCACTGATTAAATCTCTCAGTAGTTTTGTTTAAACTCTCGATTTACACTTGGTACCGATTAGGAAGAGCCTGACTCAGTTGGGTCGTAGACCGTCTCATGTCGGTGATGCTGACTCAGATGTCTCAGAACGCTTTACTCACTGCTTCCTTGAGATCTTTGAGATGAAGGTCGTCGTTGTCACAGACCTCGCATGACGTTATGTTGATGTCTTCGTGAGAACAAAATCCATTCGACTAAAATCAGTCAGCAGACAGACTGAGGATTACATGAAGACCAAAACATTGTGGTTTGAGTTGTGGAGGGAATGCCATGATATCCGTTCATCCCTGATTTAAACGTTTGATTAATAATAAATTAATAATTAGCAAGACGGTATCGTAGTGTTGTGATTAGCATGTTGTCCACGTCCTTACATGGGTTTCCTTCAGGTTCTCCCACAATCCAAAGACAATCACATTTGGCTTACTGTCTGTTCCATATCACTCTTCGCTGTGAGGGTGAGGTTTTTGTGTGTGTTGGCCCTGCAGTGGCCTGGCAACAGATTCCTCAGGATGTTTCCTGCCATAGCCTTGGCTATGCTATATTAATCCTGCAAAGGAAATTATTTCCTCTGCATTTAACCATCCAAATGAACACACACACACACACACACACACACACACACACACACACAAAATAGTGAAAACAAACACGTACAGTGAACACACACACACACACACACACACAGTGAACACACAAACATTGAATAC
>CM045750.1:24059418-24076918 GCA_024760905.1 Plotosus lineatus | reverse complement strand
GCTCTGCGCACTGGGGGGTATCACCAGCCGGGATACCAGCCAGAGCGCAGCCATAGTCCTTCGGGACTGACGGAAGCCTACCATACCATACCAATATAGTGTGTGTGTGTGTGTGTGTATGTGCACAAAATCCAGAGTCATTTATTGGGTTGTGGATAAGCATGTAGAAATATGAGAGACTGGAATTATATGTTCTTTCTGATGTTGTTGTTGTTGTTGTTGTTGTTGTTGTTGTTGGTACCCTGGTCTCAGGGTTGTGGTCGGGAGTATAAAGGGCACAAAGCACCTGCATCCTCACTCCGGCCAAATCTTTCTGAATGAAAACTGAGGCGTCACAAACATATTTTCATTTTAAGTATTTAAGAATTAATCACCCTGCGATGGCCTGGTGAGCCGTCCAGGGTGTACCCTGCCCCCGCCTAGAGTTGACTGAGATGGGCGCCAGCCTCCTAGCGATCCTAATTAGGATTAAGCGGTTGAGAAAATGAATAAATAAGAATTTCAGATTTAAACATTTGCGCCTGCTAAGCTGATTAGCATCCGATAGACGCTCAGTCGTGTGAAAGATTCTGCTCAGACCGGAGGAGAACTTGGAGGAAACCCACATGGATGTGGAAAAGACATTCAAAACTTTCCAGACACAGAATCGACAGATTTTCAAAAAAGGTAAATTGAACTTAACAAGATTGTTTACAGCATATAGAAAGCGTATTAAATTACCGCTTAATTATCACATCCCGTAGTGCAGGTAGCCGGGTTATCCCAGGCCGGCCGTGTCTCTCACTGTATATGGCGGGAGATTCATGTAAAAGAAACATTGCTGACTTTTGGCTTGCGAGTTAACGTGACAAGCTAATTTTCAACACTTCACTCATTTATAGATCTGAAGTGAATTAAAAACAAATTTAGAGAACGTATGTTTGCTAGCAACACAATAAGCGAATACACAAATCTAAACAAGTGACCTGAAGGAACAAGCCGTTATACACAGGTTACCTCGCTAGCTAGTGGGGCCGGTGGCGTAGTGGTTAGGGTGCCCTGCTCATGATCAGGAGGTTGTGTGTTCGAATCCCAGTTAGACCCCCACTGTGCTAAGACCCCTGGGCAAGGTCTCAACCACGCGTGTGCCTCTGTTCACCCAGCAGTATAAATGGGAACCAGTAAAAATATACTGGGAAGGTAACCTGCGATGGACGAGCGTCCCATCCAGGACGAGTTGAACCTCTGGTCACTTCACGCTACAGAAACTGGGGATAAGCACCGCCCCGATGAGCCGCTCGGCTCAGGTGTAAAAAGCCCAATAGACTAGCTTACCTTCCTCGCTCGCTAACAAAACTTGATCATTTACAACACGGAACTTTGCTTGTTCTGGAAGAAGCTAATTTTGTGTTTATTTTATTATATTATTTCATTTGTTTGTTTCATTTCAGTGTCGTTTTAAAATTTTGTGTCTGACTTTTTTTCTTTAACAGGACCTCCAGTAAGTACCTCAGTCTTCTCCATCCTGTCTGTCCCTCTCGCCATGCTGATGTTTATAGTGTGTTGTGTAGGAAGGTAAGTGAGAAGGGAGTGAAGATATCAACAACAACAAAAAAATAAAGTAAAAAAACCAACAACAAGAAAAAAAATCCAATCCAGCTCCAAGCTGTAAAAATGCCTCATGCTCGGATACGCCGCCAGCACACAGCGTGTTCGCGGTTCGAAATAAGTGTTCCGTTAAACCGCACACATGCAGTGACGTGCTGTCGAATGTTTTACACAAACTATTAAAAATTACTTCCAGATTTTTTTTTTTTTTGTGACGCATCATAATAATTGACTGGAAAGGAAAACTCCGCCCTGAAAGAAATTCCATATATTTATATCCCAATAGTTATGATGTGGTTAATGATTTTGGTGCTACTCAATTTTTGTTGATTTGTTTGTTTCGTTTTTTTTTTTTTTCATTTTGTATTTGCATGAAAAATTTGGTGGGTTGGTCACATGCTGATGTCACAGGATGACATCGTTGTAGCAATCGGGACATTTTCCAGTCGAAAAACCTTCAGCATATCTTTATTTTATATTAAAAATAAATATTCATAACAAAGTGTAGTGTAGAAGTAGCAAAGACGTTGGAGTGTATAAAGTCCCAGAATGCATTGCATCTAAACACCGTTTTGTTATGCCAGAGGTTCGGGTTGGTTTCGTTACTTGTCTATGAAATAACGATAGTTATGATGTTGATGAGGCCAGTGGTGGCCTGGTGGTAAAGGTGCTGGATCACTGATCCTAAAGTTGGGGGTTCAAGTCCCACTATCAATGGGTTGTCACTGTCCCCCCAGTGGAACGAACTGGGTTATCAGAGGCCAGCCGTGTCTCTCACTGTCTGTGGTGTGAGGTTCATGTAAAATAACTGGTGCTGACTTTCGACAAGAGAAGCTGCGTAGCCGTCAGCGTGTTTCTGCCCCGTAATGGCCTGGTGAGCAGTCCAGGGTGTACTCTGCCCTCGCCCGAGTTGGCTGAGATAGGCAACAGTCTCCCCGCAATCCTAATTAGGATTAAGTGGATTCAGAAAAAAGATGATGATGATGTTGATGAGGGTACTGACATGGCATTGTGGGTAATGTAGGAAAATCTAAGAATTTCATTATTAATATTAGACAACATATGTAAATTAGGAAGATTAATATGCAAATTTTTGAGGGTGGAGTTTTCCTTACACACACACACACAGAGAGAGAGAGAGAGAGAGATGTTTGTGAAAGTTGTTTTGTCATTTAACAAGAATTTTATTTACTCTCAGATTTATTGATCATCTTTGTACTAATCACTGTTTTATTTTAGTGCAAATAAACACGCCCTCCCCGATTCTCTCAGATAAATCTATGTTTTATTTATTTATTAGCTGATTATAATGCTACATTTTTCTTTTTTCTTTTCACTGTTTTGTTCATGTTTTGCTCATGTGATCAGTGCGCTTTTCATAAAATTAACTTTCCCACATTTAATTCCTGCACTCTGACCATCTTTTGAATTTAAACAGGGAAAATCTGGACGTGATGGCTACCCGGTAATATTTATTTTAGCTAAACTCCTCCCCTGCATTATCATCTTCATTCCTACTGTTTCTGCCCTCAAGAATTTTTCTTTTTCATGACCTTCCACTGATTTTTTTTTTTTTTTATATTGCTATATATATTTTTATTTTACTTTCTTTACTGTTTCTCTTTTGTCTGAAATAATTTGATTATTACATCCAGCAAATGTAGTTCCATGCAATTTAAAAAGTGTAAATATGTACATGCATCCACAGAATAGATGGAATTGCCATCAGCGCCTTTCTGCCCAGTGTATACTCTGATCTCGCCCAGAGTCGGCTGAGATGGGCACCATGGATAGACCGCATGATTGATTGATGTGTGACATTAATTAGAATTTCTTTTATTGTTAAATATATGCATAAATGTAAATAATTGATTATTGATGTACAAATCAGTTTATCAAAATATTCCCCAAATCCATTCTGTGCTTCTACCAGAAATCTAGTTTAAAAGAGGAGCAGTGATGTCACCATTTTAATCCAGAGCTTTGATGTAATAACTCGTTTCTCATCTGCTGATAAACATGAACCAGAAGCATGAACCAGCTGCAGTGGGTTCTGTGATGAAGGTCTGATGCCCTCTGATGGCTGTAAATAGAACTGAATGATGTAGAATGATGGAGCAGTGTGTGTGTGTGTGTGTGTGTGTGTGTGTGTGTGTGTGTGTGTGTGTGTGTGAAAGAGTCAGTGAGCCTTTGTGAGTCTGGGCTGAGATTCTAAGTAACACGACATCCTGTTGTTCATCACTGAGTAATCCAGCATCCGGGTGGACATTTAACACTGAGTTCACAATAGAACCCCCCCTGAGCGTGCGAGAGAGTTTGTTTGTGTCTGTCTTTTCTGACGACGTGAATGTTAATTACAGATTAATCTCTCGAAACTGGTCTGTACTATATCTCTCTATCTGTCATAAGCGTGATGAGCAGCTGTAATTATACAAGTGCTGCGTGTTACTCTTCCCGGAATATCTCTGTTTTGCAGATAGTGATCAGTCGAGGCCTGGCCCACTGTGTGGATATTTATGTTTATTGAGGGGGATTTAAGCAGCACCGCCTTGCTAAATTTCTTAGCGTCTATGTCGGCCTTGCTTTCATTCCTGCCAGGAATTTACCTCTGAATAATGGCTCACATGTGTGTGTGTGTGTGTGTGTGTGTGTGTGTGTGTGTGTGTGTGTGTGTGTGTGTGTGTGTGTGAGAGAGAGAGAGAGAGAGAGGGAGAGAGAGACAAGTAAACACCCCAGTTGAAAGAGTTGCACTTAAAGTCAGCAGGAAAGCTGAGACACTCTATATTTTCCACAACACAACATTCACACTCTGATAAATAAACTGTCAGTGCTTTATGGTAGAGTTGGGGTGGGGGCATTTACTTTTGCACTCACAACTGGGCTCCACTTAGAATGAACATCATGAGTAACATCAGTACAGCTAAATTATTTAATCCTACACAAGTAAAAAGTTCTATACTGGTTGGTGTCGTCATTCCCAAAGCAGACTCCGCCCACACACTATGGGGAAGAACATGATGTAATTTGTAACCAGTGACTAACTTGATCATCATCATCATCTACAATCATTACGTGAGGCTCCATAAGACGCTATTACGGAGGCTCTTGGTGGACCAACGTCTTACTAATGCACTACACACCTGTACAGGTGCACATCCATGCAGTTATCGGATCAGCCAATCACGTGGCAGCAGTGCATTCAAACAGGCCAAGTGTCAGTGATGGTCTAGTGGTTAGCACGTCCACCTCACAGCAAGAAGGTACTTGGTTCGAGGACCACGTTGAAACATTTTGGCATGGAGCTCACATGTTCGCTCTGTGCTCAGATGGGTTTCCTCCAGGTCCTCCGGTTTCCTCCCACAGTCCAGAGACATGCACATTCACGAGGTGATCACATGCTGTCAGATTTCAGTAAAAAGTCCAATCAAATTTTTAAAATTTTACCTGTAGACACTTTCACAAGACACTGAAATTCATTCGCTTGTTTGCTGAACCGCTTATTCGTTAGGGTCAAGGGGAAGCTGGGGCCTATCTCAGCCGGCCCTACCGTTCACATGCACAGGCACTCTCTGAGAAATTTGGAACAGCCAATGAAGCCTACTGTGCACGTGTTTGGACTGGAAGGAAACTGAAGCACCTGAAGGAAACTCACACAAGCACAGGGAGAACATGCAAACGCCAGATCGTGGGAATCGAACCCAGGACCTTCTTGCGGTGAGGAGGACGTGCTAACTGCTAATATAAAGGTTACATGTTTGTGACGTTATGAAAAAATTCCATGTAGGAACAAAAGTAAAGCTTTTTCAGTTTTTACTGAACATCAGAAAGAGGAGCTGGAATGAAAACAGGTTTCTGTACTGACTTACTGGCCTCACGCTCTTTTTCCATCTGTGCCAAGTATCAAAGAACGGTTTTTTGCGAGTCGGGGAAAAAGAATGTCATTTTTCACAAGTGATGTTTTTTTTCATTTTATTTTTTTTATGTATTTGGACCGTAACGCAAAGCAATAAACAATTTCCCCTTGGGAAGCGAAGGTGGAATTGAAAAGGATGGGATTTCATAGGCATTAGATCCAGATGCCTGGTATTTTTTTCGGCTCCTATTTACCGTAGTCTTACCACAAGACTCATGCTGGGGTGCAACGGTGGCTTTGAGACTCCTTTGGTCGAAAACACGAGACGCGAACAGAGACTTTGGGTTCCCATCAGTTCAGGTTTCGAACTCTACTGCCGGCGCTGATCAAAGAATTTGAAACATTTTGCTCTCTGGTCACCACATCCCGCTTCGGGGTACAAAACCCCCCCCCAAGAATATTAAGTTCCTTTCATTTATTTATTTTTAAATCTATGTATGTACTTACAGTCCCATGGGCGATTAATTTGTTTGAAAAAACAAAAAAAAACAAACGTGGAACTCAATACCTTAATCAATCTTAGCAGTCATGTGTATGTTGTATAAATGGACTGTTAAATTGAAATATATTAAAAAAAAAAATTCAAGTGCACCCTTGTTATTCACAGTCCGACTATATGGAATAACTATGCGACAAAAAAACTTTTATAAATTAGCCTTTTATTTATATTTAAATATTATTGAGACTCAGAAGTGGTGCTCAGTTACATTTTTTTATATGCATGCTAAAATCCCAACATAATAAATAAAAAAAAAAATTCCAATGCAAGATCCCAGCGTATCCTGAAAATAGGATTCCAACAGAACCCAACATTAAAAAAATTCAAATGGAATTCCAACATAAAGTCCCAACATAATCCCCAATGTAAAATCCCGTTGTAAACAAAAATTAAAACCCATAATAATCACAGTGTAAAATTCCAAAATAATCCAAATATGCATTTCCTGAATCGTTTAATCCTAATTAGGGTCACAGGGAGGCTGACACCCATCTCAGCCGACTCTAGGTGATGGTAGAGTACACCCTGGAGAGCTTGCCAGGCCATCGCAGGGCAGCTAAGCTATGCAGCTCATCTTTATGAAGGTCAGCAATGGTTCTTTAACATGAACCTTCCACCACAGAAAGTGAGAGACATGGCCGGCCTTCGATAACCCAGTTCGCTCCACTGGTGGGGGGGGGGGCAGTGGTAACCTGTTGAGAGTGGGGCTTGAACCCCCAACCTTGGGATCAGTGATCCAGCACCTTCACCACCAGGCCATCACTGCCCTTGAATCCAAATACAAGATCCAAATTTAATCCAAACATGATTCCAAAGTAAAATTCCAATTGTAATCTCAAAGGAAGATCTCAAAGATCCCAACATAATCAGAACAAAAATCCCAAAACTCAAGTGAGACACTTTTTGGCCTGAAAATAAAAAAATGTAAAAATGTAAAAAACAAATAAATACATAAATTATAAAATTTTCAGTCTATAAATTTTTGTTTGCACAAAATCATGACATCACTGACCGTGTTGTTCTTTATAGTAACTTGGTCACAGGTTCTTGTTTTAGTTTGTAATTAGTGCTGAAATTGACTTCATAAATATTTATGAGAATAGTAACACATGTGCTCAAGTCTTCAAGGAACGAAGTAGGGATAAATTTCCCGTCGCCCCCCCATAGAGAACAATTATAATCACAGAACATGATCGGGCATAATTTACACACCTGGAGCTCTTGTGTGGTTAAGGGTCTCGCGTTTCCTCCATCGGTATCGGAGGTCAGGTGCATCGGCTCACGCCACTGAGTTCGATCGTACATCAGGGAGTAAGGTTGATCGTATTGACAGGAGAGTGACGCGGGGTAGAATTGCAGCGGCACCATAAACACTTATAGCTCCATTTAACTTATAAATTTCTACTGTCTGAGGTCTTGTACATTCATGGCCTTTTAATCACGAATGAACCATAGCAATGAATAAAAATTAAAGGAAACCATTTGCCCTTTCATTCTGTGGGAGTTAAAACCCTAAAGATGTCAGAGTCACCCCTGGGCAGGAGTCCAAGAGAGCCACCAGCCATGTCGAGAGGAATCGACTGTGGACCAATGACATACTGTTTATCTCTTGTCAATCAAATTAACAATAGACAATCGTAGGAATCTGAGAGTTGGTGTATTTGGAAGATGGCGGGCGGCGCTTTACCCCAGGAATGTTATGCTGCCCTGTGATGCAGTAGTTTGAAAGTGAGATTGTTTGGTTCGACATGTCTTACAGGGGTTTGTGTTACAGTTTGCTTCACCCGTCCTGGTGAGCAGCTGTTATACTGTATGATAAGAAAAGGCTGGCTGGTGGGTGGTGGATATGGTGGTGTAGTGGTTAGTACTCTCGTCTTAAAGTGATAAAGGATTTAGAAGTCTGGACGATTCTTCTTGAGTTTGGAGTAGTCCATGTTCACGGAGAAGAACTTGTACTGATCAGTTGGCGCATTTTGTTCCAGGGTTCAGGGTTGGTCGTTTATGGTTCGGTTATGGGTTCAAACCCTTTGGTTGTTGAGAGCTTTTCTCTACGGGGTTTGCATGTTCTCCCTGAGCTTGTACGGGCTTCCACAGGGTGCTACAATGTCCTCCAACAGACCAAAGATAAGCATATGAGGCTAATATTTACTGTGTATTGCCTCTTATTGTGAATGTTTGGCTGTCTGGACTGGAATTGTAATGGACTCTGGTACACAACCTTTCGCATTAGCTCCAGCCTCCCAGTGGCCCTAAAACCGGCCCTTTCAACGTATGGTTTAGGTGTAACTTTACCCCACAGACTGAAACTAGCAGCCCTAAGCATGGGGTTGACTGGACAGAAAATACTGTACAAGTCTGAGATCAGGTGACTTCATCCCATGTGCTCGATTGCTGGCGATATTGTGCCAATGGGAACCAGACCATTTCCCGCAAGTTCCACATGACTAGATAGCAAAGTATACATATACAGCATTTGGCAGACACTCTTAACCAGAGCGACTGACTGTTATCGTTTTTTTTTTTTATACAATTTGACCAATTGAGCGTTAAGGGCCTTGCTCAAGGGCCCAACAGTGGTGACAGCGGGTATTGAACCGCTGACCTTCGGATTAGTAACCCATCACATTAACCACTAAGCCTCCACATATCTGTATCAGTTGCTGGATATCAACGAATAATTGGCTACGTCCACAGTTTTGGCTCACAACGTAGATGAAAAGATTAGGAACAGTGAAGATGAATGGCAGTCTGGAGCGGCGCTGAAGGCGGAGTCGCGCTCTCGGTGTAATCGGTGTAATCCTGTGCTCCCGTGGCCTTCTGAGAACCCGGTGCTCAAACTCTTTTCTGGATCGAATATGTAGTTTATGACGGAGGGAAAAAAGTGTGGCATAAACAGGACAAAAGACAGAAAAGTAATTAAACGGTTTTCGTCACTCCCCTCGTGGGGTTTTACTGGCAAGTTAAACCCGTGGGGGGGTTTAGGGGATTTTATTTTGATGGGGAGGGACAGATTTATACTTGTCTTAGAAAAAAAAAAGGGTTTTGACAGATGTTTTTTATTTTGCTTTTCTCCCCCCGTGTAATAAGGTCCGAGACATAGACAGGTCTTATCTGTAGAAATCATTTATTTAATTATTTATTTATTTGCCAATTCGTTTAGTCTCAGTTGACACTGTGTGAAAGCTGGGTACACCCGGAACAGCTCACCAGACCGTCACAGGATACACACACACACACACACACACACACACACACACACACACACACACCAGACAAATAGATATACTCACACCTTGGGGCAATTTGAACAAATTAGCCTAACGTGCATGAGCAAACCAGAGCACCCGAAGGAAACCCATCCAAGCAGGGGAGAACATGCCCATTCTACACAGAACCGCCCAAGCTCGGACCTTCTTGTTGTGAGGTTAAGGTAATGTAATGTCTGCTGGGCGTTTTACAGCCGAGCCTAGTGGCTCATCAGGCTGGTGCTTATCTCCGGTTTCCATAACGTGACGCAACCAGAAGTTCACATCGTCCTGGATGGGACGCTAGTCCATCGCAGGTTACTTTTTCAGTGTTTTCATTGGTACCCATTTACACGGCAGGGTAGACTGAGGCACACCTGACGTTGAGACCTTGCTCAGGGGTCTTAGCATGATGGAAATCGGGTAGAGATTCGAACTGACAACCTCTCAATCATGAGCTCAGTTCCCTTACGATGACAGCATTAGCATGTTGCTAGTGTGCTTATCCCTGGTTTTCATAGCGTGAAGCGACCAAGAGTTCATCTCCTCCTAGATGGGATGCTAGTCCATTGCGGGTTACCTTCCCAGTATATTTTACTGGTACCCATTTTTACTGCTGGGTGAACAGAGGCACACTTGTGGTTGAGACCTTGCCCAGGGGTCTTAGTACAGTTGGGGTCTAACTGGGATTTGAACACACAACCTCCTGATCATGAGCGAAACACCCGAACCACTACTCCACTGGCCACATTGTTGTGAGGTAGGTGTACTCAATGCTACGTCACCAAGTGATCCACATTCCGCTAATCGTCAGTTTCAAATATCTCCAAGGTGTGAGTGTGTTTGGTTGTATCTGTTGGCCTTGCAATAGACCAGCAGGCGGGTTTCAAGATATATCGCGCCTTTGCTTGAACTGAACTGAGAAATTATAGTGTATAGCATAAGTCGCCTCCCCCCGTTTTGTTTCAGGCTGCGTTATTGTTTAATTCCATCGATCCCCACCAAACTCTATGGTTCCAAACCACTTCTGGTAATAAATATTCTCAATTTTGTTAGTTAGCATGAGCAGCGTGGATTATCTTCTTTAAATCGTTTAAATCGGGTTCTGTATTTGTGACTGTCTGAGACCTACCTCAGTGCTGAAATAAATCCCAAACCAAGTCTAGGGAACCGGTGGCTCTTAGCTTACCTCTGGTAGGTCATGGTGTGTCAGGCATCATAAATCAATCCGAGCTTGAGATTCATTTGTCTCTGTTTCGGAAAGACTGGCGTGACCTCGGTGTGCACAGTAAGACTGCTCATCATGACTAGCCACCAGGGAAATCAGGCAATGTAACTGTTCCCAGATGGACCTGACACTGAGACAAACATACTTCAGCCACATTTATACATCCATATCCAAGGCCAAACCACACCATGTTCAGGGTCGACTTCTGATCTGATGACATCACTGCAGAGTTTTTTTTGTTTGTTTGTTTGTGAAACTTGAAACCAAAATATGAGATTATTACATACACCCACCAACCTTGTACAGTAATACTAACATTAATGTTATAACTTCCTGTGCCACTTATTCTGTACCTCCAGTATGACTTTCTTCCCCATGTCCAACCATTTGACCCATGAAATGGAGTTTATGGTGTCACTCATGTGTATCACTTCTCTTCCCTCCCACTTCTGGTCCTGGTTTCAAAAATTCAAAAGGCCATACCTCCAGGGACCAAAAAAAAATGACCGTGTAATATAAATGTACTATTTACAGGCCAAAAAAGGTCAAAGTACACTTCTGCTAAGCTTCTTCAGACACTCCGCCATCTCGACCGTCGTACTTCATGGAGCTTTTGAAGTGCTTTTCCAGGGGGAGCTTTAAAATTCTTTTCCAAAGGGGTTAGACGGGTCCAGGAAAAAAAAATTACACAAGGTTTTGTAAAAGTGAAGCTATGCAGTACCGCAAAGTGATTCTAACATTGGGATTTGGTATGTAGTCGCGCGGTGGCGTAGTGGTTAGCACATCCGCTACTCTGATTTCCTCCTACAGTCCAAAGACATGCACACCACGTTAATTGGCTGCTCCAAAATCCCCTTTGGTGTAAATGTGAGTGCATGAACCGGTGAGCTGTTCTCCTGCTCATCTTCTTCCAGAGATGGCTAAGATAGGATCCAGAATTCTTGAGATCTGAGCAGGATTAAGTGCTTCGGCAGATGAATGACTGATATTAGCAGAAGCAGAGATCCATCAAGTAAAGACATGAACTTGAGACAGATGATGTATATGATGCTAATATCAGTCATTCATCTGCCAAAGCGCTTAATCCTGCTCAGATCTCAAGGATGCTGGATCCTATCTCAGCCATCTCTGGCAGATGAATGACTGATATTAGCATGAGCAGAGCTCCATCAAGTAAAGACATGAACTTGAGACACATGTTGACCTAGATGATGCTAATAATTTCATTGACTCATTCATTCATTCACTGCCAGGGAGTACGGAGCCCATCTCAGCTGTCACTGGGCTTAGGTGGAGTACACCCTGAACAACTTGCCAGACCATCACAGGACCAAAACACATTGACACCTAGCGACAATTTGAAACAAGCACTTACCCTAATGTGCATGTCTTCGACTGTAGGAGGGAACCGGAGTACCCAGAGGAAACCAACACAAGCACAGGGACTTCATGCAAACTGCACATATAAATACCTGGGACTCGAAACCAGGACCTGCTTGCTGTGAGCCAGTATTATGAACCACCACTACACCCATGGTGATATTCTGTTAGAACAATAATTGTGTTTAAAACCCAACATTTAAGGCATATGAAATAAACCGGTCCTCAGATGTACAGTGGTACCTTGACATACGAGTGTCTTTTATAATGAATTTTCCATGATATAAGCTTCGATCCACCAAAAATCTGCCCCATCCAACCAGCAAAATTTTGATTTACGAGTTCTGCTTGGGAACTAGCTCTTCCAGGCCGATCAGCCTTGTATTCTTCTGCGCTCCGAGAACGCTTTGTGCAGTGCTTCTCAATTATTTTCTGTGACGCCCCCTATAGGAAGGAATAAAACATTTCACCCCCCCCCCCCTTCTCCCTCAGCACACCAGGCACAAATATCAATTGTGTTTACTGCACTTCATATCATTTCCTCTGTGCTTTTTCCCATACACCATAGGGAACACAGTGAGAGCACCACTGCCACCTACTGTAGAGGATGCGCAATTACACTTCATTCTAGTACAGTATGGCAAAAACGCATGTTCCCCAGGGTCATACGCGCCCCTCCCTGGCATCACATCGCCCCCAAGGGGGGTGCTCCCCACTATTTGAGAAGCACTGGCCTTGTGGGAGCTCACTACAAGCCTTTCCTTGCTGGCATTTGTAGTGTGCAGATGCACAAAATCCTCCTCCTCCCTCTCTGTTGCACACCACCTCATGCCTGCCTATGTGACATCTTCGTGCCCGTGTGATATCTTTGCCGCAAGTGATGATCGAAAGGGTTAGGTGACTTATTGTTTATTCTTGTTTTATTATTGTTTATCATTAATTATTATTAATGTTAATGTACATGTATTATTATTATTATTGTTAAATATTTATTGTTTTTACATGTTTATCTTTATATATTACGTCAAATATACAAGTTTGTGTCAGGCTACATGAGTTTGGGAGGGGATTGGAACGGATTAATTAGTTTTCTATTATTTCCGATGGGAATTTTTGTTTTATCTAACAAATATTTTGACTTACGAGATCGCCCTCGGAACGGATTAATTTTGTAAGTCGAGGTACCACCGTATTAATATTTAACACCTGAAAACGGTCAGCTGACTAGTACGCTATAAAAAAGAAGGTTCCATCTGACGCGCCTGAAGGTTCAGACTTTTTAAAGAGGGTTCCGTGTCGAACACCTGTAACTACCCAAAGAGCACTTGAGGTACCATTTGTCGCTGAAGGGCTTATAAAATTACGAGACGTTATCACGCGGCGCTCAGACTGAGATCCTGTCCTGTCCTTTTCTGTCCTTCATCTCTTATCATGTGTGTGGTTTATGTTCCTTCACCTTCTGTTCCAGTTTTATCTACACTTAGTTGTTTATTGCTCCAGCTGTTTTGTGATGCCGCAGTGGCTAACCACTTATTTCTCTTTTTCTGTCTTCTCTGTACACAGGGGCCTCTCGGCATGGATGGAAAACCTGTGAGTATCTGTATCCACGTTTGACTGACAGCAGAGGAATTCTGTATGTGTGTATTGCAAAAACTGCTCAATTCTACAATGATCTCGTGGAGGCAGTGCCCATCTCAGCCGACACCGCGCAAAGGCAGGCTATACCCTGAATTGCTCGCCAGACCACCTCACACACACAGAGCCATTCACACACACATCTGCAACTGGGGATGATTTTGAACTACCAAACAGCACAATGTGTGTGTGTGTGTGTGTGTGTGTGTGTGTGTGTGTGTGTGTGTGTGTGTGTGTGTGTTTTGCCTCTGGGAGGAAACCGGAGAGCCAACTACAATGATTAAGGCAGCATTAAAAACATTAATAGGCTAACTGCTCAGCTAGCGAACCTTAGCTCAGCACTAGGTATGAGCAACTGAGCTCATTCACTCATTCATTATCTGAACATTTTCGAGTCGTGGGGAGACTGACGCCCATCTAGGCCGACTCTGGGCAGAGTACATCGTGGACGTCTCACCAGGCCATCACAGGGCAGAAACATGCTGATGGCTCCTCTTGACGAAAGTCAGCAATGATTGTCACATGATCTTCTCACCACAGACAGTGGGAGACATGGCCGGCCTATGATAACCCAGTCAGTTACACTAGGCAACAGCAGTGATAACATTTAACAGTGGGGACTTGAACCCTTAACCATGGGATCGGTGATACAGCGCCTTACCACAGTGCCCCTGCTGCCCCCATTAGCTAAATCAGTCAGTGTGATGATAAACAATATTACATCTAGTAATATAATACAGCCCTGCAATGGCCTGGCGAGCTGTCCAGGGTGTACTCTGCCCTTGCCCAGAGTCGGTTGAGATGGGCACCAGCATCCCTGCGACCCTAATTAGAATTAATTTGTTTCAGAAATCAATGAATGAACAATACAATCCAGAACGGAACGGTGGCATAGGCATAGTGGTCAGTTAGCACACCCGCCTCACAGCAACAAGGTCATGGGTTTGAGTCCCGGCTCAGGCGTTTCTGTGTTGAATTTGCATGTTTTATCCCGTGTTCCTCCTACAGTCCAAAAACTTACACATTAGGCTAATTGGCTGTTGTGTGTGTGTGTGTGTGTGTGTGTGTTGCACTGTGGTGGTCTGGTTCAGGGTGTGCCCCACTTTCACCCAGTTTCAGCTAATATGGGCTCCAGGCTCCCCATGACCCTGAGCGGTTTAACAATGACTGAGAGAGTAATGCAATCCAGCTCTGATATTTATTTATTTATTTATTTTTAATCTGTGCTGTGTATTTTTTTAAGGGTCCTCCCGGGCAGAAAGGAAGTCAGGTACGTTTTCTCAAGCCAGCGCTTGGATTGTTTTTACCCTTTGTTGCAGTCAGAAGGTGAATTTCCTGAACACAGTCTGTCTCTACACCCATCTGGTAGCGGTTACCCCACACTGCGTAAATGATCAGAGTGCGGTTGTTACCCTCTCGTGGAGACGTCCGTCTGCCCGACACGTCTGTCCTCCCCAGCTATATTATCAGACCGCGATGTCCGGAAACAGAAACAACGGCGTAGACAATATAGAAGAAACCTTTGGTCCTATCCCTGATTCCCATGCTGTCATTGCCAAAAGAAATACAAGGCAATATAAACCTCTTCTGCTCATCCAAACACCATCAGTCTGTTCCTGAAGGAGACGTCAACATGTTTTACGGTTTTGTCGAAAGAAAAATCACAATCGATTGCGTTCGACATGAATCTCAACCGGCTGTGATGTTGGCTGCGGGTTTGGGATTACATCATTGCACAGCGTCTGACTTCAGGAAGTCGACCGAAGCTCTTCTTCTGCTCGTGTGTATCTTGGTGTGCGCTGATTTCCTCTGCAGATGTTCAGACTATTTACTGAGCTGGGTCACAGCTTCAGGGTCCCTCGTCGACATGCGTTTCCTCCCAGTTCGATAGCTACACACAATTGCCCATATGTGCGAAAGTGTGTGTGTGTGTGTGTGTGTGTGTGTGTGTGTGTGTGTGTATGGAGTGCTGTGCTGTTTCATCCAGGGTGTATTCCCTCTTCATGACCCCGTGTTACTGGGATACGCTCGAGTAATATTCTGCACTTTAGGTTCTGAATGTGGCCTCGGCACTATTACATTTAGGACGTGTTTTGTATTATGGAGATTAAAGCAGGTCCAATAGAGATTTCGAGATGAAAGTCCACTGCAAGCTGCCAAACACACTTAAATTCACACCCAGGACCACTAACCTGAGCTCGGGATCAAACCTCGGACCCTGGAGCTGTGAGGCAGCAGCGTCACCCGTAGCACTACAATATAATGTATAGAAGTTTGAAAGCTTAGAGTTAGAGGTGAATGATAATCGTGACCTGATTCTGATTCAGTTGTAGTTATGATTCTGATTCTGAGCCCATAATGCAGATGATAGTTGTGGTATTGATTCTAATTTTAAATTTGATGCTAATTATAATTCTGGTTGTGAATGTGATTCTTGTTCCGACTCTATGATTCGAGTCCTTGCAGTGATTGTGATTATGTTCTTTAATCCTTTACCAAGTCGGATTTCTGATCTCGACTCCTTTTCTGATTCAAATTCTGATTATTTTCATCGTCACTGTGATAGTGAATAGTGAATATGACTCCGACTCTGATTGTGTCTCTTGACTTCATTGATTCCGTCTCTAGTTTTGATTCTGAATAGGAATCTGATTCTGACTCTGATTCCGACTCTTATCCTGATTCTCGTTTTTATTCTGTGTCCTGAATCTGATTCTGAGTCTGATTTTGATTCTTGTCCTGATCGTTTCCTGATTCACTCTGATTGTGGACATGAATTTGACTCTGACTCTGACTCCAACGCTTGTCTTCCTGATTCTGACTCTAGTTTTGATTCCTAATTTTGTCCTCACTCTGCTCCTGTATAGGAATCTGAGTCTCTTATCCTGATTCCGACTGATTCTTTTTATCCTCATTCTGATTCTGAATAGGAATCTGATTCTGACTCTGAATATTAATCTGATTCGGTATCTGATTCTGATTCTCATCCTGATTCTGACTCTGATTCAGTAAAACAATATTGTTTAATAACATGCTAATTTATGTTAGCATTATTCATAGGAGATTATTATAAAATATATAAATGTATGAAACACTCTCTTCCTGCTTTTCCTTATTTTTCTGTCCTCAGGGGCCAACCGGACCAAAAGGAGATAAGGTAAATTAGCTTCAAGCTTATTCTGATTCCTTGCTTCAGATTTTTAGCTTAGCATTGCGTTTCGGGCTCCCGAGTGGCGCATCGCCAAGCTGTGAGACTATTAACCAGTATATCGCAAGTTTGAATCCAGGATAATACCACAGCAATCAGTGACCAGGAGTCCATGGGAGCTAATTGGCCGAGCTCTCACAAGAGGGCGGGACGGCATACGCTCACTTCCCTGTCAGCCACAGAGATCGTCAGCCAATCATGGGTGTCTGTAAGCTCATTCGTATGAGGGCTTTCCCCCAAAAATGCATCTGCAGCCGTTCGAAAAGATGCGGGTGGCTAGCATTGCATGTCACGGAAGAGGAGTGTGCATGCTTTCACCCCTCCTTGATTGGTGTGTGATCGGGAGGGTAATACCTGAGGGGTGGGAATTGGATACAACTAAATTAGGGAAAATTTATTTTTTACATAAATGCATTTTTAATAAAAAGCATTGTGCTTTCGACGTGTTAGGGCTGGTTTTATATATCACAGTATATAAATGCTCCCGAAGCATCGCTGCAGCGGCTGTAGGAACATAACGTGCCTGCAGAATGTAAGTGTATTACGTTGTGATGCCGAGCTTTAAAAGCATTAAAAGAACATTTACCTCGGTATTCTTGAGAATATTTCACAGAATGTCTTCCACATACAGATAAAGCCACAAGCCTGAACCTCGCCTTAAACTTTACACTGTCGTGCCGAAAGCTAATTGTCTCTCATGCTTCACAGCAACCACATGTTTTCCCAAATTGTCTAGCAGCAAGCGACGCAGTTCCTCCATGCTGCTGCGCTTGCACACGGACACAACAACACCGGGTGTCAGCCC
>CM045750.1:24051918-24056918 GCA_024760905.1 Plotosus lineatus | reverse complement strand
AGGCTTTAAAAACAACCGCCTCTAAAACGCAGGCCGTAGCTTCTGTTCTGATCTTTCTGCTGTTCTCTTTTTTCCTGCCTCCATTTTCTCTGGTTCTGGCTGATCAGATGGTCTTTCCTCGCTATGATCACGGCTTCATCTCTGCCGACCAGCCCACTTTCCAGAGACGTATGCTGAAGGTAGCAGGAGTGAAAGGCATGCCCTGATTACTGCACTTTCTTTCATGCTGACTTTAACTGCATGCACGTGTCTGCGCTCCAATCATGCACTCACTACTTAAATCTTTTCATTCTTTCTTTCTTTTTTGTTTTATTTTCAGTGATTAATAGCGACGTGTGCACACAGTGGGTCTCATTTACGAAACTGGATACAAACAGATTTATTAGTAAATCACATGCAGGAGCATTTAGTTTAGAAAATGAGGTATTGGTGGAAACGTAGTTCATTTAGGGGGAAAAAAAACATTTGTGTATTTCATCGTGCTGCTCAATTTATGTAAATTTAGGTATAAACGAGCTCAGATTGGTTAAACATTATGTCATTTATAATACAGTATTTATAATTCAGATATGGATTACATCACCATATAAAAAAGATACGCTACAATGGCTAAGCTGCATTACTGAAGAATTTAGCTCACGTCATGTGACCTTTAACCGTTTAGTCACCATTTTGTTATGTTCAGCGTTGTTGTTTTTTTTTTAATGTTGTTGCTACTGTTGTGTTCTCTATATAATATTATATACAGTGTGTTAATGTGCCATGATCACACTTTCTTAATTACAACTGATTGGTTGGCATTTACTGTCAACCAATTAGAATGTTTAAAAAAATGAAAAAACAGGAAAGCTGAGGTTAAAACATCAAATTATACAATGAGAGATTTTTAAAAAAAATGAGGTTTAGCACATTGCCACACCCTATAACCCTCAGATCTAATGAAATTATGCAAAAGATACTACGGAGGAAGTAGGAGGATTTACACTGATCTGGTTTTGCGAGGACCTGCAGATGAACGAGATACGGATGGGATTTTGGCTGCTGAATGTTCTAGAAGATATCAGCATATAAATACTCGTATCTCCAGAACGGGTCTGGTTTTATTGAGCTTTTATTCCACTCCGACTAGCAAACGGTGTCATTGGCTCACAGCTATAAAGGAACCTGAGACATCTGGGTCTCATGAGCAGTTCACACGTTGGCAGCGTTTGTAAACACAAGCAGCTGATGCTTATTGTGGAGGAAAATGGCATCAAACACTACATACACGAGTAGTGTGATAGATTGGCGACCTGATCACTGTCTGTCAGGGTGTCTCAGCCAAGATTGGATAGACGGATGGATGGATAGAAGATTGAATGAGTGGATAGATGGGATCTTGGATGAATGGATGGATAGGAGATTGGATGGATGGATGGATGGATGGATAGGAGATTGGATGGAAGGATGGATGGATGGATAGATGGAAGACTGAATGGGTGAATGTATGGAAGGGTGGTTGGATGAACTGATGGATGGGAGCTTGGATAAATTAATGGATGGGTGGTTGGATGACTGAATGGATAGACAGATAGATGGTTGAATGAATGGATCGATCGATGGATAGGTGGATGATTGAATGGATGGATAGGAATAGATAGTTGGATGGATGGGAGATTAAATGGCTAAATGGAAGGATGGGTGGATGGATGGATGGATGAATGACTGGGTGGGAGATTGGATAAATGTATGGATGGCTGGATGGATGGGAGATTGGATAAATGGATGGATGGATGGGTGGTTGGATGATTGGATGGATGGTTGGATGGATGGGAGATTGGATGAATGGATGGATAGGAGATTGGATGGATGGATGGATGGATGGATAGGAGATTGGATGGAAGGATGGATGGATGGATAGATGGAAGACTGAATGGGTGAATGTATGGAAGGGTGGTTGGATGAACTGATGGATGGGAGCTTGGATAAATTAATGGATGGGTGGTTGGATGACTGAATGGATCGACAGATAGATGGTTGAATGAATGGATCGATCGATGGATAGGTGGATGATTGAATGGATGGATAGGAATAGATAGTTGGATGGATGGGAGATTAAATGGCTAAATGGAAGGATGGGTGGATGGATGGATGGATGAATGACTGGGTGGGAGATTGGATAAATGTATGGATGGCTGGATGGATGGGAGATTGGATAAATGGATGGATGGATGGGTGGTTGGATGATTGGATGGATGGTTGGATGGATGGGAGATTGGATGAATGGATGGATAGGAGATTGGATGGATGGATGGATGGATAGGAGATTGGATGGAAGGATGGATGGATGGATAGATGGAAGACTGAAAGGGTGAATGTATGGAAGGGTGGTTGGATGAACTGATGGATGGGAGCTTGGATAAATTAATGGATGGGTGGTTGGATGACTGAATGGATAGACAAATAGATGGTTGAATGAATGGATCGATCGATGGATAGGTGGATGATTGAATGGATGGATAGGAATAGATAGTTGGATGGATGGGAGATTAAATGGCTAAATGGAAGGATGGATGGATGGATGGATGAATGAATGGGTGGGAGATTGGATAAAAGTATGGATGGCTGGATGGATGGGAGATTGGATAAATGGATGGATGAATTGGAGATTAGATGAATGGTTGGATAAATGGATGGATGGGTGGATGGATGATAGAATGACTGGATGGATAGGAGATTTGTCGGATAGATTGATGATTGGTTGGATAGATGGATGATTGGCTGTTCTCACTCTGATTAGTATAAAACAAAACGATTAACTGCCAGGATTTTTGATTTTCAAAAGCGTTTTACTTTTGAAAGGAAATGAGTCCCATTGTGTAACTCCAGCTGATCATCACCGCTAACCTACAGTTCACCGGAAATAAATAAAAATGTAAAGATGATGCAAATTCATCCATTCTGCTCTTATCATCAGGGTGACCAAGGCCAGACCGGTCCTCCAGGCCCACCTGGACCCCCTGGACCAAGAGGTCCTCCTGGAAACACAGGGAAGGATGGACCCCGGGGCCCCACTGGAGAACCAGTGAGACATTTTGATAAATTATTATTTATTAGTGATAAATTGTTTGCGTACACGGAGATGCCAAGCTCATACTCCAGCTGGACTTCGTTGGGATTTTTTGTGAATTTGCTGTTTAAATTTTATTCAAATAGTTTTATTGATTTGATCTAATTACAGTAGTACTGTGCTCAGGATGTAGAATAAGACTAATCTCGGAAAAGTAATGCTAATTAGGAAACTGTACGTGATGAATCCAATGAAAAGTTATTGCTGGAAGGTGAGTTGGATGTCCCGGAGTGGAGTCGGATGGTGTAGTTGATACTACATGGGAAAATAAACACAAAAAACAAATCATCATTAAATGGGATTTTTATTCATTCATTCATTTTCTGAACCGCTTAATCCTAATTAGGGTCACGGAGGGGCTGGCACCCATCTCAGCCGACTCCAGGCAAGGGTGGGGTACACCCTGGACAGCTCACCAGGCCCAACACAGGATCAACACACACACAGGGGCGATTTGGAACAGCCAGTTAACTTTCTGTACATGTTTTTGGACTGTGGGAGGAAACCGGAGAACCTCGAGGAAGCCCACACAAACCCTGAGAGAACATGCAAACTCCTCACAGAAACACCTGAGCTGGGAATCAAACCCAGGACCTTCTTGCTGTGGGGTGGACGTGTTAACCGGTACACCACCACAACTCCATGCTGCCTCTGGGATTTTTACGGTTTTATATTTTTTGTGTAACGGTGTCTCTTTAACCCCTCCCCCGAGTTTAAGCATATACTACACGGAAACATAAAGAAAAGCAAATGGAATGAAATTTTTATAGTTTATGTTGACATGTTTTAACAGCTTTCCTTTGAGTCAAGCTAAGTGACATGTAGCTAATGGCGTCTGCTATGTGACGTCGCTGCTTCACAGGTGCCGTTAAGCTGTTGTAGCAAATACTACACGGAAACAAAACAAAAAATTTAAATTAAAATGAGATTTTAATACAGTGATACCTCAGCTCACGAACATAATTGGTTCCCAGAAAGTGTGTGGGAGGCGAAAAGTTCGTCTTCCAAACATTTATTTCCCATAAGAAACCATTAAAATGAGAATAATCCGTTCCCAGGTCCCCATAAAACATAATTTTCTACTAAATAAGCCTTAAAACTACACAAAAATATACCTTATTTTATGTATAATAAATGTGCTATTGTATTGTAATTAAAGAAATAAACTGTACTGTATAATAAAGTGGTTTTATTTACCTTTGTGATGGTAGTTGATGGCTTGATGGAATGGAGTGGGAGGAGGAGGGAGGGAGGGACTTACTGTTTGGAAGGAGAGTTTGGAAACGCCTACTGTTTGGAAACACCCTGAGCCACACACGCACCCTTAATAGCTTCCTTGTTCTTAAGGATGGGAGCAATGGTAGACTTAGCGTACTGGTACTGGGACGCTGAGTCACACAAACGCACACCTCGTTCGTGTTTTTCAATGATCTCCGCCTGTGGTGGGTCTTTTTCAGTCCCATAATAGCAAAAGTACACTCAATATGGTCCAAAATGTCTAGCAAACACAAACCACTTCCGCATTCAAAGAAAGGGGGTGACGAACTGTGACGCCGTGAGCGTGCGTCAGCTTCTCGTGGCCGCCACCGTGGCGCTGTTCGACCGCGTGGTTTGGTTCGTCCGCCGAAAAGTAGTTCGTCAGCCGAGACTATATTTTCGCGAATTTAAAGTTCTTGAGGCGAAAAGTTCGTGAGCTTAAGCGTTCGTCAGCGGAGGTTTGACTGTATATTGTTTTTCGATTTTTATGCATGATAATTAAGTTGATGTTGAAAAAACTGTAATGTCTGTCACTTTGATTGATGCCTTAATCAACCAGGATCGTGTTTATTTAATTCTGAGATTTATCTTCCCGTTTCCTAATATTTTGTAAAAACAAATTAAAAGTCTTCAA
>CM045750.1:23911918-24046918 GCA_024760905.1 Plotosus lineatus | reverse complement strand
AACAAGTTCTCCTTAAGAAATGCGCCAAATGCGCCATTCAAACATTCAAACAATGCACGAGTTGCTCTCCATTGACTATGTCCCAACATCCCGCCCCGCTGGCCTCCTATTGGCTAGAACGGATGACGCAGCTCCCTCCCATTGATTATCTCCCGACACCCTGCCCTGCTGGCCTCCCATTGGCTAGGAGGGATGACGCAGCTCCCTTGAGCGGTTTCATGGAGTTTTTCGAGTGTGCTCATTGCAACTTTATTTTTCGGCTCAGGGTTATAACCTTGCATAAACATTTGTAAAATTATAACTCTGCTAAGAAGACATGGTCAACACGAAGTAAGTACCGTACCTTAAAAGGTATGCGTTTGAAATTTTTAAAGAGTGCTATTGGGGCCCTTGGAACGAATCACGCGTTTTACATGTAAAATGTGGTTCTACTTACGAAAAACCCACGTTACGAAAAAGGCTCTGGAATGGATTAATTTCATAAGGTGAGGTTCCACTGTATATGTTTTTGAATCTGAGAAATCCAGTTATACACTTATAAATAGTAAATTGTGGAAAGAACATTTTTATTGCAGAAATATTCATTCAGAGTTAATTTTATTTGACATCCTTGAATGTAACTTTACACTCGTTATGCATATCGTGACATTCCTGTTTGGAAATTCCTGAACTTTCATGGTGCAATCAACGGTAATCTATACTAACCTTGGCTGAGCGTATCTGTGTCATTATTATTCTGATGATTCTTTTGGTTTCTGCTGAGAAAGAGACTCGGGACCAAGTGCAGCACTTGATGCTCTGACATCATTGTCTTTTATATATTGGGCTTCAAGTGGTGCACTTGGTCCCGAGTCGCTGGATCACTGATCCAAAGGTTGGGGGTTCAAGCCCCATTGTCCCCCCCCAGTGCAGCTAACTGGGTTATCAAAGGCTGGCCATGTCTCCCACTGTCTATGGTGAGAGGTTGATCTAAAAGAACCATTGCTGACTTTCAAGAAGAATAGCTGCAAAGCCGTCAGCGTGTTTCTGCCCTGTAATGGCCTGGTGAGCTGTCCAGGAGGGATTCTGCCCTCGCTACGAGAGAGCGGATACATGCAAGGGCCAGTGATGCCAGAAGGATGCCAACACACCAGTAACCAGGACATATATTAAAAAAACAACATGAGGAGTTGGGCTGCAGCGTTATCTAAACTATCCAATATCTAAAATGTTGGAAACCGTCATCATAAATTTTTTTTATCACCAAAATTGGCGGCCATATTGAATTTAGTGGAGCACCACTGAGTTCATCATGTAAAAAAAAAAAAAACAAAACATAGATTTCAAAATCTGTGTCATTAATATCGACTCATTTATTCAAGTTCTGGCGGCATGGTGGCGTAGTGGTTAGCACGTCCGCCTCACAGCAAGAAGGCCCGGGTTTGATTCCCGGCCTGGGCGTTTCTGTGTGGAGTTTGCATGTTCTCCCTGTGCTTGTGCGGGTTTCCTCCGGGTGCTCCGGTTTCCTCCCGCAATCCAAAGACGTGCACTATAGGTTAATTGGCCATTCTAAATTGACCGTAGATTCTCTCCTGCAACGGCACCGGAACCCAGTCGTATCGGCACTTGCCTTTCCATTGGATCCTTCCGGTGGCACCGAGACGGGGGACTTGCTGCTTGGGTAACAGCCTGTCCCTCATTACTCTCTACCCGGGCTCTGCGCACTGGGGAGTATCACCAGCCGGGATACCAGCCAGAGCGCAGCCATAGTCCTTCGGGACTGACGGAGGCCTACCAATTCAAGTTCTGCATGGAAGAGTTTTTCATACTTGATGAGGCGGCGGTCTTTAAAAATGGCGGCCATCTTGGATTCGAAGGAGGTTAACGTGCTTTTCTTTAAAATTTGGTCCTGGAGATCATTCGGTGTTTGGTTTGATAAAGCGAAAGATTCTTCAATGTATTGATTTTATCTGCCTCACTAAATCTCTGAGGTCCAGTCTGCACATCATCGGTGGTACCATGTGGTACCATATGGAACCTTTTTTCAGTGTATTTTGTTTGAGAATGTGCACACAGTGATGCTGATGGCACCATTAAGCAACACGTGTGTTTGGTACTATGGGTTTTTTCTATCTTTTCACAGGGAGAACGCGGTGAACCCGGAGCCAAAGGCGACCGAGGCATGGACGGCTTCCCTGGCCTTAAAGTAAGCGAAGCGTGAAGATGTGCTCGCCCCGTTATATTTTAGGCCTATGTGTATGATTATGGGCAGCATGGTAGTGTATTAGAAAGCACATACACCTCACAGTAAGAAGGTCGTGGGTTCAGGTCCCGGTTTCCGTATGGAGTTTACGTGTTCTCTTTGAGTTTGTATGGGATTTTCTCCTGATACTCTGGTTTCCTCCTGCAGTCCAAAGGCATGCTGGTAACTTACTGGTGAGGGTGCTGGGTTAATGATCGAGATGAGTTCAAATCCCTGCCAAACCCCCACCGTGCTAAGAGCCCTGGGCAAGGTCGCAGCCACAAATGTGCCTCTGCCACCCAGCAGTAGAAATGGGTACCGGTTAAAGTAGGAGTTGATCTCCTTGTCGCTTCAGGCTACAGGGTGGAGTTTGAACGGTCTCCCCATGCTCGTGTGGGTTTCCTCGGGGTACTCTGGTTTCTTCCGACAGTCCAAAAACATGCACATTCGGCCAATTAGCTGTCCTTACTTGCCCCTAGCCGTGAGTGTGAGTGCGAATGGTTGCGTGTGTTGGCCTGTGATTGAGTGGAGAGCTGTTCAAGTTGTACCAGGATCGGCTGAAATAGGCTCCTGCCTTCCCATCACCCTTATAGGTTTAAACCTTTCAGCAATTGTCATGCATATTTTTTCCTGTAAAAATGTGTCAGGTATGTAGTGATTATGTCTTTATGGATTTTTGTTTTCCCAGGGAGACAAAGGAGAAGTTGGAGAAACCGGACCTCAGGGAGAAATGGTGAGACAATTGAGAAAATCGGGGGTGGGTGGGGTGGGGTGGGGGGTGGTGGTTATAGCGTCCCATCATCGTGCAAGTCAGCAATATGTAACAGCCAATCAGCCTCAATTTAAGCACAGGGCAACCGTCCAAATCATGTTTACCGTTATGGTGAACTGTGCTGCGTGTGAAATTTGACCGTCTGATGTTTAATTTTTTTTTTTTTTTTTTTGATGATTTGATGATCAGGGGCTTCCAGGGGAGAAAGGTGCACCAGGAACGAGTGATGTCATCGCCTTCAACCAAAAATTACTCGATGCTTTCCAGGTGAGGCACAATGAGAAATAAAATAAAGAATATTATTTTGTAAAAGATACCTATCGTATTGTTCTACATTATAAACAACAAACATCTGTTTTCTCCAAGTTGGTTCCATGTGACAAATAATTTACAACAGACACGCATCAGTAATATTTCTATATTTTTTAAAATAACAATTTGATAAATTTCTTGAAACGCTACCACACTGGGCAGCACTGTGGCGTTGCAGTTAGAATATCCACATCACAACCAGAAGGTTCTGGGTTTGATTTCAAGGCTCAGACCTTTCACGGTGGCGTCTGCATACACTCATGTTCATGTGGGTTTCCTCCGGGTAATCCAGTTTCCTCCGACAGTCCAAAAACATGCACATTAGGCTACCCGGCTGTTCTAAAACTGTTCTTAAGAGTGACTGGTTGTGTTTTTGGTGCATTGCCTTGTGATGGTCTGGTGAGCTGTTCAGGTTGTCCCCCATCTTCACCCTGAGTCAGATGAGATAGGCTCCGGTCTCTCTGCCATCTGAGTAGGATTAAGCAGTTCAGCAGATGATTGATTGAATAAGTTATACATTTTCTTTACTCATTCATTCATTTTCTGGAACCGTTTAATCCGAATTAGGATCACGAGGAGGCTGGTGTCCATCTCAGCCGACTCCGGGCGAGGGCAGAGTACACCTTGGACAGCTCGCCAGGCCATCGCAGGGCGGAAACACGCTGAGGGCTTTGCGGCTACTATTTTACTGGCTACGTGGAACCGCTCACCGTAGACAGTGAGACACATGGCCGGCCTTTGATAACCCAGTTAGTGCACCGGGGGGACAGTGACAATCATGAGGCGAGTGGGACTCGAACCCCCAACCTTAGGATCAGTGATCCAGAACCTTTCCCACCAGCCCACCGCTGCCTGCACACTTTCTTTACTCGTCTGTAATTTTTTAATTTTATTTGAAGTTTACATTTAAACTTATGGGAAGGCGTGATGGCTTAGTGCTTACCATGTCCACTACAAAGCCAGAAGGTCCTGGGTTCGAGTCCCTAGCGACGGCGTTTCTTGAAGAATATGCTGATACCGGAGACTCCTTCATTCATATCCTGAACCGCTTGCTTAATCCTAATTAGGGTTACGGGGAGGCTGGTGTCCATCTCAGCCGACTCCGGGCGAGGGCTGGGTACACTCTAGCCAGCTCACCACTTCATCGCAGGGCCAACACACAACCATTCATACTCCCACTCACACCTAGGGCTGATTTGGAACAGCCAATTAACCTACTGTGCTTGATTTTGAACTGCGGGAGGAAACCGGAGAACCCGGAGGAAACCCACATGCAAACTCCACACAGAAACACCCGAGCTGGGAATCGAACCCAGGACGTTCTTGCAGTGAGGCAGACGTGCCAACCAGTATGAAACCGTATCACCCAATACCGGCGACTCCTTCCAAAAAGCCGCGATACAGTGGAACCTCAGTGCTCGAAGTCAATTGGTTAAAAAGCTGCGGTCGATTACTGATTTATTGGAAGAGTGAAACGATCTTTCCCATCAGAAATAGTTAAAAGTCGATGAGTGTGTTCAGATGAATGTTTAATTCCGTCAGTGCAGTCGTAGTGTATACTGTATACTTTGAAAACGAGGTGTATGTATGAAACATATTAATATACAATACAGACATTAATGCACAAAAGAGCCAAACATAATACAGGGATCCCTCACTTTCTGCGGTTAATGAGGACCGAGATCCCCCCGCGACCGCCGATTTCCGCGAAGTAGGATCGACTCCCTGACTGACGTATACGTACATGTATATGAGTATATAATATCAATAAATACATATTCAACACTATAAATGCTTATAGTAACAATTAAACTAAAAAATAACGCATTAGACGTAAATAAAATATAAATACACACATACAGACGCGCGCGCACTCAGATGCGCACCTCACATAAAAATGTAAGTAGTTTGGGGGGAGGGGGTTGTTTTTGTTTGAGATTTTTTGCCTAATTGGCCTTGTTTTGCGGCATTTTCCTTAACTTTTCCACTATTTTTCCTCTATTTCCTTATTTTTTAATTTTTCAATGGAAATTTTTTTGTGAAAAACCCGCGGTGCACTGAAGCACGAAGTAGCGAGCGATCACTGTAATAGTACGTAACAACCTAATTCTGTCCTGTATTTGTTTTACATACTTTTCTGGTGGTGATGTGCCAGCGTATGTGGATGGATGGATGAGGAAGAGATGGGGGAGGGGTTGTTTTGCTTTAAGGGGGCGTGACAGTTTTTCTTTTCTCTGTCTCTTGATCGCAGTTGATTCTTCATGTTCTCACGACTTTTCTCTTTTCCGTTCCAGTAGAATCGCCGCTGCTTTTCTTCACACACAGGGTTCAGGGTTAAAGTCGCCCTAATGTAACGATACGCAGTTACGAGACTCACTCTCATTGGCTGTTCAAAGCACTGAACAACTGAGCATCGTCCAACACACTCAGCTCTGCTCCGATCCATCTCTGAGCATTTGTTTGAACACCAAGGCAGATTTTCTGATTTGTTTGACTAAAGAGTCGTTCGAGCACCGAGGGTCCACTGTATACATGGCTCACCTTACACCACATTCTCAAAGTTTATTTGTGTGTGTGTGTGTGTGTGTGTGTGTGTGTGTGTGTGTGCGCGCTGTCAGGAAAAACAATGTTAATATCACCTGATGAGTTATTGTGTAAATGGAGCAGGAGTTCTTTACACATGCAGCTGCTTCAAATCTTAATGAAGTGTTGGTTTAATATTCACGCTGCTGCTTTTCTCCGGCAGGCGATCCACACCATCAGTGTTTCGGTAATCCTGACGAAAGCATGCGGTGGCTCTTATCTATATGTTCAGTGATTTTCCTATCTAACAGTGTGAATTTAAATATGTTTATAATTATATACATGTTTGCGTTTGTAATTGTGTAACACGCATGAAATTAATTCACAATCAACAGCTTACAAATAGATTTTTACTGACCGGGTTTGATTGGGTTCACAGCATGTGATCGTCTGCGCACTCGGTGCTTATGATCAGTACGCAGTGTATTCATTGCTATTAATACTGAAACTGTTAATACTTAATATTGAATGAGGTGAAGCATCATGACTTTCGTAAAGAGGAGCTGCATAGCCGTCAGCGTGTTTCTTCCCTGCGATGGCCTGGCGAGCTGTCCACGGTATACTCTAGAAATGGCAGAGATAGGTGCCAGCCTTCCCATGACCATAATTAGGATTAAGCAGTTCAGAAAATGAATGAATGACGTATCATGTGCAGTATTATTTGCTATGCAAAATACTATGATAATGTGATTATTAATTCAAAATATTTTTAGCGTCTTTCTTTCTAACTTTGGCATAGAATTTTGTTAAAACCGTCGCAAGTTTTTTGCCGTCCCCGAACGTCCATATGCGTTCGGAATATCTTGTAACTTGTTGCTTACTTCCTGTTTTTTCATCACCCTTATTGTGTAATTCAATTATAATAAAGTGTGAAAGTGGGCAGCCATTTTCTCGCTAGCTTCTTTTGACACGAGTGGGAGAAAGGAGGAAGTGCGTTGGCCCGTGATGTCATTTGTGCAATAATCGTTCAACTTATCCAACTATTTCCGTCAATGATAGAATGAGTCGGCGGCTCAGTTGATCTCAACAAATAGCCAAAAATTATTCAAACTTTTTATCGTTCTGACAGAGGTTTATATTTTCACTCAGTGAAAAAAAACTGCTGCAAAAGCTTCTTTCAATGTTTTATTGAATTAAGATTTTTTTTTTTTTAAACGCTGAAAGATTTATTTATGGAAATTTAATAAAACAGAAAATACTGTAAACACACAGAGAACCTTATCAATAAGGAAACATCCTGTCATTAGGGTTCTGTTTGAGATATTTATGGGTGAAAATCAGGTCAAAGTAGAAGTGTGCATCCGGAGAACGCAAACTTCTACCAAGCTCAAAAGTAAACAGGAAGTACACAACACACCCCCTGCTGGGCCTGCAGTAATATGACACTTCCAAAAAATCAGCCTAACTCACAATAATCAAGAATCGTTTAAAATATTTCCTATAATATAACCCTAACCCTAACCCTAACCCTGGAGTTTGATCAAGATCATCTCCAAAACCTAATACTTGGGCTGTATGCCACCCTTTCAAAAAAAAAAAATCAATTTTTACAAGTTTTTCTCCTCGATAAAGTCACTAACAAACAAGTAAACCAATTCCAAAAAAATAACAAAGATTGGGATCTAAAAATATTTTCCCGAAAAAGCCGATGTTGCAGTAGGCTTCTGTACGGTTGCCAAAGTGATAGATCAAGAACCCTAAAAGGTTCTCGTGGTTCCATCCATGTGGGTACATTTTTTAAAAATATATTTAAAGCTGATAAGCATTTGAATGTCATGCTGGAATGTTGCACTGTTTGAAAGTGCATGACAGATTACAGGCGGCCTTTAACGTTGTTGTTTTGATCACAGGGTCCACCGGGTCCTCCGGGACCTCAAGGACCGCCAGGAAGGGACGGGACAAAGGTGAGCTGGAACATGAGGAACATTTTAATTCCATACGTGCACAAGTAATGTACCATAGCTGTGATGAGTGTGTGTTAGTTAATATATGTTCAATGTATCGTGTGTGTGTGTGTGTGTGTGTGTGTGTGTGTGTGTGTGTGTGTGTGTGTGTGTGTGTGTGTTTTAATTCAGGGAGAACTAGGCTTACCGGGACTGGCTGGAGTAGACGGAGAGAAGGTAATGATGTTTAGCAAATCAAGCTTTTCATCCACACAACAGAATCTACATTTCTAGGACAAACTTGTTCCTTTTTGGAATTTAAATGTAAATGTTTCACACTGTCCATCCCAACCCTGACCAGGTTTAAGCTCCGCTTAAGAGAAGACTATAAAAGATAGCTACGTTTGCCTTATAAGGGCATAATCATTCCAAAAAGGGAATATTCTTGAATGCTTGTTCTAGTTACAGCATGTAAGACTTAGCAGTATCTATCGGTAACTCGTGGTGAGGTTCCAGAATACAACCCACTGAGATTTCACTCTTGGCCCCTCCCCCTGATTTAGCAGTATCTATCGGTAACTCGTGGTGAGGTTCCAGAATACAACCCACTGAGATTTCACTCTTGGCCCCTCCCCCTGATTTAGCAGTATCTATCGGTAACTCGTGGTGAGGTTCCAGAATACAACCCACTGAGATTTCACTCTTGGCCCCTCCCCCTGATTTAGCAGTATCTATCGGTAACTCGTGGTGAGGTTCCAGAATACAACCCACTGAGATTTCACTCTTGGCCCCTCCCCCCGATTTAGCAGTATCTATCGGTAACTCGTGGTGAGGTTCCAGAATACAACCCACTGAGATTTCACTCTTGGCCCCTCCCCCTGATTTAGCAGTATCTATCGGTAACTCGTGGTGAGGTTCCAGAATACAACCCACTGAGATTTCACTCTTGGCCCCTCCCCCCGATTTAGCAGTATCTATCGGTAACTCGTGGTGAGGTTCCAGAATACAACCCACTGAGATTTCACTCTTGGCCCCTCCCCCTGATTTAGCAGTATCTATCGGTAACTCGTGGTGAGGTTCCAGAATACAACCCACTGAGATTTCACTCTTGGCCCCTCCCCCCGATTTAGCAGTATCTATCGGTAACTCGTGGTGAGGTTCCAGAATACAACCCACTGAGATTTCACTCTTGGCCCCTCCCCCTGATTTAGCAGTATCTATCGGTAACTCGTGGTGAGGTTCCAGAATACAACCCACTGAGATTTCACTCTTGGCCCCTCCCCCTGATTTAGCAGTATCTATCGGTAACTCGTGGTGAGGTTCCAGAAAACAACCAATTGAGATTTCACTCTTGGCCCCTCCCCCTGATTTAGCAGTATCTATCGGTAACTCGTGGTGAGGTTCCAGAATACAACCCACTGAGATTTCACTCTTGGCCCCTCCCCCTGATTTAGCAGTATCTATCGGTAACTCGTGGTGAGGTTCCAGAAAACAACCAATTGAGATTTCACTCTTGGCCCCTCCCCCTGATTTAGCAGTATCTATCGGTAACTAGTGGCCAGAATACAACCGATTGAGATTTCACTCTTGGCCACTCCCCCCCCTTCCAAGTCGGTGTGGTGGTTCCATGCTACTATAGTATACTATATATACTCGCCCTCGGAACGGATTAATTTCGTAACTCAGGATACTAATGTATACTTAATTTCTAGAAAGAGGTCGTCTGAAAATGTTACACACTGCACCTTGAATTGGTCTAATCCAGTTATTAATGATTGCTGTGTTTAGGGAGCTAAAGGAGATACTGGAGAACCAGGACACCCTGGAGACAGAGGCGAGAAGGGAGAGATGGGACTCTCTGGTCTTGCTGTATGTCACTTCTGTGTAGCATTACAGACTGTACGCGTAGTCACATTATTGTATTATAACCGTGTGTGTGTGTGTGTGTGTGTGTGTGTGTGTGTGTGTGTGTGTGTGTGTATCAGGGAATGGATGGACAGAAGGGAGAGAAAGGAGACAGTAGATTAGAAGACAACCTGGTAAGTCAAGAAGACATTGCTACTTGAAAGCATGAAAAGTGAACATTCATGTATTAAATCTGTAGTGGTACGGTGATGGAGTGATTAGCACGTCCACCTCACCGCAAGATGGGCGTGTGTTTGAGTCCCGGGCTCGGTGTGTGTGTGTGTGTGTGTGTGTGTGTGTGTGTGGAAGGGGGGGGGACACACACGACATTTCTGTGTGAAGTTTGCATGCTCTCCTCATGGTTGTGTGGGTTCCCTCTGTGTACTCGGGTTTCCTCCCCGGTTCAAACACATGCACAATAAGCAGACTGAATAAAAAAATGGTTGCCCTCTGAGCTGTTCTCTCGTCCAGAGTTGGCTCCAGCCCCACCGTTGCTAAATGGATGGAAGTTATATCCTCGTGGTAAAATCTCTGCTTTGTATTCTTTTACCTTCAGGTTCAGATGATTTCCCAGCCAGGACCACCAGGACCTCAAGGACCGCGAGGACCTCCGGGATTTATGGTGAGTTGTTGCTGGGATCGTGTGTCAGACGTCACTGATCTTCTTGCAGTTTTGCACAAAATAAAGGTGATACAGCACCGTGCCTGCAGGAGTTTCCTCAGAACTGCTGGGATTAAACAGTTTGTACTGTACAGAATATTTTCAGTCTGTATGTATGATAATTAAAGGTTTTCACAATTAAATCTCATACGCAGAACTGATATATTAAACAATTTTTTTTTAAGGGTCATCCTGGTATTCCTGGTCCGAAGGTAAGTTTCACATTCAGACTTATTTGTGACAAATAAACAAACAGTATAGTATACTTAAATTTAGTTAATTCCCCATTTCGGGCAGTGGTGGCCCAGTGGTACAGTTGGGGGTTCAAGCCCCACTATAACCAGGTTGTCGCTTATGAAAGGCCGGCCATGTCTCTCACTGTCCATGGTGAGAGGTTCATGTAAAGGAACCATTGCTCACTTTCGTAAAGAGGAGCTGCATAGCCATCAGTGCGTTTCTGCCCCGCGATGGCATGGCGAGCTGTCCAGGGTGTACTCTGCCCTCGTCCAGAGTCAGCTGAGATGAATGCCAGCAGCGCTAATTAGGATTAAGTAGTTCAGAAAATGAATGAATGAATAATTCTCCATTGCTATATTGATTGACAGCATTTATCCCTTTTATGCTTTATTATTATTATTATTATTATTATTATTATTATTATTATAAAAGCTTGCTTTTAAACCGTTGCTGACTTTCATAAAGAGGGGTTTGCATAGTCGTCAGTGTCTTTCTGCCCTGCGATGGCCTGGCGAGCTGTCCAGAGTATAATCTGCCCTGGCTGTCGGCTGAGATGGGCGCCAGCCTCCCCACGACCCTAATTAGGATTAAGCGGTTCAGAAAATGAGTGGATTTTTTTTTTTCTATTAATTATTTGATCTGATTCAACTAACTTCACCATTTCAACAAAAAAAATCGACATAAAAGTTGAGTGGAATTAAAAACTTTATCGAATAAAATTATTTGTTTAATGAATTCGTATATGTACAGGGATCCTCAATTCATGCGGCTTCAGTGCATCGCATATATATTTTTTAAATATTCATCAAATTAAAAAATAAGGAAATAAAGGAAGAATAGGGGAAAAGTTAAGGAAAGTGCCACAAAAACAAGGCAAATTATTCAAAAAAAAAAAAAAAAACCCCGAACAAACATGAAACAAAAACAACCCAAAACCCCCCAACAAAACTACTTACGTTTTTGTGAGGTGTGCATCAGAGTGCATGTACGCACATCTGCGCACCTGTATGTGTATGTATTTATATTTTATTTACATCTTCTGCATTATTTTTGAATGTTTAATTGTTATAAGCATTTATAGCGTTGAATATGTATTTATTGATATTATATACACATATACATGTACGTATATGTGAGTCGGGGGGGTTGGGGGGGGTGATCCTATTTCGCAGAGTTCGGTGGTCTCGTGGGGATCTCGGTCCCAATTAACCGCAGAAAGTGAGGGATCCCTGTAATTAATGAGTAATGACTTTTAAAATGATTTGAAGATGATTTTCTTTCAATGCACCATCACATAAACTGATGGAATGTTCCAGGGGGATCCTGGAGACAGTATTAAAGGAGACAAGGGAGACAGCGGAGTTCCAGGAATCCCGGTGAGAACACATCCTGTTTTTTTTTTCCCAAAGTTTCTGAATGCAAACTGAAAAACACACCACTAAAAATCACTGAAAAAGTGAAGGATCGTTTGTGAAAGTTGATTTTTTTTTTTTTTTTTTCAGGGTATCCAGGGCCCCCAGGGACCCCAAGGTCCAGCAGGGTTGGTCGGACTCCCAGGATCCAAGGGTGAAAAAGTATGTTGGAACTTCATTGAAGTATCGAAAATCTTCGACGTCTAATGGGCAGGGCGGTGGTGACTCAGTGGTTAAGGCTCTGGATTACTGATCTGAAGGTTGACGGGTCAAGCCCCAGTACCACCAAGACCATTAACCCTCAGTTTCACAGTTCTATAATAATTATAATAAAAAGGAATGTAAGTTAGGGCAGTGGTGGTGGTAAGGGTTCAAGCCCCACTATCACCGGGTTGTCACTGCTGTCCCTCCCCAGTGCAGCACCCTGGGTTATCAATGGCCAGCCGTGTCTCTCACTGTGTGGCGGCAGCTTCATGTAAAAGAACCGCTGCTGACTTTCATAAAGAGGAGCTGCATAGCCGTCGGCGTGTTTCTGCCCTGCGATGGCCTGGCGAGCCGTCCAGGGTGTACTGTGCCCTCATTCAGAGACAGCTGAGATGGGCACCAGCCTCCCCGCGACCCTAATTATGATTAAGCGGCCGCCATATTGGATATTGGACCATGACGAAAATTGATAGGCTTGTGTAGTTACACCATCCCAACATTCACACCAAAAATGGTGATGATCACTGATGTACCCCAACTTCACAGCTAAGTAGGCTGAGATAGGCTCCAGCCTCACCGCAAACCCAATCGGATTAAATGTCTCGGCAAACAAATTAACTCAACAAAACCAGACTTTTTTATTGTGCTAATTAAAATACTAATAAAAGACATTAGTACATCGAGTGGATCAAACCTGAGTACCCGGAGGAATCCCACACAAAGCACATTGAGAACTTGTAAATGCCTCCGCTGGGCCCAGAACTCGAACCCAGGACCCGATACTTTGCAGCACAGTTTTTGGATAATGTCCAAGTTTAGAGATATAATTATGAAAAATCACCGTGTCGTGTGTCTCCTCAGGGGAAACCAGGAGAGCCCGGATTGGACGTAAGTATCTAATAATAGCAGTGTTGGGATTGAGGCTGTAACTCGGGCACTGTGAAGGTCTTTACCCGTGTGTGTACCGTGTGCAGGGCTTCCCGGGTCTCACCGGAGATAAAGGAGACACGGGGGCTAAAGGAGAAAAGGTACGATGTGACCCTCATGATTCACCAAATAACAAAGTATCAGCGTTAACATGAGTTTTACACATAAACCCACAACGATTGCGTTTACAGAATTTCTAATCCAGGCGTAGATTTCTCATCAATTGCAAACCTTGTGCCCCGATGATGTCTATGCAATAAATAAATAAATAAATAAATAAAGATCTAACATTTCAGGTTGTATTGTTTGTGTGCATGTTTCCTGTTTCAGGGCGATCGTGGCTCTGTAGGCAAGAGAGGGCTGAAGGGGCAGAAAGGAGAGCAGGGGCCACCCGGGTTAGACCAGCCCTGTCCTGTGGTGCGTGATAAACTCTTTATCGTAACGGCGTAGAACTTAATCAGGATTCAGTGTGTATCTTCTTCATACACAAATTTCCCTCTGCTGCTCCTTCCCTTTTATGCTTTCAATTCTTCTCTTTATCTTGTGTGTGTGTGTTTGTGTGTGAGAGAGCGAGCGAGAGGGTGAGAGAGTGTGTGTGTGTGTGTGTGTGTGTGTGTGTGTGTGTGTGTGCGTGCGTGTGTGTGTGTGTGTGTGTGTGAGAGCAAGCGAGAGGTGAGAGTGTGTGTGTGTGTGTGTGTGTGTGTGTGTGTGTGTGTGTGTGAGAGAGAGCGAGAAGGTGAGAGTGTGTGTGTGTGTGTGTGTGAAAGAGAGCGAGGGTGTGAGGGTGTGTGTGTGTGTGTGAGACAGCGAGAAGGTGAGAGTGTGTGGGTGTGTGTGTGTGTGTGAGAGAGTGAGAGTGTGTGTGTGTGTGTGTGTGTGTGTGTGTGTGTGTGTGTGAGAGAGAGAGAGAGCAAGAGAGAGAGAGAGAGGGTGAGAGAGTGTGTGTGTGTGTGTGTGAAAGAGAGTGAGAGGGTGTGTGTGTGTGTGAGACAGCGAGAAGGTGAGAGTATGTGTGTGTGTGTGTGAGAGAGAGAGAGAGCGAGAGGGTGAGCGAGAGAGTGTGTGTGTGTGAAAGAGAGTGAGAGGGTGAGGGTGTGTGTGTGAGACAGCGAGAAGGCGAGAGTGTGTGTGAGACAGTGAGAAGGTGAGAGTGTGTGTGTGTGTGTGTGTGTGTGTGTGTGTGTGTGTGTGTGTGTGTGAAAGAGAGCGAGTGGGTGAGGGTGTATGTGTGAGACAGTGAGAGGGCGAGAGAGTGTGTGTGTGTGTGTGTGTGTGTGTGTGAGAGAGAGCGAGAGGGTGAGGGTGTGTGAGAGAGGGTGTGTGAGAGGGTGTGTGTGTGTGTGTGTGTGTGTGTGTGTGTGTGTGTGTGTGTGTGTGTGTGTGCGTGCGTGAGCAGTGAGTCGTGTGAGAACGCTTTTCAGTGTGCGTGTATTTTTGCTGACAGGGTTCTGCTGGATGTAAAGGTCAGGCAGCGGAAAGTGGGCAGGCCGACGCCGGAGCCCCCTGCCGGCTGGTACTGTACCGCTGCCTGCAGTGTGTTTCGTCTGAACATGATACCGGATATTCACGTTTTAACAATTAATTCCACCCAGAAAATTCTGAAACAGCTAACGAGTCACATGGCGTTACTTCCCTTATCTTACTAACATTCTGTGCATATAGCGTCGCTCACGCACTCATTTGCAGAACTGCACAATCCCACTATGGTCACAAGGTGGGTGGAGCCCATCCCAACCGGCACTGCTCGAAGGCGGGGTATAACCCGAACGTCTCGCCAGCCATTGCAGGGCAACACGCACACTAGGGCGACTTGCTGTGGTGCGGCTGTGCTAACCACCGCGACCCTGTGCCGCCTGATACAGCTTAACTTCAAAGCCATGTAACAGATTCGCTGGGTATGTAGCAGACGCGGCATCCATGGCTCTTACACACCGCTGGTGCGCGGCTGTAAGCTGCAGGAATTATAAAATACTTTTCTCAACATCATAACGTAACGAACCCCAGCGAGGATTTTGAATAAGCGCCAGAATAAGTCATCGCGTCCTGTCTGGGGTTGGAATTAATTTCGATTCTTCTCTGTTACTTCCGTACATTTCCTTTCACTTCCTTTCACTTCCTTTCACTTCCTTTCTCCTCATTCGCACTTGCTGTGTTGTTTCTGCAGCTGTTTATTATCTTCACACAGAGCCGCTGTTCAATTGCAAGGCTGTTGAACGTTTGTTGCACATGACATTAACCTGCATGGTTTCCCTTTAAGATATTTATGGTAATATTCATAGAACCATATTTGTGTTTGTCATCATCAGGGTCCAGATGGACTTCCAATACCAGGATGTTGGCACAAGGTCAGTACACAGATATAATCCGAATGGTGTGGCTTGTGCTTTTTGGGCTGGTGGTGTCTTGGTGAGGGTGCTGTGCTCATGATCGGGAGGTTGTGTGTTCAAATCCCAGTTAGACCCCACTGTGCTAAGACCCCCTGGGCAAGGTCTTAACCACAAGTGTGCCTCTGTTCACCCAGCAGTATAAATAGGGACCAGTAAAATATACTGGGAAGGTCACCTGTGATGGACAAACGCCCCATCCAGGAGTTGAACATCTGCTAGCTTCACGCTACGGAAACCAGGAATAAGCACCGCCCTGATGAGCCACTAGGCTCGGGTATGAAAAGCCCAAGAGATGTGGCTTTTGCTACAATTTGGTGGAGCAAATTTTTCGGATCTACAATGTCATGAAAGCTGGCCTCTGATTGGCTTGTTCACCTCTGATTATTTCATAACCTTTCGTATCAGTATATATTATGGCTTACATATTAAAAAAATACAGCCGTGACTCCTGACTGGGTTGGTTCTGTGTGTGGGATCTCGTTGATAGCCCAGAATCGCTGGCTGTACTGTCTGGTTGGGACGGGCATACTCTCTTTCCCCTGTCAATCAGAGTGACACCAGCCAATCATGAGCATCTATAAGTTCATATACCGTATTTGACGTAATCAGCGCCCTGCTCCAATAACCCCCCCTCCCAATGTTTTTTTTTGTCTTACGTCTAATAACCGCCCATGTGCACTGGGAGCAAAATCGTAGATCAAATTTACCAATTTTATTGGATCAATGAGGCGTTCACTGCCTGTAAAAGTGAGTTTACACGGTACTTCAAGACCTCCTGCCACTGGGGAATGTCTATAATAATCATCAGTAACAGCACATTTGATTGCTCCGCATTGCTTTAAAAAACAGGAAAATATTTTGCTGTTCTCTTGGTAAATGTCCAAAAAGACGAACTGTTAGAAACTGCTACAGCAAAACTATGGGATGCTCTGAATGAATGGAGCTATGAGCCAAATATGGACCTATCAGAAAGTGATGACGAGGATTTTTCGCCCGATTCTCCTGCTGACTAACTTCATACATTTAAGGACATTCCTGGCCATGTGCTAAAGTTAAAATTCGTGTTGATTGGTTCAAAGTGCCATGTGCTAGTTGGCATTCGTGTTGATTGGCTCGATTTTACTTCCAGGAAAATATTCAAAGGAACAGCACCGGGAGGGAAAAGTAAGGGGTCTTTTTTTTTTTTTTTTTTTTTTTTTAATTTATGCTGTTTTCTGTTGATTTTCAGCTTTCGTGTAAGTAATTTGGTTCATACCGCAAAATGAATAACACAAATACCAGTAAAACTCTTTTATTGTTTTGTTATTATTCATGTTTTCCACCTCGATGCTAATATGCACTTACCCTTCCACTCCGTGGTAACATTTTAATAAGCGACCACCCACTCCAATTTTTTTAAGCGAGCTGGGCGCTTATTACGTCAAATACGGTATTTGGAAGAGGTCGGACAGCACTTTCCTCTGAGCGTGTTCCACTACCCTGTGACACAGCGTGAGCTGCGATTTGAACAGATCCGCGTGTCATGAAGGACAAGGAAAGAACAGTAAAGAACATGAGAAAAATAGACGGCGTAAGAATCGGCTGCCTTCGGTTGTTCTGGGCTTTTGAATGTTGCCTGCATGGTGGTGTTTTAATTTATATCTGATTAATAAATTACTGTATAGTTGATCTGTAAATCAGAACTCAATGATATCTAATACCTGTGTTTTTCTTTTGCAGTGATGACTAACATGACGTGTAATCAGGTTTCTGTACATATTCCTACATAAATACAACCTCCTATTTTTTTATTAAAAGACTTTGATGATAATTCATCAGCCAAAAACAAAAATACATAAATATATAATTCAAACTAAATGTTCTGGACTGAACTAGGAGTTTGTATAGCAGGTTCTTTTTAATATGCATTGGACAAATCAGAAGAGCAGCGGACTTCTTCTTTGCCTCTGCTGCATGAGCATGCGCGTCGCCGTCGTCATCCGTGATTGAACCCGGAGCGTTTTTTTTTCTTTTTTTTTTTTTTATCATCACTGTATATTTTCAAGGACGAAGGGACGATGCAGAGAGTCAAGAGAAAGCGTCTGTCGCAGCCTTGAGTACGTGATCGGAGGATACGTACCGAGCCGTCGTACAGGAGCGTCTTCGTGATGAACTAAAGCCTGGTGAGGTGCCCTTGCTCTGGAGGGCACGTGGGAATGTAGCTGCTCTCGTGATATCCGATGAGGATGTTTAGACACAAGCTCTTCAGTAGCTGATGGATGGAAAAGCTAAGTTTAGCTTTGTAAATCCATGCAGGCTAACAGTTGGGTGTCGAGAGCATCTGATGTGGGAATGATATCAAACGTCTAACTTTGAGTACCATTTCTTGATTATAAGTGGCATATGCTTTTTTTTTTTTTTAGTTTAAAAATGTATTTGATTTTATTCAGCATCTGTAAGAAATGAACTCTGGGATGGTTTGCTATTTTTGGTGGCTGATGATGTAATTAAGAAGGATTAGCATGTGACAATATGTTATTATAATAATAATAATTATTATTATTATTATTATATACTTCTACCAGACTGCTATATTTTGTCAGATTTCTTAATGTTATCGTGACAACCTGTCATTTCATGTAACATCACATTCACTTTCTGTACCTATGTATTAATTTACAGTATATTTACATTTATTCCACAAAATCGAGTTGTATATGATCTGATAGCTGTTGAGGGGCGTGTCAGCCATGTACAACAGTGTAATACCTATTTTATTATATCCACATCCACTAGATTGTGATTGTTATAACATGTTTTTTTTTTTTTGGGGGGGGTGGTAATTTTTTAAAAGGTTATTCAAGATTAATTCCACTTCACAGGACACACTTGAACTAAATAACTAGGACTAAATGGCTGAACCCAGACAAACCAGCAACAATCTCTGGAAAGTATTTCTTTGGTGAAAATTTGAATAATAATAATAATAATAACAACAGTAGTAGTAGTAATACATTTTCATTCCAAATTTTTTAAGTTTTGTTTTCAAGGAGAGAATTTCATATCTCATCTTCTGTTGGTTCAGAAATATCACCATTTTTTCCTCTACTGAACAGTATATGAGCTGATATCCTTGGTCTTGAGGAGCCAATCAGAATGTACGATTACTCATATCCAGTGGTTGTGGATATAATATGTACGTGGTATACAGTATATATAGTATATAATGATATAACTGCTAGGGATGCATCGATATGATTGTTTTTGTTTACCTCGATATTAATAACGATACCAAAATGAATTTGCGTACTTTATATTCGGCAAAAAGGTTCATTATATAAATTTGCTTGACTCTGATTAGTGTTACTGGTGGAAATTGTAGCCATGAAATGTACAGTATGAGCGCGCAGGCTTCCAAGGTTTGAGTTTACTTTAAATAAAATACGTTAGCGAACTAAGTCTGATTGAAATGCTTTTAAATTTTTTCTTGAAATTCCTGACAGCAGCTGATGGGTTGGCACTTGCGTAGAATCGCCTATTGACTTTCATTCTTATGTTGGGTGTGTCGTTGATTGGTTTCTTTCCTTTTTAAGCTGTTTGTCTGAGTTGTATTGTAAATGCTGTATGTACACTATACAGTATTACAATTTATTTTCGTTTTGTCATCATTAACAATCCAGATCGCGGACATTTCACGTGATGAATAGAATATCTTCTTTTCCTTTCGGCTTTTTCCCTTTTTTCCCCCCCAAGGGTCGCCACAGTATATCATCTGATTCGCACATTTGATTTGGGTTCATAGGTTTTTACGTCTGATTCCCTTCCTGACACAACCCTTTAGCGCGGGACAGAAACACGCTGACGGCTTTGCAGCTCCTCTTGTTGAAAGTCAGCAATGGTTCTTTTATATGAACCTCTCACCATAGACAGTGAGAGACATGGCTGGCCTTTGATAACCCAGTTAGCTGCACTGGGAGGACAATGACAACCTTGTGGAGAGTGGGACTCGAACCTCCAACCTTAGGATCAGCGATCCAGCGTCCTTTACCACCAGGCCACCGCTGCCCTGGTGAGCAGAATATATATATATATATATATCAGCAAATTAATGCTAACGTTACAACAGGTCCGACATGGAAGCTCATTTATTTGTCCTCCATGATATATTTTGCTTTACTGAAAGAACAACGTGCTGCTGTAGACATTTCGTTCACACTGGCGTCACTGGCTACAGCAGCACTCGTAACGGCAATTCTGACAGTATTTAGGGATCCCAGCGAGGTTTAGAAAAAATAGAGGAAATGGGTTCAGAAATGGAAGAAATGAAATATTTCAACTGGGGTCAAAGGGGCCGCAGGGAACCTGAAGCTGAAAAAAATAGAGGAATTCCTCTAAATAGAGGAGATCTGGGATCCCTGAGTATTGATCTGTTTACGCTGTAATTACCTGACGTCCCGCAACATTTGAAGTGCAACAGTTCACCAGACTGATGTCACATGGTATCTGTGATACGTATTAAGTACACATGAGAGTATTGGCACCAATCAAGGACCTGACTGAGGGTCTATGCTAGTAGCTGTATCGATGCATCTCTACATACTCAGTGTTTATAAGTACCGTATGATAAATATTACATGCAGATTATATTGAAGACTCTTTGCTTTTCATTCATGGAACTTTAGTTATTATAAATGTTTTACTTTGATGACTTTTAACCCGTTCATTTACAATTACATTTATTTACTCCACGACTTAAGAATATAATCCATGCGGCTGAATGGGAGGAAAAAATCCTCTGACTTTTTCCTGGGTTTTAAAACGCTGTTAAAACCTTCTTTGATTTTTCTGCCATGTTCCAGAGCTTCGTATTAAAGTAGTTGTGCCATAGTTTAAAATTTACTTTCCAAAATCTCAGTAAATACAGTAAGTCCCCGCCCCTTCGGATTTTGCTCTCAAAGGTTTTTTTTCATAATGTTTTTAAATTAGCACAGTGCTTCTCAATTATTTTCTGTGACGCCCCCTATAGGAAGAAGAAGGAAAAAAAAAAAAACATTTCATCCCCCCCCCCCCCCCCCCCCCCCCCAAAAAAAAAGCACATGACTATAAATAGTACTATTTGTCTATACAATTATGAACACACCTCTGCATAATATTGTATCTTAGTTAACAATAAAAATTAAAAAAGCATTAAATAATATAAAAAACAACACTTAATTCTAGTACAGTATGGCAAAAAAGCATGTTCCCCTCAGGATCATACACGCTCCCCCTGGCATCACATCCACTATTTGAGAAGCACTGTCTTCGTGGCAGTCCCGGCAAATTATACATATGCATCATCACGACATTACTGGACCGTAATTCAAATTTATCCCATGGCTGAGAGCTTTTGTTTCTCCTTTCTGCTGATTGGTTGCAGATGATGTGTACACCTCTTTTTTTCCTTCGTACACATGTCATCAACGTAACTGCTTGAATTGTGAATTCGTCTGTTTGTTAAATAACTTTTCAACTCACAGATTAAAGAACACTGAAGGTTTGTAGACGCAAACATGGAGCGGGTGGGGACAGACTGTATCATGGACTTTTGAAAATCTTTCTGCTCTGAACAGTTTACAATGAATGAAATACGGGTGGTCCTAACTTAATGACGGGGTTACGTTCTGTAAACCCCGTCGTTAAGCGATTCCATCATTAAACGAACCCCGCTCTAGTAGCTCTAGTCGCATGGTTTGTATTTGTACAGTAGTCTACAGTACTGCATACGTATAGACCGTTGAATGTGAGAAGCCATAACTGTTAGCGATCACTTGAATTCTCTTACCTAGCAGCGTGGTAGACTTCCGAATGAGTAGTGAGTGTGAGCGTGCGTGCGTAGGGAGGCGGGATGGGAGATGTGCCGACAGAGTATACGTGAACTTACGCACACACTCACAACTCAGATGCTTTGTTTCTGCTGTTACCCGTTAACAGTAAAAATATACTTTTGATAATTTGACCATTTTTAACAGGCTGTCGTAACTCCGAATCGTCGTTAAGTGGACCGCCTGTACCGCTGCAGTACTTTTAAACTGCTTGATTTAAACTAATACATTTCTAATAACAACAATAACCATCAGATGAATTGATTTCTTCAAAGACACTTAAAATTGATTTCTCGAAATGTTGCCATGGCAACGATTGATTTTGTGGTAACGTAACAAGAAATCAGAAGAATCGTAGCTATGGAAAGTGTATGTTCTAGTAGTTTTTCTAAAAAAATAAATAAATCAAAAATTTTATATCAAACAATTATTCACTGCAGCCACAGTGGATGCTTCGGTTCCTCCACCTGAATATCGAGGGGACGATCCAATTCAGCAACAGCCACTGATCCTGGTGCGAATAACCGTGTTAGGAAATACTGCACAGGGACAGAAGCAAAAAAGTCACAAAAACAAGAGTTTTAGTTGATTTTACTTTTTTTAAAACCACGTAAACTCCGAGCGATGGTTAACACCATCTTTTTATACTGCTGCAGAATTTTTGTTAACGCTACACGGACACGTGAATTAAACGCATGCCACAACAATGTGCATTTAAAATCATTTAAAGTCTTCGTGTGTGTATATATATATATACATGTATACACACACACACACACACACACACACACACACTACATGGCAAAAAAAAAAAATACTTTTCTGATTTATTTTTCCATTTTGAGCGATAATGATGCAGCCTGGTGTCAGAAACTGTGACAAACCATGAGTGTCTGCCAAAGACTTATTTTTTTATTAATGAATGAATTACAAGCTTTTATGCAGCAGTCTTCTGCATGTGTTCCTTGTTTTGTTTTGTTTTATAGCTTGAAGAAATTAATTGCATTTTATAAAACAAATGTAAAAGTTGCTCACAAGTAAAATATATTAAAAATAGAAGCATATAATATTTTATAAAGAAAGGTAAAGTGGTATTCGGTGATTTGTTGAGTTCTTGATTCTTAATACAGAGAGGTGGTCTTGAAATGCCATAAAAATATTAATGCATTATATATTTCCAAATAAACTGTTTTTACTGAACCTGACTGTGTGTTCTGGAGCATGTGAACGTTCCAGGGTTCTGAGCTCAATGTGGTTGGACATTCACACAGGGGGATGGATTTCAACGCCTTTCATTATCTGCTTAAATCAGGACATCAGCAGATAACTTGTAACTTTGCTTTTATTTCTTTTTTAGATTAAAACGAGGAAATTCTGTACAAATACAAATATTTGTGGTTGGGTTTTTTGCACATTGCGGAAACCTGGCGAGCAGATTGAAGGCTACGTGCCTTGCTCAAGAGCATGTCAGCCATGAAGCTTTACACACATGCACGCACACACCCATATATATAAATATATATGGTATACATACATACATACATATATATATATATATATATATATATATATATATATATATATGTGTGTGTGTGTGTGTGTGTGTGTATATATATATATATATATATATATATATATATACATACACACACACACACACACCCACCCATATATATATATATATATATATATATATATATACACACACACATAGTGATTTCTCACTTTCCGGGAATAATGGGGACCGAGACCCCCGATCACGATTTCTGCGAGGTAGGATCGACCTCCCCTGACTCACGTATACGTACATGTATATATAATATCAATAAATACATATTCAACGCTATAAATGCTTATAATAAAAATCAAATATTCAAAAATAATGCATAACATGTAAATACAGTCATCCCTGGAATATCACGGTTAATGTAGACAAGACTTGGCCGCGATATTCGAAGAACCGCGAAGTAGGAACCCCCCACCCCTCGATTTCGACCATGTTGTCTCATTTATATATTTTTTCGCGTCTATACAATATCAAGAAGTGTATATTAAATGTTACACAGTTATATGCATATGTAAATACTGTCTGTCTTCCTTTCGGCTTTTTCCCTTTTACTCGGGAGTCGCCACAGCGAATCATCTGATTCGCATATTTGATTTGGCAGAGGTTTTTACATTGGATGCCCTTCCTGTCACAACCCTTTTAGCAAGGGACAGAAACACGCTGATGAATTTGCAGCCTAGTCTTTACGAAAGTCAGCAATGGTTCTTTTACATGCCTCTCACCATAGAGACATGAGGGCCATGTGAGAGACATGGTCCGCCTTTGATAACCCAGTTAGCCGCACTGGAGGGGACAGTGACAACCTTGTGGAGAATGGGACTCGAACCCCCAACCTTTGGATCAGCGATCCAGCACCCTATACCACTAGACCACCACTGCTGTAATGTATTAATATTTAAATAGAATTTATATATAAATACTTTAAATACTGTACTCACCTCTGACAATACTGTTGCTCTTCTCCGCGGTGCAGGACGTTCACAAACACAATACAGTAAGATCACAAAATCAGAAAAAATCCCACGGGAATGTGCGAGGCAACAGCGTCACGCGTCTAAGCCAATCAGCAAGTTGAGTGGGCAGGAGGCAATAGCGTCACGCGTCTAAGCCAATCAGCTTGCAGGAGTTGAGTGGGCGGTCCCTGCCTGAACTGGGGAGGAGGGGTCTGTCGTTTGAAAACAATGGACGCAGCCTGCCTTGGGTCCCTGCCTTCCACTTGCTTACATGTGAGTTTCAGCGTGAATTTTGAATTTGTTATTTTTTTTTTATTTTTTTTTTTATTAAAATACCGCGATGTACCAAGACCGCGATGCTCAAATCACGAAGTGGCAAGGGATGACTGTAAACACACACACATACAGACGCACATCTCACAAAAATGTAAGTAGTTTTGTTGGGTTGTTTTTTTAGTTTTGTTTGTTTAGGTTTTTTTTTTTTTTTTCATAATTGGCCTTGTTTTGTGGCATTTTTCCTTATTTTTCAATTAATATTTTTGAAAAACCCACAACGCAAGAAGACTTTTATTTTGAAGTCACAAAAGACTCAAATAACAATTTTATATAATTATTATAGTGTCATTACTCCAAACAGCTTTTCCCTAACTTGGATGGTCACCACCCTACATGTGTGTGTCCCAATGATGATTTCAAGGTCGGCGCAAGGTTACAAAAGTCTTTAGTGAAATTCTGAAATGAGCGCTTTCAGTAACTGTCCGTTCTCATGGTTTCAATTATGACACAAATATCAGTCTGAAAATGTCGATTATCTCCAGATCATTCCCAGAAACCAAAAGGAGTGTCGTTTGGTGAATAGTAAGAAACAATCCTGCCAGTTAATACATTTATTAAATGTTCTCAAAATTATTTTTCACCCAAAGTTTCTTTTATCATCATCATTATTTTTATTATTTTTATTCTTTTCAAACTTCTGGTTACGTTGAGAATGTGTGTGTGCACCAGACGTGTAGCTGACTCGAAAATAACCACTGCATGGTCAGTCAAGGCTGTTTATTATATATAGAACAAAAAACGAGAGCGAGAGAGCAAGAAAGAGAGTGTGAGAGAGAAAGAGTAAGAGAGTGTGAGAGTGAGATGGAATACAAAAAAAGCCATTTTACTTGTAGTAGCATTAAATTAACAACAAAAAAAATTATATATATATATATACAAATAATACATAAACTCCTTCACTACAAAAGCAGTTTGTGTGATGAATAAAAACACCAGAACAGAATTCCTTCAACTACAAAATGGATCTGATTTACCACAAAAATTCATTACAAAACAACAGCGCGATATTTCAGTGAAACATTAATGATAATGATGTGATAATGATGTTCGTGGACCAGAAGCCACAATCACCTCAGTCTCATGCTATGCTTGCCATTAGCAGCCACAGTCCTGTTTTCCTCAGCACGTCCCACACACGCGACACGTACGAGAAATTGGAACAACGAAGTCACATTGTGATGGTAACACAGCATCAACCATCACAGTTTTACAAGATTGTGGCGATGAGTCACGTGTTATGTTTTTTTTTTTTTTACTAATGGTTTATTTCGCATCTGAAAACTAATCTCTGCATTAATCACCTAGTCATCCGCGTTCTAATCACACAAGCACAGAGACTATACAGGGCCATCAATGAGAAGAGAAATGTCCCCGCCCCACATCGATGTCCCCTTATGTCCGCAACACACCTTTCTGTAAACGTTTATGTTTGTGCTTTTATACAAGTGCATGTTTGAGTGAGCGTGGATAACTTGTGTAATGTCACATGACCATGGAGACCCCTCCCAAAAAAAGGTTGTGCACTACTGTTGAGTTGTATTTGTACTTGGAAATTGAGATTTTTTTTCCAGGCCGAGTCATAAATATTAGCTGGAGCACACCATGATTGAATTTTGGGGGAACCCCATCAACCCTACCAGCATGGTCACACTGGACAACCCCACCAACCCAACTACACCGGCTAACCCCATTAACCTGACAATCCCAAAAGCCTGACCAAACCAGCCAACCCCACCGACGTGGCCAACCCTGCTAATCCTAATAAGATTAATCTGGCCAGCCCCATCAATCCAATCAACACAGCTAATGACACTAAATCTGGCCAACTATCACTCCCAAATCCAAGATGGCCGCTCCACACATGAAATCTGTAGTCATTTACTGTTCATTAATAAAGTGGTACCTTGAATTACAAGTGTCTCATAATTAATTTTTCATGATATGAGTTTTGATCCCACCAAAAATCCACGCCATCCAACAAGCAAAATTTTGATTTACGAGCTCTGCTGGGGAAATGGCTTTTCCAGGGCCGATTAGCCTCGTATTCTTCCGCGTGTATTCATCCACCCTTCGAGAACACCTTGTGCAGTGCTTCTCAATTATATTCTGTGATACCCACTATAGGAAAAATAAATAAATAAATACCCCCCCCCCCGCAACTATAAATAGTGTTTACTGCACTTCATATCGTTTGCTCGGTGCTTTTCCCCTACACCATAGGGAACACAGTGAGAGCACCACTGCCACCTACTGTAGAGGATGCGTAACTACACCTAATTCTAGCACAGTATGGCAAAAAAGCATTTTCCCCAGGGTCATACGTGAGTCCCTCTCATCACACCACGCACCCCACTATTTGAGAAGCACTGGCCTTGTGGGAGCTCACCATGAGCCTTTCCTCACTGGCATTCATAGCATGCACACGCACAAAATTCTCCTGTTACGCACCACCTCATGCCTGCCCACGTGACATCTTTGCCGCAGTTGATGACTGGAAGAGTTAGTTGACTTGTTTATTCTTGTTTTATTATTATTCATTATTAATGTACATGGATCTGGACATCAATACAGACGTGCACGCTTGGAAAATGTGAAGAAAGCGTCAATGGCGTTTACGATTTGATACCTCGGAACTTTGGGAGACGTGCTGTCACAACAGGAGCCTTGTGCGGCCATGTAATAGCCTGTTTAACACAATCAAATCTACCGGAATATGTTCTGATCGAGAGTGCAAAGTATTTCTGAATGATCATGTGACACCACATCACCGCCATTGTCAACCGAAACATACTTTTTGGCACCAGAGTAAGTTTCACAGACGTCTGGTTGAACGACGTGACCAGGATTTGATGGGCAAAGGGGAATGTGTGAGTGACCTGAGACTAGGAACGGTGAAGAGAGAAGGGGGAAGGGGTTGATGTTGGATGCCAGGGAGGTCAGAAGCCAGACGGCGTGAGAATGTTCATGTCGCGGTGTTTGAGTTTATGCGCAGGTGCCTTTTTTCCCTCTACCTCTGCCCCCTCCAGTTTAGGAGGCATGAAGTGGGCGGAGTCTTGAGCCGCGATGTTGCCTTGGGTCTTGATGTTGTCTACGGTCGTGGATTTCTGGAGCCCGAAATACGACTGCAGACTGAAAGGTCCTGCAAGTAAAACATGCAGGGTGTGACTCAACCATACCATCTCGAGATCAAAAGATATAAAATCTGGAATGGGCATGGCCTAAACAAAATACCCACATTGCAGTGTTCACGTTTGCGTGCGTCCTTGCGTCCCTGACGCATGAAAATCCGTAGGGACGCATGGTGTCAAACCAATGTGCGTCCGCCGGACTCATTAATATTTTTCATCAATTTATGTAACATTGTCCCAAAACAGAAATATTTGCCAAAATATCTTGCGAAATCGGTCGATGCTTTGACAATACCGCCATATTTGTTTACCTTTCCGAGTGCGAGTTTTGCCTTCTGCGCTTTCGAGATATCGAATCGGGATCCTCTCGCGAGATTTCGTCTGCTCACGTGATTTCGTCTGCTCGCCAGTGTTCATTCATTTCCGCTAGTTCTCGAGTGTTTAACGTGCAACATGCCTCCGAAAAAAGTATTCAAAGTCGACGAAAATCAGCGTAGATTAAGCAATTTTTTCTCAATGAACAAAGATTCATGTCAGCATTTTCTAGCATTTTTAATGAATGAGTGAAAGTTAAAACAGTATTATTTTTTCTGTGATGACTTCAAAGTATTTAAATTTTGTTTTAATGTTTTTTTTATATCATAGTCAGTGATAACTTCTAAGTTTTTAATTCTTGTTTTTATCTGTGAACCTAATAAACTTTTCATAAAATGATTGAATGAACTTTGTGTTGGCAATGATCTATTTGAAGTTCTATACATTTTCGGGCGAATCTTTTCCGTGACAGGACTCATTACTATTGCATTTGGACTCATACTTTCCCAACCTGCGAGTCTCTGGGACTCATAACTTTCTTGAGCAAAAATGAACACTGACATTGCACTCCAGAATGAGTGAACACATTTATTAGCTGGCTGCTTCTTACCCGTGGTGCTGGAGTCAGATCCCGGGTCAGTGGGGGATTTCTGGACGCTGGGACGAATCCCGAAGAAGCTCCATCGATCTGGGCCGCGTCCTCCTCCTTCGTTTCCACCCATCGAGATGACTGATGAGATCGCTGCTGTCAGGTGTGGTGAAGTTCGAGCTAAAGGATATCCTGTTTCACAAAACGAACACAGCCAGCGATCATCACCAGTTTATACTCAACATTATCATCTTGTAAGATTTGGAAAGAAACATCTGGGCAGAAGCGGAGACCTGAGAGGAAGCCGTGGCGGGTACGGACGATGACACAGAGGTGAAAGGTGCTGATGTGGAAAGCCTGTCCTCAAAGTCCGCAATAAACATCTTCAACTTCTGAGAACCAGCGAAACAAAAATCACGTTTAAAAAAAATTAAGACTTCTATTAATTAAAATTTTAAATGTACAATCTTGAACTTTTATTTTGATAAGCTTTATTTGTAGTAAAATATTTCCCTCCAGCAAGAGGACACGACTCCCAAACTCACCAAAGTACAGTACTCACTAAATCACATATTTTTCACATATATACAAGCAACTAGTTAAGGGGAAATTCAGCGTCCGGCACCAACTGTCAGTTAACCAGATATATAAGCTCTGATTGGTTAACGTACAAATTGCTTGCATAAAAGTTGAGCTTAGGTGAATGACCAGAGGACACAACTCCCAATAACGAGATGATGCTATAACCCCCAACAACGATATACAACATGAGCAGTAATGCAAGAAGACACAAGTCCTACTGACAACAGGACACAACTCCCGCTGACAATAGGACACAAGTCCCACCCCAACGAGAGGACACAAGTTCCACCAGTGACGGGACACAAGTCTCACCTACAGGACACAAGTCCCGCTGATGATGGTACATGAGTCTCGCCTACAGGACACAAGTCTCGCCTACAAGACACAAGTCCCGATGGGACAGGAGTCCCGCCGCCACCGGGACACGAGTCTCGCCTACAGGACACAAGTCTTACCTACAAGACCCGAGTCCCGCCGACAAGACGAGTCTCACCTACAGGACGCGAACCCTACTGACAACAGGACACGAACCCTACTGACAACAGGACACGAACCCTACTGACAACAGGACACGAACCCTACTGACAACAGGACACGAACCCTACTGACAACAGGACACGTACCCTACTGACAACAGGACACGTACCCTACTGACAACAGGACACGTACCCTACTGACAACAGGACACGAACCCTACTGACAACAGGACACGAACCCTACTGACAACAGGACACGAACCCTACTGACAACAGGACACGAACCCTACTGATAACAGGACACGAACCCTACTGATAACAGGACACGAACCCTACTGACAACAGGACACGAACCCTACTGACAACAGGACACTACTCTCACCGACAGGACACGAGTCTCACCAACGACATGCTACTACGATTCCCAACCAATGACAGGAGACGCTATTATGACCTCCAATCCCAGAGAGAAGCGGGACTCACAAGGACAACTGCGGTGCGGTGACGCAATGATGAGAGGCGATAACGCTCAGTACCCCGAAATGTTTTGGGTCTATCCCGAGTCAGTGCAGGTCCACACAGGGACCATCTGAACAGCAAATAATTCCACATGTCTATCATAATCATTTCATCTGATAGTTGTTATTATTGTTGTTATTAGTATCACAAATCATTATTACTTCAGCGAACTCGATAAACAAGGCCCGAGAGCAGTTGGCACGCGAGCTCCTCATCTGTGGAGAGATTTCAATCCATGGTTACCTTATCAACTGTAGATTTATTTCTTTATCCACTTTAATCCGGTCTTTTACTCTGTTCATATTTTTTTAGATGTCGCCGGTGTTAGTGCCTGATAAACTCCGCTGGTTCTGGAGCTAAATAATTAATCCGATAAAAAGAAAAAGTCACTTTATCGCTTTATAGCTTAAACTGCAAACTGGCTGAAACTGGTTTACTTCCGGTCCGAGTTCTCTCGTGCGCCTTCAAAATTAAAGTCCCGGTGTAGCGCAAAAGGTGACGTAATTCAAAATCAAACGAATTACACAAAATACTGTATGAAAATAATTTATTGTTTAATGAAATTAAATATGATTGGACACGTTTTTTTTAGAATAGTTTTTTAAGATTCAGATCCTACATAAAGGTTACACACGACATACAGCATGAAATTAATTTATCCTATTAGAGTCGAAGGTACGGGGCAGTGGTGGTCTAATGGTATAGGGCACTGGATCGCTGATCCAAAGGTTGGGGGTTCGAGTCCCACTCTCCACAAGGTTGTCACTGTCCTCCCCAGTGCAGCTAACTGGGTTATCAAAGGCTGGCCATGTCGCTCACTGTCTATGGTGAGAGGTTCATGTAAAAGAACCATTGCTGACTTTCGACAAGAGAAGTCGGCGTGTTTCCGCCCTGCGATGGCCTGGCGAGGTGTCCAGGGTGTACTCTGCCCTCGCCCGAAGTCGGCTGGGATAGGCGCCAGCCTCCCTGCGACCCTAATTAGGATTAAGCAGTTACAGAAAATGAACTGAACTGAGTCGAAGGTGGAGGAAAATTTCAGCCAACTCTGGGAGACGGCATTGTACAGCCCAAACAGCTCCAGTCCATCACAGGGCCTACTACATACAGAAACCAGTCACAATTCACACAAGTATAATTAGAATGTCTTTGGACCATTGGAAGAAATCAGAGTACCCGGAGGAAACCCACACATGCATAGCGAGAGCATGCAAAAGCTTCTGACATTCACATAAATCTGAAATATAAAATGGTATTAAATACAACTACAGTACAGTACTTAGTTCTGCTCTCACTGCCTTGTTAATTCTTTTAATAAAGCTTGGCGTCAAGTAACACCAAATACCGGTTTGTTCCACTAGATGGCAGTATGTGCACTGACCTCAACCAAGTAAATTCAGTAAATTTGGCTTTTTTATTTTATATAATAAAACAACACAGCGAATAATATACAATCAGATGACCACACCTACACTCTTGTTTGATTAAAATACCCTTGATTATTCTTACTCTCTCACTCATGGGCCGAACCACCTAATCCGACTATTAGGGTTTAGGGAGGGCTGGATCTTGTCTCAGCTGACAGTGAGTAAAGGTGGGTTGCACCCTGAACACCTAGCCAGATCATCACCAGGCAACACACGCCAATTACTCTCACACTCATACCTTGGGGCAATTTAGAACAATCAGTTATCCTGTGTGCCATGTTCCAAGACAATATCTTTGGGATGTCAGAGGAAACTGGAGTACCAAGAAGCCGACCCAAGAGCAAGACATGCAGACTCTCTACACAGAAACTGAGTACAGAACTTTCTTACTGAGAGGCAGACACGCTGACCACTACGCCTCTGTGGCTCCCCACTTAATTATTAAAGAAATTAAATATTTTAAAAGGGTGTTGTGGGATGAGGTTCGTGTTACCATGAAGAAGTTGATTCTTTTCCAAAAATGTTTGTTCCAGTTATACTACCGCAGTTCACCTGCTATCTATCTATCTATCTATCTATCTATCTATCTATCTATCTATCTATCTATCTATCTATCTATCTATCTATCTGTCTATCTGTCTGTCTGTCTGTCTGTCTGTCTGTCTGTCAACATTCATTCCTTCACCTGACTTTTTGTTGTCTAAACTTTACAGCATGAGAAGGAAAAAAGCTGTAAATTTATCAGGCATTCACACGACACACGGCACTAACACTGGAGACTCCTTCTATAAAGTCTGGGAGTATCTGGTTTGAAAGGCAAAGCCATAATTATAATTTTAGAAAATACTGTTGCCTCAAACTGCGATTTCTAGATAGACTGATGAAGAGCAGGAGGAGCCCAAGCTGTGCTGGATTCATCAACAGACGAGAAGTGTTATAAAGGGCACCATGCTGATGTCATAAGTAGATCTTTTCACACAAAAAAGAAGTGATAAAGTCACGGAGAGATGTCATCATCAAAAAAGGGGCGTCTAGATAATGAGGAGGGGTCAAGAGGAAGACGTTGTTAATGAGATGTTTTGCAAAGAAGTGATAAGAAAAAGAGGAGGAGTCAACATCATCATCATCATCATCATCATCAATCATCATCATCATCTTCATCATCATCCAATAAAATACATTAAGTGCATAACATGCAAAAACTCCACACAGAAATCCCCTCGCCAAACCCAGGGCATGAACCCAGGACCTTCTTGCTGTAAGGCAGACATGTGAACCAATGCACCACTGTGTGGCCCAACACCGCTTTCATAAATATCTTTTTATTAATGTATAAATTACCTGTAGCCACCTCCATCTAACAGCAGCCCAAAAGAGACAACCTTTGAATGAGTGTAATCAGTATGTGTGTATATTTATATCTCCAAAGAGATTTATTGTTTGTGACCCTCTTTGGTCGTCACAGGGTTCCCCCGGGTGTACCTTTAGACTCCTAAAAATCTACTGAAGCTTACTAAATTTAAAAAAAACCTGCCTGAGTAAGAGGAACAGAGAGAGAGAGAGAGAGAGAGAGAGAGAGAGAGAGAGAGAGAGAGAGAGAGAGAGAGAGAGGTGTGGTCTTCTCCATTTAAATGCATGCTCTCCAGCAGCACTGGATTTGTCAGTCCTCAGTCAGAGCTAAAGCACCAGCCGCCGGCGCACGTCCACGGATTAAACTTGGAACTCAGTGGAATACGCCAAGACAGGCCTGAACTTTTCCTGGAATTTTTTCCTCCTGTACCGTCACTGCTTCTCTCTCTTTCCGTTGTGTTTATTTGGAAACTATGAAGCTGTGTGTGCTGGCTGTTCTCGCCCATGTTCTCGGTAAGTAATCCCAGGCTGCTTTCAAAGTTCTGGGATTCTCGGGGGAGCAGCACGACACCTATGATCTCGTGTGTACACGTGACATTTCTCCTGCACGTGAAATGACACTGAAAACAGTTTTTTTTTAGTAATGCTTCTATAGCACAGTGTGTGTGTGTGTGTGTGTGTGTGTGTGTGTGTGTGTGTGTGTGTGTGTGTGTGTGTGTATTAAAGTGTGTAAGAATCTTTTCTTAGAGGGCAACACAGTCAGTGGCCCATTTAAGAATAATCTTTATGTAATGTAACATGATCTATTTATTTTTGACTGGTGTGTTCATGCATTAGATCAGTGTCTGTGCATTTTGTAAAACTGCCCGAGCACCCTCTAGGGGTATAGTGTGTGTGTGTGTGTGTGTGTGTGTGTGTGTGTGTGTGTGTGTGTGTGTGTGTGTGTGCGCATTCTCCCATTTGCGAAAACATCTGTTAAACATATTACCTTTTTAATGTCTTTGGAAACACTCTTGTTGCTCAGCTCAAAAATATTAGCACCCACTTACCTAAAGTCATAGCCATTGATCTGTCCAGTCCTGATAAATTAAGAGTATATAATATACTCCTGATCTGAACAATTAACCCGAAGTGACATTTTGTCTTTGTTTGTTTGTTTTTTTGTTACAGTTGTTTTCACTCTGGTGAGCGGCGCATCCCTAGACAGGTACGAGTCAGAGAAGCCCGCGCAGACGACCGTGATTCACCTGCTGCGCTCATCTGAGGCTCTGGATGATAAAAGGCCTATCGAGGACAATGACAAGCAGGAGGAGCGCCAGCAAGACGAAGAGGAGGAATATTACTACGATGATGACGAACAATACGAATACGAGCTTTCAGGGGATTTTGAGATGCCCCAAGGTGACTGGAAAATATCTGCAGTGTTATAATAATAATAATAATAATAATAATAATCATCATCATCATCATCATCATTATTATTATTATTATTATTATTATTATAATGGTACAGCTTTAAGTTTTAATCTGAGATTAAACGGTTGTTAATCGTTATCTTTTAATTTATTGCTAGTCATTGTGAACCTTTTCAATGAGAGATGCTTATAAACATGTTGTCGTCATGATTCCACAGTGGCGTTTTCGAGCAAGCCGAAAGACCCGAGCGTGGTGCTGAATGCAGAGAGGCATGAAGGTGAAAGGAAGGAGAGGAAAGGGAAAGGAGAAAAGAAAGGGAAGGGGAAAGGGAAGAAGAGGAATCCTTGCCTGAAGAAATATAAGGATTACTGTATCCATGGGACGTGCCAATATCTGAGGAAGATCGGCCCCTCCTGCATGTACGGCGAATTATTCCATCTGCTTTCTGAAGTTCTGATGAGTTTTATTGTGTGTGTGTGTGTGTGTGTGTGTGTGTGTGTGTGTGTGTGCAACTTCAATAAAAATAATGTGTTTGTGTATTTTCAGATGCAATCCCGGTTACTCAGGAGCCAGATGTCACTTTTTCTCCTTACCCGTAGCAACACATAAAGAAAGCTACAGCCGGACGACAGCCCTCGCCGTCGTCGCTGTCGTTCTCTCCTCACTCTGTCTAACCATCATCGGCCTCCTCCTGGCCCTCAGGTTAGTTATTGATGCACCTGCAGATATACACACTATTTATATACTGCATGGGTGTAATAAAGGGAAAGCTAACGTGTCTCGATGATTGATAGGTTTCACAAACGAGGAACGTATGATGTGGAAAATGAGGAGAAGGTGAAGCTTGGGGCGTCTACAGACCTTTAAATCGCAGGAGCTCATGGTAAGACATCTCAAACATATACAGACACACACACACACACACACACACACACACAGGATCCAAAACATATCCGCACCCATATCCCTTGACTATATGAGGTCATCGTTAGGCTGCATTTTTAGTTCCATATCTGACATTTGATCCCTTGGGTGTCTGTTTTATTTCAGGGTGACTGTGAAGTCTGTGAAATTCTACCTCAAAATAGACAAGATGAAGGCCAAGAGAAAGAAAGAGTGAGAGAGTGGGAGAGGAAGAATGGAAAGAGAGAAGCGACAGCGATAGAGACAGAGACAGAGAGAGAGAGAGAGAGAGAATTGTGGATGTTGACTGAGTCCGAATGTCACGAGCGATCCCATTTCCGGGACTCATCAGGATGTTCAGCAGGGTAGAACTGGAGCGCGGTGCTTGGCCCTGTAGAGCTGCAGAGGAAAAGAGAAGGACTGAGACACGAGGCATGTTCTGGACGCCAATATCTGCGTACTTTGTGGACGGGACATTGACTGAAAAAGAAACGTGGCCCTGAAATTATCCTGTTTTTACTTGTAACAAAATTATATTTATGTACATTTGTTTTTGAGACGCTAGTGTTTATTTATTTGTATTTAAATATTTATTTTACTGTCTATGTGTTTGAAATTTGTCATATATATATATATATATATATATATATATATATATATATATATATATATATATATATATATATATATATATATATATATATATCAAATATCTCTCTATATATTTAATACTGTATTTATTAAAATTTCAAAGACTCTTATATTATAAAACAACAATTCAAAAACAACATTAGCATGTCACACAATCCAACGACTCGTAATTTAAGCATTACTCCCTCCATGACAGTATTAAATACATTCATAAACATGTTTTGTAGCTTCACATCCGATTTTTCAAATATCTATAGTTTCTTGCTTATTGTTAAGAAAACACGGTGGAACACCATTGAAATAAACAAAAAAAAAAAAAAAAAAAAAAAGTTTTACAGCAGTTTTATTCAGCCAGGAAGCTTTCAGTGTTAAAAAAGTTTCAAAAATGTGAATTAAAAATCTTTATAAGAACCTACACCTGACTTCTGTGTCTCCCAGCTGGTTTATATATTTACAGCATTTGTTCAATACCTTTATGCCGAGTGACATATATTTAGCATTTATTAATATGCGACTGAGCAGTTGAGGGTTAAAGGCAGTGATGTTAGCTTGGTGGTACAGGGGTTTGAATTTCAGATCTTCAGATCACTGATACAGGGCCTTCACCATTGAGCTACTGCTGCATCTCCTTACGGTTCCTCAATGGTTCTTTACAAGGTTACTCATCAGTAAAAAAGTTGTCACAAAGACTCACTGGTTTGCCAAACCGCTTGTTATTACATAATTTAAATGTTATTAGGATCACGGGGAGGCTGAACAAGCTGGGCAAACTGGAACAGCCAATTATCCTAATGTGCATGTCTTTGGACTGTGGGAGGAAACTGGAGTCCCCATTGGAAACCTACACAGGTGTGGGAAGAACATGCGAACTCCACAGAGATGCGCCCAAAGCTGGGAATCGAACCCATGACCTTGCTATGAGGCAGACGTGCTAACTACGACACCACCATACAGTACTGAGCCACTGTGTACTGTGACTAAAATAAATAATCCAGAAATGTTCTATTTTGCTTTTATATTAAAGTCTGTTGGGTTTTTTCACCCAAGCCCAGTGGATCAACAGGCCGGTTTCCATAGCATGAAGCGACCAGGATTTCAACTCCTCCTGGATAGGACAAAAGGGACCCATTACCTTCCCAGTATATTTTTTAGTGGTACCCATTCATACTGCTCGGTAAACATAGGCACACTTGTGGTTAGGACAGCACAGTGGGGGTCTAACTGGGATTTGAACACGCAACCTCCCGATCACAGCACCCTTACCACTACACCGCCGGCCCCACTAAAAGTAACTAATTCCTAATCTAAACATCACCTTCTTTCTCAGAAATATATACTGAATGGGGTTGTTAGCAGGCTAATTAGCATAGCTAAATGTTGTACAGGTGTCAGTAGCTTTGCTAAGCAGCTACTTCATGTTCATTTTAACCCCATGTATTAGTTACTTATCTTAATGTACATTATTACACTGTTTACTGAGCCTCTGCATCCATTCATCCATTTTCTATACCATATATTTATTCACCATTGGGGAAGTTGGAGACAATCTCAACTCTGCAAAGAACTAAACAATCCTCCCAGGGTATATTCTTTCTTCTTTCTTTCTTCCTTTTCAACTTTTTCCCGTTCTCGAGAGTCGCCTCAGCGAATCATCTGATTCGCACATTTGATGTGGCATAGGTTTTTACGTCAGATGCCCTTCCTGTCACAACCCTTTAGCAAGGGACAGAAACATGCTGACGGCTTTGCAGCTACTCTTTATGAAAGTTAGCAACGGTTCTTTTACAGCACATGTAAGATGTTTTGAAGACAAAGTCAAAGAGGCTAGATTGAGATGGTTTGGACATGTACAGAGGAGGGATAGTGAGTATATTGGTAGTAGGATGTTGCGGTTGGAACTACCAGGCAGAAGGCCTAGAGGAAGACCAAAGAGACGATTCATGGATGTGGTGAAGGAGGACATGAAGGCAGTTGGTGTAAGAGAAAAAGATGCAGAAGATAGGGTGAAATGGAGGCAGATGATTCGCTGTGGCGACCCCTGAAGGGAAAAGCCGAAAGGACAAGAAGAAGAAGAAGAAATGGTTCTTTTACATGCCTCTCACCATAGACAGTGAGAGACATGGCCCGCCTTTGATAACCCAGTTAGCTGCACTGGGGGCACAGTGACAACCCTGTGGGGACTCGAACCCCCAACCTTAGGATCAGCAATCCTGCGCCCTAGCCACTAGACCACCACTGCCGACCAGGGTATATTACTGCTTCAAACCCAGGTTTCCCAGTATACTTGAATCCAGCCTGACTCTTGAATCCTTCCATTCATTATCTATACTGATTATATGTCTTGATTGTCTTGGAAGCTTGAGACAATTCGATCTGACTTCAGGTGAGAGGTGGGATTACACTCTGAACATGTTGACAGTCTTATGATGAACATAAAACACAAAAAAAATTCACATCTCATTCACACCGATATGGAATTTAGAGCAGCCAGTTGATCTGATGTGTATGACTCTGGGAGGAAACCAGACTTCTCAGATAAAGCCCACGTAATCATGCCAACAAACCTCCAAATCGTAGCCTTGGCTGTGATTCTAACCCAAAATCTTCTTGCAGTGGGAGTGCAAATTTGGTTAGCCTGAAGAGTATACAGAACTTCAGCACGGCATTTCCATGTAATTTACAGCCTCCGCCCATAAAATCTAAAAATGCTCACAATGCAAACATGGATTTCATCACCAGTGTGCATAGCAAGTTATGCAGGAAAGGCATATTAGCATATTATTTCATCATTTTAAAATATTTAAAGGAATTACAAAACAACAGACCATCGCTATTTATATGATGCATAAACACATGCAACTGTGAACACAAGTCCCTTGTGATCATAAGTCACCACTTTTAAAATGACGAAGACACACAGAACCAACAGTGTTTATTCCAATTATCATTATTTTTGTTCTTAATATGTATTAAAAGATAAATTTGACAGGTACTGGAACAGATGACTGGTAGCCATACAACCTTCAGTCTGTTTCAGATCAGACTCACTTCCGCATGTAAGCAATTGATCAGCATTTCCCAGTTTATCTTTTTTGTTTGTTTTTTTTTTCTTTTTGGTGGGGGAGGGGATGTTAGCATGAACATATCCCGAAAGCTTTGATATGAGAAGAATAATATTTGCCGATCTGACCCCCTGCTTTTTCACTTCTTTATCTTTCAGCGTGCACCTGTATCCTGACTCAGCATTCTTTTCCTTTCCACACATCCAGAACTCGCACCTGCAGGCCAGAACATCTACTTAGTTCTTGTAGAGCTCAGAGGAAACACAAATGTCTGGATTTATTTAGCTACTTTACGAGTACTGAATGAAAACATACGACTCACAGCTGATCAAAGTAAACGCAGCGTTCATGAACAAATCAGATCTGACATTCCCTTAATGATTTTAAAAGAAGAACATGCTTTATGTTTTTCTTTATTAAGCCACTTCCTTGCCTGGAATTTTACAAGGCAAAACTCTTGAGATGAAAGTGAAGATAAAAGGTCATCTGTACTATGTGTAATAGCCTCCATGACAGGCTACTGAGTATGCTCCTCATTCAGATACACTACCACTCAGGTGTGTGACGCCCACGCATAAGAGAGAGGACATTTCCTTTTAACCTTTTAGTGGCCACTTTTGGGCATGGCTTGATACTGGAAATGTGTATCATCAGAGGTGTTCCTCAAGGGTGTATCCTTAACATAAGTATTTTATTCAAGGCTACTACTATATTAACACTGTATTACACATTAGTATTTGTTTTATTGACTTAAAGAGTTAAATATAACAAACACACACTCTTCCTCACTCATTTCATGAACCCCTTACTACTACAAGGGTCACGGGGAGACTGGTGCTTATCTGAGTCAACACTAGGTGAAGGCGTGTCAGCTCAAATAGGCACCCTGAACAGCTTACCAGGCCAACTCGCCAATTCACACAACCATTCATATTCGTATCCACACCTAGGTGCAATCTGGAACAGCCTAATTGGTTGGGCAGCGATCGCCGGCCAATCACGGGCGTCTGTGAGCTCATTTGTCTCAGGGACAGATAACGTTTTCCTTCCAAGTGTGTTAGACAGCCCCCAAATATGCATGGCACCACAGTTTGAAAAGAGGTGGGTGGCTAGCACTACATGTCACAGGTGCATGCTTTCGCCCATCTCTCATAGGTGGAGGTCATGCGATAGGGAAGGTAATACCTGATTGGTGGGAACCGGATATGACTAAATTAGGGAGAAAATGGGGAAAATCAAAAAACAATGGAACAGCCACCTAGCCTAACGTGTATGTCTTTGGACTGTTGAAGAAAAACAGAGCGCCCAAAGGAAACTCCAGAGAGAAACACCTGAGCCCGGAACTCAAGCTCAGGACCTTCTAGCTATGAGGTGGACGTGCTAGCCACTACATCACCATGCCGTCGTTACCCTTCTACGTGATCAATAATATCGTTTTTTTTTTATTCTCACATCATCAGTCGTGCCTCACCATTTACCTTTTTATACTCACTACCAGTCAGAACCACATATTTTAAATCTGCTTTCTATTTTACATTCTGTTTAGCCTCACACAAAATGTTTTTCTTTCTTCTTTTCATCACACTCCATGGGTTTTGTGTGGGCAACTATTAGTCATATGGCCAACAGCCATTAGTGAATGTAGCTCCTACAGCTGGTGCATTGCACTACACCTTTTAAGCTGATGACAAACACACACATCTGGGTTAAGGCTGGAAGTGTTTGTGGCAGTGTGGCTTTTGGGTTCATTAGATAATGTTTAAATTTTTAACCAGCCCGGTAGTGTGTAATGTCTCATTCACAGCTGTCGAGCTCCTTGTGCTGCGCAGTAGGCCATTGAAAACATTTCATCAAAGGAAGTTGTAAAGACACTTGAGGTGGGACCACGTCCCCTGCAATTCTGCTAAACTGTAACCTCTGAGTTGTGTAAGATGACTCAGTTGAGTAACTTTTAATGTGTGCCGGTAAGAAAGCCCTGTGGTGATGGTGGATGTTTGTTGCTGCACAAGGTGCTTCCTTTTCCATTTTTAACAATGGGCCATTTCCACTCGATGTTGGACGTACGCGCGATAACAGTTGGAAATCTCATCAGTACCTCATCCTGAGGGTGTGCTACTCTATCAGTGTGTGTACTTGCGTCCCACTGACAAGTCCACCAACAGAGAGGTTGAACGGTAAGGGGAGGGCGAAGGCAGGCAATGGTTCACGATGGCTGGACTGTGTGGCCCTGAGGGCCCCAATTTGGAAACTTGCTAATTCTGTCTCTCATTTGGCAATGGATTTGTGTCACTGAAAAAAAATAAGTCCAACAGATGTCCACTGAGAAGCCACCTCTTTGGATGACACCTTTTTATGAAGTCTTATGAGCTTTATGAAAGTTTTATGAACATTTGAATTGGAACTAATGACACAGTCGTCCTACAATCCCCTCACTAGACAAGTCCAAATGGGGGTGCATTCAGGCATCCGGCTACAGAACCGATTGGCACAGTGGTGTAGCGGTTAGCACATCTGCCTCACAGCAGGAAGGTTCTGAGTTTGAGTTCCTGGTTCAAGCATTTCTGTGTACAGTTTGCTTGTCCTCCAAATGCTCCTACAGTCCAAGAACATGCACATTAGGCTAACTGGTGGTTTCAAACAGTCAGTGAGTGTGAATGGTTTTGGGTGTGAGTGTGTGTGTGAGTGTTTGCGTGTGTGTGTGTGTGTGTGTGTGTGTGTGTGTGTGTTGCCCTGCAATGGTCTGGCAAGCTGTTCAGGGTGCACCCCACATTCGTAAAGTGTTAACTGAGATATTCTCCAAGACCCTAGTAGGATAAAACAGTTTGCCTAAATGAGTAAGATTACAAACTTGATTTTCAAATCATACATGTAATACAGCTGATTTCGTCTGATGCTTACTCTATTGATACAAACTGTGTTAACACCAAAGAAGTGATGAAAGTCTTTCATAATTTTGGTGCCTATAAGTACCTTCTTACAGGAAAGGTGTGGATTTTTTTTTTTTTATAATATGAAAGAGAAGGAAGGGGAAATTGCAAGCCTACACCGTAAGGCAATAGCTTGTTTTCCTCTTCGTGTTGTCGCAGTTTTTCCACACCAACTGAAATTCTTTGTAAAGATGCTTTGAGATAATGTCCATTGTTAAAAGTGAATTGAATTGAATAACGTGTGTGAAAATGATGATAGAATGAAAACTCATCATATAAAGGTTGTGTAAAGCCTGGAACACACCAACCGATTGTTCAGATACCAGTTGCGGTGGAAGGCTACCTGCTGCATCACCATTTGTTGAGAAAAAAACATTGTTCATAACGGTAGTGTGAAGACCTACAGCCAGAGAGAACCTGCAGATCTCCACCTGCCTCAAGTGGGTCACCTCCTCAAGTTTAACCATTAAAGTTTCTTTATAGTTTTACAGGTGGTGCCCTCTAAACTATTCAGACTTCAGCTGGCAACACAGCATCCCATGTGGTAGGAGCGAATTACTTGGAAGATTTGTGAAGAAATAACAACAGATTTCTTTTGCATAATTCAAATTTTTTAAATTGTAATAAAAACTACAAAAATTTGGATATTTACATAATCGTAATACAAACGGAGTCAATACTAGGTATCGGAATAATATTGTATTGGCAGTCTCTGGTGATCCCTGTCTCTACTGATGAATGTCCATGAGCTAGATATACCCACATATGCAAAAAAAAAAAAAAAAATGGGTGATAGCTGTTCACTTACATCCACTGTTGTAGGGTAGCCAAGTGATTGCTTGGTGTAGACTCAAGAACAAAACATTACTGAAAGGTCAAACATTATCCCCATTTTCAACTTTATTTTTCATTTTGGACACCAGTAGAGCACCAAAAGCACAAATCCTAATCCAAAAAACCTCGACAGTTCTTCAGACACCAAAACACTAAGTGTGTGAACTAATCGGCCTTTTTGGCTTCCTCCTCTCATTTATGGCCTAACCAATTGCTGTTCTAACTGGTCGCCTTTCTGAAGTAGGTTGTATTTCCTTTCCGTACACCAGTGCATCTCAATTATTTTCTGTGACATTCCCACTAGGAGGAAACTCCTAGTGTGTTAAGGCGCGAACTTTCAGCGGGACCCACAAGTTGCAGGAGACGTATACAGTGTAACAGGAACTGGTTATTGACTTGCTGGTGACACCGAAGAAAGTACATAGAAACAAACACTGGGGGCACCATAGCAAACAAACAGAAACAAACACTGGAGATGATGAAGAAAATAACAAATAACAAACATTGTGGCTGGGAAGGCTGGCTGAGCATAGAGCAAAAACCAGGGCCAATAGAGACTTTTTAGGGAGCGACCGAGTGAGACGAAACAATCTTTTGGCAGAGAGGTGAAGGTGGCGCTTGTCTTAATAGGAAGTTGATTGTGGAGTGGAATCAGGTGTGCGCTGCTGCACTCAGCCAGAAGTAGGTCAGCTACGGCCCTCAGCCACAGCCTGCACTGCTGGGGAGAAACCAGAATTAGAACGGAACAACACCAACCATAACACCGCGAGCGATTATAAATAGTATTATTTGTCTATAAAATTGTTATTAGTGCACCGCTGCATAACACTGTATCTTTATTCACATTAAAAACAAAAAATGAAAGAAATACAGTTCAATTTACAATAAAGAAAACGTGCACTGAAATTAAATATATATATATATATATATATATATATATATATATATATATATATGTGCATCCTTATTTAAATTCATTCAACTTATATCTTAATATCGCAGTCTCTTTCCACCTTTCTCTTTTTTCCTGTTAGAATTTTTTCCATGTTATTTCTTGAGGGGTTGTTTACTGCACACCATATCGCTTGCTCATGTGACAAACCGCTAAACCATAGCGCGACAATGAGAGCGCCACTGCCAACTACTGTAGTGGATGTGCAATTACACTTAATTCTAGTACAGTATTCCAAAAATTCATGTTCCCCAGGGTTATACGTGCTCCCCCAGGCATCGCACCGCGTCCCCCTGGCATCATACCCCACTATTTGAGAAGCACTGCCATATGCTGAGGCAGACAAGGATGGGTCATGGTGTAGCATACTAGTATGCCCCCAAAAAATGGAGGGAAATTTTGTGGAAAACTTGTTATTTGACACTGTTGCATCTAACATGGCTACTCAACAATGTGACAACATTTATGGATAAAATAAAAAGGGAAATAAATAATATTTCCTCTTATGTCTGAACAACAAGGTATTTTCAGTACTGTATAAAATCGTTTTAGTTGTTGTGTGTGTCTCAAGTTTAAGAAATTTAGGATTTAAATGTGAAATGTCCACTACACCTTGTGATGTTCTTTGTTTGGGCTATTTCCTAACGGATCGTATCGTCTCATCAGGCATTCTGTGTTGTAAATAGTGAAAGTCGATCACATGGTGACCTGACAGGAATTTGTTTTGTCTCTCATGTCATCGGCTCATTAATCTTTCCGAGTGAAGACACACACCCAGCTTAAGCCTGTGGAGAAAAAAGCTGTTGATTGATCTGATAAAAGATTGTTTATTGTCCATTTCTGTTTATTCGTTTCTTGGGAGTTTCATCAGTCATAAGTTACTCGCTTTGGTTTTACAGCTAGAGCAACCAGAAATGTTACTTTACTACTGTTTAAAGTTATTGTTTACTACTGTGAAATAGTGTACATGTCGACAAAAATGTCATCTTTTACTAGATACAAACTCTCATTGGTTGGATGCTCTGCAATAGAAAAAGTCGGTTGCACTACTTTTACTTCACAACATCTTTACAATATGTTGATTATTAACTATTAACCTGGAGATCATTACTTCAAATCCAGGTTGATGCGTCAGCTAGCTGCAACTGGAAGCCCATGGAGGCTAATAGGCCAGAGGTCTCTCTAGTGGGATGACATACGCTCTCTTTCCAATGAACATCAGCTAATCATGGATGTGTGTGAGCTCATATGTAGAAGAGGGCGGATAGCGCTTTCTCTTTGCGTGTGCGTCAGGCCATCCCCAAATGCACATGTACAGCAGTTTATAAAGATTCCGGTGGCAGCATCGCCTGTCACATGTCAAGGCTTGCTCAGGTCCCTCCCTGTATGGTAGTCATTTGAGATGGAGGTTATATATGATGGGTGGGGACTATGGAAGAAAATCAGTGCGTAAAATGAAATTAATGTAAGTTCAGGAAATCGGTGAAAATAATATTGTTGCTGTGCTCAGACACCCATTCTTTGCTTGTCATTCGATGTGTTTGTCGGTTTCACAGTAGCTACTGAATAACTGATTTATCATTAAGTGACATCTATGACAAGGTTGCTGACAGAAAGTCTCATATCTGTAATGTTTTTGATGTCCACCGAGATACGAGGACACCTGTTTACATCATATATCCCAAAGCCTCTATGGGCTTGTTTCTTGTCACGGTGCACGGCTGAATAAATAGCTATGACACCTCTCTCCTGATGGCCTACATGGGCCTGCCAATGGATTCCTCCATCATGACCTCATCGTAAACTGGCCTGGACACTTGTGTATCTTTATCAGGTTATGAAATTCTCACCGGGCTATTTACACCCTCCAGAAGGGGGATAGTATGTGAGATATGAGTAGTGGAGACATGAGAGATAAAGAGAACGTGTGTGTGTGTGTGTGTGTGTGTGTGTGTGTGTGTGTGTGTGTGTGTGTGTGTGTGTGTGAGAGAGCGAGAGAGAGAGAGAGAGAGAGAGAGAGAGAGAGTTTGTGCCTCTGTTTGTACCACATACATCCCTGGGCCTGGATTAGAAGTCAGACTCCTCCGAAAACAAGTATAAGTGCTTCTGCACATGCTATTCATGTCCCTTTGGAAAGATTTGAAAGATTGAAAAGGTTTCCGACCCCACATCGAGACACATAATCAGACTCTTGGTCAGTGTCTCAAACCTGTCTAACCTTCTCTTCACATTGCCGCATACAGGCACAAGGGACATAATGACTTGCACTTGACTCATTTTAAAAAACCAGCGAATTCTCTCAGCCTCCACCCCTGGCTGCCATTTCCTTGTCTGACTGAATGCTGTGGTTTGAAAGGATTAATCCAGAGCGTGTGTGCCTGGTTTTGTGGAATGACTCTCCGATGACTGAATGAACATCGAGCTGATTAAGAACTTTTACTAACGAGCCTCCTACAAAAGATCTCATGAGGTTGGAAGACTCAGACACTGAGAACAGGAAACATCTAAGCCTCTTGATGTGCCTTCGGCACTTTAAACTTAAATCAGGAGTTACAGAAAGACCGATTATCCACTTTGGTATCTATTCCGTTTACAAAATGTCACCACAAGAATGTTGCGAGTAGTCCCTGTGGTATTCACCCACTTTTCCCTTTCGCTTAGTTCGAGTCTGTGATACATTATAGTACAGTGTGCAGGGTGTGTGGGCTTGGAGATCACCTCTGTCTCATCCTGGCCTCTTTTATACGGAATCCTTTGTTTCTTTTGGGTGGTTTTAGTGAACTATGACAACGTGGGAGCACTGCTTCAGTTTCGAGGAATGCAAGAGGGGAATTTTTCCAGTACCAGTGATGTCATCAATGGGTTACTCTGGAAGCACTGAGAAAAGCTAATGAAAACCCATGTGGTAATGAAAAGGTTGGACTTCAAAGCATAATAATATAGCAAACGAAATGCAGGCTTTTGATTTTTAGGAGGGGATAATGGAGGGGCGGGGGGAGCTTCAGAAAAAGCAAAATGCATTTATTTATTTTTTATTTTTCATCTTCGGCCTGGTCTTCTGTAAACAAAATCCTGACCACACCTAAGCATGGAATTTCACCAATCTTGGTGGGAATTCTACCCTACCTGAGTTCCAGAGTTGGTTTGATTTTGGAATGTCTGGGTCAAAAGTCAAGATCAGAACAAGGTCGCAAAGTTTTGGAGGTGGACATTTCACATATTTAAATGTCCTTCTTTTCCTTTCGGCTGTTCCCTTCAGGGGTCGCCACAGCGAATTATCTGCCTCCATCTCACCCTATCCTCTGCATCTTCTTCTCTTACACTAACTGCCTTCATGTCCTCCTTCACCACATCCATGAATCGTCTCTTTGGTCTTCCTCTAGGCCTTCTGCCTGGTAGTTCCAACCTCAGCATCCTACTACCAATATACTCACTATCCCTCCTCTGTACATGTCCAAACCATGTCAATCTAGCCTCTCTGACTTTGTCTCCAAAACATCTTACATGTGCTGTCCCGCTGATGTGCTCATTCCTGATCCTATCTATCCTCGTTACTCCCAGAGAGAACCTAAACATTTTCATCTCTGCTACCTCCAGCTCTGCCTCCTGTCTTTTCCCCAGGGCCACTGTTTCTAAACCATACAACATTGCTGGCCTCAACACCGTCTTGTACACGTTTCCTTTTATTCTTGCCGATACCTTCCTATCACACATCTTGGGGAATCTTGTCTAACCTCGTCTGTCAGCCTGTCCATCACCATAGCAAACAAGAAGGGGCTCAGAGCTGACCCTTGATGCAGTCCTACCTCCACCTTGAACTCTTCTGTCACACCAACAGCACACCTCTTATACATGTCCTGCACCACTCTAACATACTTCTCTGCCACTCCAGACTTCCTCATGCAATACCACAGTTCTTCTCTCGGCACCCTGTCATATGCTTTTTCCAGATCCACAAAGGCACAATGCAGTTCTCTCTGACCTTCTCTGTACTTCTCTATTAACATCCTCAAAGCAAAGACTGCATCTGTGGTGCTCTTTCTTGGCATGAAACCAAACTGTTGTTCACAAATGCTGACCTCTGCCCTTAGTCTAGCTTCCACTATTCTTTCCCATAACTTCATTGTATGGCTCATCAACTTTATCCCTCTGTAGTTGCCACAACTCTGCACGTCTCCCTTGTTCTTAAAAATGGGCACCATCACACTTCTCCTCCATTCCTCTGGCATCCTCTCACTCTCTAAGACCTTGTTGAATGTTTTTGTCAGAAAATCTACTGCTACCTCTCCGAGACACTTCCATACCTCCACCGGTATGTCATCAGGACCAACTGCCTTTCCATTCTTCATCATCTTCAATGCCCTCCTCACTTCACCCTTACTAATCTTTGCTACTTCCTGGTCCTCAACGGTCACCTCTTCTACTTTTTTTCTCTCTCATTTTCCTCATTCATCAGCTCTTCAAAGTACTTTACATCTTCTCAGCACACTTCTGTTATCAGTCAATACATTTCCCTCTCTGTCCTTAATCACTCTAACTTGCTGCATGTCCTTCCCATCTTTATTTCTCTGCTGTGCCAACCTGTATAAATTATTTTCTCCCCCTTTACTTTCCAACCGAGCATACAAGTCATCATACGCCCTCTGTTTGACCTTTGACACTGCTACCTTTGCCTTACCCTGTGTCTCCCTGTACTCCTGTTTACTCTCTTCGGTCCTCTCAATGTCCCACTTCTTCTTAGCTAACCTCTTCCTTTGTACACATTCCTGCACTTCCTCATTCTACCACCAAGTCTCCTTATCTCCTCTCCTTCCAGATGACACACCAAGTACTCTCCTACCTGTCTCCCTGATCACATTAGCTGTAGTTGTCCAGTCATCTGGAAGCACTTCCTGACCACCCAAAGCCTTTTTCAAATCCTCCTTGAAGACAACACGACACTCTTGTTTGGCAAAACTCTCACCAGCTACTACTTTGCAGTCACTGACTTCCTCCAAATTACATCGCCTACATAGTATGTAGTCTACTTGTGTGCTCCTACCTCTGCTTTTATAAGTCACCCTATGCTCCTGTCTCTTCTGGAAGAAAGTATTTATCACAGCCATTTCCATCCTTTTTGCAAAATTTACCAACATCTGTCCTTCTGCGTTCCTGTCCTGGATACCAAACCTGCCCACCCCTCTGTTTCCTGCACCAACATGTCCATTAAAGTCTGCCTCAATGACCACTCTTTCACCTCTGGGGTTACTCTGCATCACTTCATCTAATTCACTCCAGAATCTCTCCTTCTCTTCTAGCTCACATCCTGCCTGTGGGGCATAAACACTAACAACATTGAACATCATGCTTTCAATTTCTAACTTGAAACTCATCACTCTGTCTGACACTCTTTTCACTTCTAGAACATTCCTGACAAACTCCTCCTTCAAGATGACTCCTACTCCAATTCTCTTCCCATCCACACCATGAAAAAACAGCTTAAACCTGCTCCTAAGCTTGTAGCCTTGCTACCTTTCCACCTGGTCTCCTGAACACACAGTATGTCCACCTTCCTCCTCCACATCATGTCAGCCAGCTCTCTACCTTTTCCTGTCATAGTTCCAACATTCAAAGGCCCTACTTTCAGTCCTAGACTCATGCCTTTCCTCTTCTCTCTCTGCCTACGGACACGCCTCCCGCCTCTCCTTCTTCGACGTCCTCGACCAATATCTTGCTTATATCTGAGTAACAAAATGGCATAGACCCATAGATGTAAATGCGGAAAAAATTCATTCATTCATTTTCTGTAACCGCTTAATCCTAATTAGGGTCACGGGGAGGCTGACGCCCATCCGTGCTGATTCCAGGCGAGGGCAGAGTACACAATGGACAATACGCCAGGCCATCGCAGGGCGGAAACACACTGACGGCTGTGAAGCTACTCTTGTCAAGAGTCAGCAATGTTTTTTTTTACATGAACCTCCACCACAGACAGTGAGAGACATGGCCAGACCTTTGATAACCCAAGTAACTGCACTGGGGGTGGACAGTGACAAACTGTTGAGAGCGGGGCTTGAACCCCCAACCTTGGGATTAGTGATCCACCACCTGTACCACCAGGCTACCACTGCCCCATGAGGAACAAATGAGAAACCATATACTTTTAAATGACTCTGTTATCGTTGACCTTGAGTGACTTTCAAAGGTGAATATAAAGGTTACAGGAGTTTGAGTGTTCATAACTTTGAAACGAGTATGGATAGGCATTCCGTGACTCTCACACACTAATAGAAAACTATATAGGCTTTCAGATGAGTAAATTTTCTTTGACCTTGAATGATTCTAAAGGTCAAACCTCAGCCATTTCTTTGTTTTGGGTTTTTTTTTCTACATGCCTTGTAGTTTTTTTCACTATTTTGATAACATCTCTACAACATACAACATATTGTAGGTTGAGCACATTGGTAATTAAAACCAATACTGGCTACATATCCATGCTGTGGGGTGGAAGTACCTTGCAATCTGTCAGCACCCATCTAGTTTGTAGGTGAGTTTACATGTTACATCATATACACAAATTTACACAAATTTCAAAGGTAGGTCGACCTCAGGTAAGCGTGACTAAAATCTTTCATTCTAGTAAAACCTGGTAAAAGTTCATCAATAGTGTAAATAGAAAACGAAATGGATCAACTGTCAGACAGCAAATAACAATCAATATCATCTCTTAAGATTGCTCAAACATGGATGAATACATAAACTGAGTAATAATGACAATACAGGAAGAAGGTGTGTCCGAGTACAGGTGTGTTCAAGGGAAGTAAAATTTCAGGCTGGTACTGGAATTTTTGAGGGCGGTGGCTTAAAGACCACAGGCTTAGTTTTTTTGTTTTTTTTAAGTGACAAAATACCTTAAAGTTTTTCGCGACTTCCTTCCTTTGAATACAGATTGCATATTGCTAGGTTGCATGTTTGTAACCTATTTCCAATCACATAAACATGATTTAAAAAAATGAGCCAATGATACAATCACTGACTCATATGCAGTGCTCACTTTATGTCTGGCCACAATCAAAACCAGACCACAGTGCCAGATCAGTAATAAAATATATAGTTTTTCTTTTCTCAGCACATTCGAAGGTGATTTATGGCTTCACACGGCAACAACACGAAAAACATTCGGTTGTAACCTCTCACCTGGGCCCCGGGAGCTTGTAAAATCCTCAGCGGAGACAGGGGGGTCATTACGCAGTCATTTCCCTCTGCGCAATGAGTAAGAATGACTCAGCAAACGGAGGCTTTGTGTTTCAGCGTGTAAGCCGTTATTTGCTGAGTCTTTTTCCTCTGACTGGTGGATGACTCGGTTTACGTACAACAAAGGTTCACAGTTCGGAAAGGTACAATTGATGGGACGCTTTATCGGGATAAAAGTAAAATCCATTTCGCAGTGTTAAGCAAACAGTGCAAAAACAAGTGCAGTAAGGGAAAGGGATGAATGACACATCAGCATAGAATTCATGCACGAGGCCATGGGTATGTTTCTGATATTGACATTATAAAGCGAAGGAGTTGCATCAGCAATATGGACCAAAGGGACTTATAGTTCTGATAATATAATAATAACAACATTAATTTGAACAGGATCTGTCTAAATTGTAGGAGATGGGAGTAGCAATGATGTATGCATTGCATGTTATCATACCAAGTGTCATGAGCGTACCATCCCTCCATCCACCCATCCATTATCATCTATTACAGGGCTGGAGTTAATCCCACGTTATTATGTACCTGCTGTATAGTTTGTGCAACTTGATTATTAGCAGGATAAATAAACCATGTACACAGTGCTAGGAGCTTAGTATCTCCACCACAAAATGTAGTTATCGCTATGGCAATGTAATTACCTGCCTTTGTTTGCTTTCTGGTTTGTTTTTTGTTTATTTTTTTTAGTGACTACTATACTCCCTCCAAGGACCAATCATTGCATACCATGTTTTTTCCCTACCACTTGCAGCTAACTATGTTCTTACCAGCAGCCAATCATAAATATACTCGACCCTCGAGTCTACGGACACCGGTTTAATGGATATTGGAAAAGGTGAACAAAGTCTGGAGTGGCCGAATCTGTCCCGGAGGGCTCGGCGGTTGGTAAGGGCAGATGCGAGCCACTGTTTCAATAGTCAGCCTTTAATTGGCATGTGTGTTGGTTTGTGTATATAGTAGTGTCACATTGGATGAAGTATTTGTATGCATATACATAACATTTTCCATATCCAGTGGTACGTTGATGTACAAGTGTTTTTTTATAACAAATTTTCCATGATATGAGCTTCGATCCCACCAAAAATCTGCCCCATCCAACGAGCAAAATTTTGATTTATGAGCTCTGCTAGGGAAACGGCTTTACCAAGCCGATTACCCTCGTATTCTTCTGTGTGTATTTCTCCGCACTCCAAGAACGCCTTGTGCAGCGTTTCTCAATTATTTTCTGTCATGCCCACTATAGGAAGGGGGGGGGGAACCCTCCCCAGCACCCCGCACGTGACTATAAATAGTGTTTACTGCACTTCATATTGTTTGCTTGGTGCATTTTCCCTACACTATAGGGAACACAGTGAGAGTGCCACTGCCACCTACTGTAATGGGTGTGCAATTTACACTCCATTCTAGCACAGTATGGCAAAAAAGCATGTTCCCCAGGGTCATATGCGCCCCCCCCAAGGGCGGCACACCCCACTATTTGAGAAGCACTGGCCTTGTGGGAGATCACTGGCATTTACAGTATGCACACACATAATTCTCCTCCTCCTCCTTCTCCTCCTCTTCCTCCTCCTCTTCTGTTACGCACCATCTCATGCCTACCCATGTGACATCTTCACCGCAGTTGATGATCGGAAGGGTGAGTTGACTTATTGTTTATTCTTGTTTTATTATTATTCATTATGAATTTTTATTAATGTTAATTTACATGTATTATTATTATGAAATATTTATTGTTTTTACGTGTTTATCTTTAATAAATTAGGTCAAATATACGTGTTTGTGGCAGGTTATATGAGTTTGGGAGGGGGTTGGAACGGATTAATTGGTTTTCTGTTATTTCTCATGGGAATAATTGTTTCATCTTACGAACTTTTCCACTTATGAGCTCACCCTCGGAACAGATTAAATTCATCAGTCAAGGTACCACTCTATTTCCATTTTGTAACCATGGTCTCATCTGCAACCAATCACTGACAACCATGGTCACACCCTCAACCAATAAGTGATAGCTATTGTCACACCCTCAACCAAATTCTGAGAAGTATGGTCACAGCCCCAACCAATCACTAATAAGCAGCCAATCATTGATAACCATGATCCCACCATCAACCCATCACATGTAACTATGTCCCTCCCCCATCAATCATAGAAAACCATGTTCTCCACTGACGAATCACTGATAACCAAGTTGCACTGTAACCAATCACCCTTCTTGCCTCTTTGGTCTTCATTTTCAACATTTTCTTTTGGAATGTGTTATATTTAGTAATTACCTGCTAATGTTAGGAGCAATTTTATAATAGTTGCATAATTATTTAAGAATGACATGATGTGATGTATTTCATTTACAAATCTGCCTAATGTTGTGCAACTTGGAAATGTCATTAAAAAAATTCATTTCCTGTTATCACTTACATTTGAACAGCTATAAATAGTTGCTTCTTTACCAGCTTCTCCTTTTTCTTAGTAAGTGAAGAACATGCTGCTTGTCATATTACTGAGAAGACTTTTTTCTGCAAAAATTAAAAATACAGCTACAGCTCTAACTGTTCCACAAACATAGATATCATCATCATATCAAGAGTCATCATATAGAAACAACTGTACACATAAATTGATTGTTCGACATGTAAAAAAACAACTTTTATAATCTTTATCAGCTTTAATTGAAAGGGAAATAAGCTGAACTCTACCTGTCACCTATTATATGAGGTCAATGAGTACACTAGCAGTCATTGAAAACTCCAAGTCCATAATTTTCACCATAATTTTTATCCCGGTAACCCAAACCTCAATTTTCGGAGGATCGATAATTTGGTTACTGTGTTGGCTTCAAAAAAAAAAAAAAAAAAACAGCAACCACAAGCGTTGAGAATAAAATATGCAGAAAAACAAAATGGCACCTGCAAAAGTGAAGGTCCCAGCAGTCAGTATAGCGTATGGCCACCGTTTGCATTGATGCAGGTGGTGATTTGTGGCGATACAGCACGGTGAAACTGATCTTGCAAGTGCTGCGGCCAGGTGTAGTGATCTTGTCTCTCGCCCTGGACATGGCCTGGTGTTAACTGACCTGGTCATTTTGTGGTGGTCAGTCAGGTTCCTGATGGTGGGTTGTGTGCAGCCCATACAACTCGTTACCTTACTGTAGTCCAACCCGGCCTTCATCGTACCCCCTGCCCGGAGATGTTGGTCACATGACAGACGTGACATTACAGCGCACTAGACTATAAATAGTGGACATTTTTGAGCCTTTATATTGAGATTCCAAACCAGGGAAGGGATGGCCTTTTGGTAGTTGTGCATGGGGCACTGGGGGGGGCGAAATGGTTTTTTTCTTACTAGAGGGGGAGTCACATAAAATAAGTGAGAAGTACTGCACAAGGTGGAGGAAGACAGGTGGAAGAATACGAGGCTAATTATCCCAGAAAAGCCATTTCGAGGAGAGCTCGTGAGGTGAATTTTTGCTTGTTGGATGGAGCAGATTTTTAGTGGAGTTGTTATAAGGGACATTCGTAAGTCGAGGTACCACTGGATCGTGTCTTAAGTTGTATGTTTACCATGAACTCTTCTATGAATGAGAGGTTACTATAGAAATGATAACCGATTACAATGCATAAAAATATATGCTGTGGCTCTTGAGTGTCATATCAACAAGGTGCGTGACTCTTAACCCGGAGATCGCAAGTTCGAATCCGAGTTCATGCAGCAGTCATCCATAGCCGGGAGTCCATGAGAGGGAGGGACTGCATACTCTCACTCTCCTGTTACTTACAGCAATCGCCAGCCAATCATGTGCATCTGCGAGCTCATTCGTCTGAGGAGGCGGATAACACTTTCCGTTGCCGTGTGTTTGACTGTTTCCAAATGTGCATGCGTCGCAGTTCGAAAAGAGACGGGTGGCTAGCATTGCATGTCACGGAGGGGCTGTGCGCATGCTTTCGCTACACCCTGCTTGGTGATGGTCTTGTGATTGGAAATTTAATAATGGATGGGTGAGAATTGGAAATATATACTGTATATATGTGCAGTGGCGTTATAGTGTTTAAACCTTTTGACCAATCAGATTCAAGAGCTCACCAGTCCCGTTAAGATTAAATGTTTTAATGATGAAAGGGTAATTAATATGCAGAGACATGAAAGACAGAAAACTGATTCTCTGCTCATTCATGAAGCTGATCCAGCTGGCTATGAGATAACGATCTTGTTTGTGTTCCTAAATCATAAAGCTATATTAAAAAAAAAAAAAAAAATACAGGATGTTCAAAGACTTGTGTTTGTGCAGCTGCTCATTAAATATAGTCATGAGTGACTTTGCAGGTGGGTCTCTGAGTATAGTTGTGTTCTTTAAAACGATACTAACATGCAAGGATCATCACTCAGGAGCATTCGGATGATATGACCAGCAGACGGAGGGAGTGCCAGGATTTTTTCTAAAGATCCATTCTGCATTCCATCTGTAGGCTGGGCGGATATTATGGGCCGGTCATCGAAACTCAAAGCCGCCTGTATCAAAGGGAGTAATTTTTTATGATACACTCTCACTCAAGACAGGCTTTTGTTTACTTTGATCAGTTGTGGTGGTGATGAAAACACGAGACAGCTAGAGCAGTGAAGATAGCAACACGGTGAAACCCACATAAAAATATACCATATAAAATATATATAGCCTGCTGGAAATACTGCATATAGTGTTGCATCTAATATATAGATTCATTTCATTATACAGTATTTATAGTTACTTTTATATTATGTTACATTTTTAATTTTGCTTAAATTTTAGAGTATTGACCAATTAGCATACATGTAATTATATCCTACTATCCGTTCATTTTCTGTAACTGATTAATCCTCATTAGGGTTGGGGGAGGCCGACTCCGGGTGAAGGTAGACTACACCCTGGACGGCTCGCCAGGCCATCGCAGGGCGGAAACGTGCTAATGGCTTTGCAGCGTGTCGAAAGTTAGCAATGGTTCTTTTACATGAACCTCACATCATAGACAGTGAGAGACACAGCCAGCCTTTGATAACCCAGTTAGCGGCACTGGGGAGACGGTGACAACCCGTTGAGAGTGGGACTTGAACCCCCAACCTTAGGATCAATGATCCAGCGCTTTTACCACCAGGCCACTACTGCCTGATCCTACTATCCCAGTACTATACTATATTAGCCAATCAGGGCTCTTGATTGCTCATATCCAGTAATACATACACAGGATAATTAATAAATGAATTGAATATGGTTGAGTTTGTATTTCTAAAGCATTATAATATTATTTGTCTTGTTGTGTATTACATGTTTTAATGCGTAACACTCAGAGCCTGAGTGCTTTCAAGGTGTTGTATAAAATGTATAATGTATTATTATATTACGTTATATTTATATGGGGCCATATTCAGAATCGAGCCACGTGTACAGTGGCGATTTACTATTGTCAAGGTGCACATCGCTTTTCAGTCCTCGGATGTAACTGTCAGCGTAAGCAGTACTCGAAAGCGGTGTACGAGGTGTGTGCGCATGGAAACAGGTGTAAATCTTGGGCGTGTCTCTGGCCCTGAACTTCAGCCCACTTTTCCTATGCAGTATGGTCACTGTATGAAGGGCAGTGAAAGTAAAGTGAGGTCAATGTGACATCATACTGCAAATATACTGGAAGGTTCTAGATCCAGTTAATAAATATTATTGATCCAAAGTATCACGCATGGGTGAAACAAGTTAGTCTTTGTTCCGCTTATCATTTATCTCAGAGGCCTGCTTTTATCTCGAAAAGAGAATTGAATTATATACTGGTTACTGGTTACTGGTTACTGGTGACATGCTTCTGGCATCACTGGGCCTTGCATGTATGTATCCACTCTCTCTTAGTCAGGGCAGAATCCCTCCTGGACAGCTCACCGGCCATCACAGGGCAGAAACACGCTGACGGCTATGCAGCTCCTCTTGAGAAAAGTCAGCAATGGTTCTTTTTCACGAACCTCCCACCATAGACAGTGAGAGACATGGCAAGCCTTTGATAACCCAGTTAGCGGCACTGGTGGGACAGTGACAACCCATGGAGGGTGGGGCTTGAACCCCCAACCTTAGGATCCAGCACTTTTAATAGAATTATATAAATAGAATTAATAAAACATTGATTTGGGGGAGGGGTGTCACAGTGGTGTCGTGGTTAGCACGTTTGCCTCACAACAAAAACGTTCTGGGTTTGATTCCTGTCGCTCAGCGAGGAAGTTTCTGTTTGGGGTTTGCATGTTGTTTCTCTACTTGTGCGGATTTCCTCCGGGTTGTCTGGTTTTCTCCTATAGTCCAAAGACATGCACATGAGGATAACTGGCTGTTCTGGATTGTTCCTAGGTGTGAGTGTGTGTGTGTGTGTGTGTGTGTGTGTGTGTGTGTGTGTGTGTGTGTGTGTCTGTTAGCCAGCAATGGACTGGTGAACAGTTCAGGGTGTACTCTGCCCTAACCCAGAGTTGGCTAAGATAGGCTCCAGCCTCCACACCACCATACAAGGATTAATTATAGTTTCATCGAGTGAGTGAGTGAGTGAGTGAGTGAGTGAGTGAATGTGGTGACATTATTATTATTATTATTATTATTTTAATAATAGGATGCACTGGACCAAGAGCTATTTTAGGAATGTGCTCAGTGAACCAACGTGTGTGTAAACCAACGCCGAATGCGTTCACGTTCCTTGTGTAAATATTGGGTTAAGCTTCCGCGCCGACTCTGATGATATCTCAGTCTTCTTAATGCTGCCAGCACTTCGGGTACGATTTGTTTGTATGTTTAAGTGTCGGATGAATATAACTAGATCAGAAGGAGCCTGATGACGACAGTGAGACAGATTTACACAAGACACATATATCTCCATCCGGAGAAATTAATCTGTTCGTTGTGATTAGTAAGGCTGTCAAAAATTAACCCAAGTATATATTTACTCATTTATAAGCTGCTTCCTGTTCATTCACAAACACACCCACATTCAGGGTTGAAACACGTTTACATCATTATTCATTCATTCATTCATTTTCTGTAACCGCTTAATCCTAATTATGGTCCCAGGGAAGCTGGCGCCCATCCTAGCCGACTCCAGACAAGTGCAGAGTACACCCTGGACGGCTCACCAGGCCATCGAACACGCTGACGGCTATGCAGCTCCTCTTGTTGAAAGTCAGCAATGGTTCTTTTACATGAACCTCACACCATAGACAGTGAGACACATGGTCGGCCTTTGATAACCTAGTTAGTGCACTGGAGGGACAGTGGCAATCCATTGATAGTGGTGCTTGAACCCCCAGCTGTTTAGAATCAGTGATCCAGCACCTTTACCCCCACGCCACCACTACCCTTTTAGATCATTATATCAACTAAAACATGCATCTGAAGAAAATAAGGTGGCGTACTGGTTGGCATGTCCACCTCACAGCAGGAAGGTCCTGCGTTCGAGGCCGGGGCTCAACAGGAGTGTTTCTGTGTATAATTTGCATGTTCTCTCTGTGCCTGTGTGGGTTTCATCCAGGTCCTCTGGTTTCCTCCTACATGCCAAAGACATGCAATTAGGCTAATTGGCTGTTTTTGACAAATTCGACAAATTTCCCCGAGATGTGAAGGTGAGTGTGAATGGTTTTGTGTGTGTATGTTGCCCTATGATGGGCTGGAAAGCTTCATCGGGTATACCCTGCCTTCGCATACAGTCGGTTAAGATAAACTCCATCGTCCACAGGTGTAAACACATAACACTGATACTGAGAGAAATACACCAATCAGCCATAACATTATGAACAATAAGAAGTGAAGTGAAGAACAGGACAGTGCGACCTGCAGAACTCCGACAGGCTCACGAAGGGTTTGAGGAACACAACAACAACCGCAAGGTGTTTCTCCTCCCTTAAAATTCTACTGATCTTAATGCAATTAAGCATCTGTAGGATCGACTGGACAAACAAGTCTGATGCGTGGACGGCCCACCACGCAACTTACAGGCTTTATGGGATCTGCGACTGATGGTTGTGTGATTGATACCACAGAAAGCTTTCAGAGCCTGGACAGCTCAGAGCTGTTTTGGTGATTGAAAAAAAATTGGACCTAGTGAATATTAGGCAGGTGGTCATAATGTTATGGCTGATGCAAGCTTCATAGTACGTTGGTGATCAGCTGACTGAATGCAGCGGCATTTCAGCATCTTGCTACCAACCCTGTGATCTATTAATCTTTAGGAAACAATAGAGGAAGAGGGAGGAGATTGAATGGCATCAGAGAGACAGAATGAGAGAAAGAGAAAGAGAAAGAGAAAGAGAAAGAGAGAGGGAGAAAGAGAGGGAAAGAAATGGGAGAGAGAAAGAAAGAGAGGGAGAGAAGGAGTAAAAGAAAGGAGCGAGAGAAAGAAAGAGAGAGCACAAGAGAGAGAGAAAAACACAGAGAGAGCGTGAGAGAGAAAGAGAGAGAGAGAGGAGGGAGGAGAAAGAAAGAAAGGGGGGGAGAGAGAGAGAGAGAGAGAGAGAGAGAGAAAGAGAGAGAAAAGGAGACCGAAAGAAAGAGAAAGAAAGGAGAGAGAAAGAGAAAAGAAAGAGGAAGCCAGAAAGAGAGAGGAAGAAAGGAGAGAGACAGAGAGAGCAAGAGAGAGAAAGAAAGGAGAGAGAGAGAAGGAGAAAGAGAAACAGGGAGACAGAAAGAGAGAAAGAGAGAGAAAGAAAGAGTGAGAGAGAGTGGGAGAGAGCGAAAGAGAGAGAAAGGAAGGAGAGAGAGAGAGAGAAAGAGAGGGGGAGAGAGAAAAGAGAGAAAGAAAAAGAGAGGAAGCAAGAAAGAGAGAGCGAGAGAGAGAGAGAGAAAGGACAGAGAAAGAGAGAAAGAAAGAGAGAGGAAGACAGAAAGAGAGAGGAAGAAAGAAGAGAGAGAGAAAGAAAGAAGAGAGAGAAGGGGAAAGAGAAAGAGGGAGACAGAAAGAGATCAAAAGGAAGGAGAGAGATAAAGAGAGAACGAAAGAGCGAGAAAGAGAGAGAAAGAGAGGGGAGAGAGAAAAAGAGAGACAAAGAAAGAGAGAGAAAGCAAGAAAGAGAGAGGGGGGAGAGAGAGAGAGAGAGAGAGAGAGAGAGAGAGAGAGAGAGAGAGAGAGAGAGAGAGAGAGAGCGCTTTCATTGAATGACTGTAGAATTGGCACATAATCAGTCGCGTGATGCTGATCCAAAAAGCTTCGACATGGTACTTCATGCCTTCAACAAGAATTGGAATCATAAACACATTTCTTGTTTTTCCAATAAAGAATTGTGTGTGTGAAGTGTGTGTGTGTGTGTGTGTGTGTGTGTGTGTGTGTGTGTGTGTGTGTGTGTGTGTGTGTGTGTGTTCAGTACTCATACCGCTAGTTTCAGCACATGCTGGGTGATTACACTCTGTTAACATCTGTTGAAGAGATTAGGAAACTCCTCAGTGAACAGCTACATATTTTTCTTCTGATAAGCAACTTTACGGCTTTTTGTTTGTCGCGTCACTATGAAAAATGGAAAGTTACCACAGCTCAAAAAAAATCACAACGCTGCTCCTCACTGCTCACCAAGCCTGACTTTCTCTCTCTCTCTCTCTCTCTCTCTCTCTCTCTCTGGAGGTCCTGGACTGAAAAAGTCATGTGATGTCATAAGGTGTGGCAAAAGTGTGTAACACGTAGCTTCTGGCCACATTATTTTGTGATTGACAAGCAAAAGCCTTCCGGTGAGTGATCTCCACAAACAATGCCGAGCTGTGACGAACATCTGGACATTAAGGATTTGCACAAGATGCGTTTCATCACAAACAGAAGCAAACCAAGCCCAAGCCGGGCGGGCGGAGGACGCCTCCGCCACCTCACTATCATATCTCCCTGCTGTCGATGTGAAGCTTGTGCTGTGGTTTGTTGTTCCAAGGCCGGCAGGGGGGATGGGAGTACAGCAAGGTCCTGTTATTTCCAAAGAGTTTTTATTTCAACAAATATTTTTGAATCTGGTTTATCTTAAATAAAAATAAACTTCATCTGTTTCTCGACATATTGTCTCTCAGTGGGTTTCCGCGGGGTCATATAGTTTCCTTTTACAGTCAAAGTACATGAACATTAGACTGATTGGAAATTCCATATTGACCCTGGTATGAATGCTTAATTGTGCCTGTATTGGCCCAGTCATGGCATGTTCATGGCTCCGCCATTCACAAAGGGTCATGGAGGATTGGCTCCAGCTTCCAGCTTCCCTGTGACCCTAAACGGGAAAAGTGCTACAGATAACGACTGATAATGAATGACTGAATTATGTCATGTGACATCATGCTGTCAATACTCAGACCAAGTTTTGGCGAAAGAACCACTAATTTATCATCAGGAACTGAACTCCATGATTTACGGCAGATATCTTTGCATTAATTTACGACTTTTTCTTTTGTTCTCATTCATTTGCTCAACTTCTTAATCCTACAGGCGTCGCAGGGAGCCTATACCGCCCGACTTTGGGCTCCCCAGACCATTACAAGGCAACGAACAAGCAACCATTCACACTTACACCTCAGGGAAAATTGGAACAGCTAATTAGCCTATTAGGACTGTGGGAGGAGCCTATTAGGACTGTGGGAGGAAACTGGAGAACCCAGAAAACCAATGAAAGTACATGGTTTGCAGTGCAATAGTAATTGATACTCGCGTACAGGAGTAAGCAAATGGCTTCAGAAAGACCCTGTGGCCGGATTCCGTTTTTACATCGAAGAGGTAATACTTTATTTTATGTTTATGTAATATAACTGCGTGCAGTGTTGGCCTGGTGGTAAGGTGCCAGATTGCTGATCCCAAGGTTGGGTGCTCAAGCCCCACTACAGCGAGTCGTCACTGCCACCCCACCACCCCATCCCCAGTGCAGCTAACTGGGTTATCAAAGGTCGGCCATGTCTCTCACTGTCTGTGCTGAGATGTTCATGACAAAGAACCACTGCTGACTTCTGTCAAGAGTAGTCCACATGCCCCTGCCCTGCGATGGCCCAGTGAGCCGTGCACTGTACTCTGCCCTCGACCAGAGTCGGCTAACCTGGGTTCCAGTCTCCCTGCGACCCTAATTAGGATTCAGCGGTTCAGAAAATTAATAAATGATAATATTACCTGGAAGTGAATGGGCTCCTTCAAGCTAAGTCAAGCCATACTGTAACTGGAGTTGTTTGATGCTGGTTTCTCTGAAAGTTCTACCTGGAACTGAAGTACTGGCAGATAGATATACGACTGTAATGTTTTCTCTGTGGGTGGCATGGTGGCGTAGTGACTAGCACATCTGAATCAGAGTAAGATGGTCCTGGGTTCAAATTCTGGCTTGGCGAGAGCATTCCGGTATTGAGTTTGCATGTTGTCCATGCATGTTGACAGACATTCCAAAGTGATAAATTGAGGTTTTTTTTTTAATAACGTCTTGCTGTAGAAAGCTTGCGTCACTGGCGCGTATCATATTAATGTAAGAGTGGGAGGAAAGGCAAAATGTCTGGAATTATAGTCCTGACAATCAGTTTATTTAAAGTGCACCATCTCTATGGATTGACGTGTCCTCTAAAGCGGTCACCAGCTGCCCCGATTTTCACACCAAGGCCAAGGAATGGCGCAGCAATTGTACTGTATCTCAGTCGCGCACAGTTTCCTGAACACCAAACAATACTGTCTTTGAAATTCAAAAATTCAATGGCAGGGCTTGGAGAGTAGGATTCTCCTAACAAATGCTGCGTTTCATCAACTCCTTCATGAATGCGACTCAAAGCGCCAGTGCAAACTGAGAAATATGTCCCAAGACATTCTTTTTAATTTTTTCATTTATTTATTTATTTTCCCTCTTGCTGAAAAGTCTTCTCACTTCAGGGAAAAAAAAGTCATAAATCGTCGCGGACTCATGATCTAAAAGTTTCTACAAGTACAATTTAATGCAAATCTATTCAGTTTTATTTATATCACACGTTCAACAATGGATATTGTCCCAAAGTAGCTTTACAGAATTATATCTGCATGACAGAAACCAGGTCAAAGGGCACTCGTCCCGTCCTAAGTGGCGTGTATCACTTTCCATGACTTCGGCGGCGAAGTTAAAGCTTTGTACTACGTTGTCAAGTAGTAAAGTGTGATGTCATTTGTTTATCCGTTCGAATGTTGTCAGACCGCTTTATTCCATAAGGGTGACATCGAGTATGGAGCCTATCTCAGCCGACTCTGGGTAAATGTTGAAGTACACCCTGAATAGCTCAGCAGTCTATCACCTATTCATCAATTATCCTACTCTGCATGGACTGTTGAATGAATCTAGAGCACCCGGAAGAACCCCACCCAAGCACGAGAAGAACATGTGGGCTCCATGCAGAAACGCCCCATGTCAAACCCGGGACTTGAACCCAAGACGTTCTTGCTGTGAGATGGACGCGCCATCCACTCTGCCACCATTCATAAAGATACATTCTCATACCTTTCTACAACACTAACTCGAAATGGTTCAGGATGGTGTACTGCAGGGGTCGGGAACCTTTTTGACAAAGAGAGCCAAAAATAAACACACTTTAAAATCTAATCCTCTGAGAGCCATATATATATATATTTTAATACTGAATGCAACTAAATAGAAAAAGAACACCAACAATTTTAGAGTATAATACGATTCTGAATTTATTTTAAACGACATTGTTATAACAAAGTTATTTATTAATAAGAAAAGTACTTCTTACTGTTAATGTGACTTCTGGTGCTGCATGGTTTTGCTGATGGCTTTGTAGTCTGCTTGATACGTGCTGAGGTTCAGCTTCATGCAGGTGTTTAGGCTTCCATCTGTTAAACGAGACTGCAGGTTGATCTTGATGCTTTTCAGGAGTGAGAAGGACTGCTCGCGTGCGCATGTGGAGCCAAACATGGTCAATATGACAGGACTCACACTGCAGTGTTTGGTCTGTGACAGGAAGCGCGTTCCAAGTTTTGGCAATCAGCTGGTCTGCGGGCTGAAGTTTATCCATGTCTGTCCATTTGTGTTTTGCTTGCCAGCTCTGCTTGGCCTCGTGCAAATGAGAGGATCAAAAATGAGGGAAATTTACCTCTTAACCCAAAAACAACTCACGCAGACTGTTACATATAATCCAATAAAATTACTAGTAGACTTTCAAGGTATCAGACCCACCCACACACTGGAGTACAGAAAGGATTGGCTGTCCGCTGCGCGCCACAGAGATAAGTGGCGTTGAAAATAGATTTATAGATTAAAATATGTGAGATTTATTTATCTGTTTTTGTTTTATTTGATGGCTTTTTTTCTGTATTTTTATTTAAAGGACAGCAAAATTATGTATTAGTTATTCTGTTAATAAAGGCCACCTGATTTATCTGAGAGCCAGATGTAGTCATCAAAACAGCCACATCTGGCTCGCGAGCCATAGGTTCCCGACCCAGCAAGAAAGTCCTGATTTTGGGTCCCGGGATCACCAGATTATTTCTATACAGAGTTTTCCGGAGTATTTTCCTCCGGACACTTCTGTTTCCTTCGGCAAAACCCAAGACATACACATTAGGCTACCAAGCTGTTCCAAATTGCTCTCTAAGTGTGAGTGAGCATGAGTGGCTGTGTATATGTTGGTCTTACAGTGGTCCGGTGAACTATTCAGGATGCAGACCGCTTTCATCCAGTGCCGGCTGATATAGGTTCCAGTCTCTCCTATGAGTGAGCGAGTGAATATCAAAAACAGTTATCACTTAGCAGGGGTTGTTGGGTTTTCTTGTTTTTTGTCCGGATTCCGACATATGCACAAAACATATGCATCGCTTTACGAGGTTAAATCATTTACAGATGTTTTAGATCTTAATGATGGGTTAACGCGGGAAATTCGCAAGTTTACCAGGACCTCTGTGAGCTGTAAAGTAAATACTAGAAGTTATATCACTAATTCCATGCAGAGTTTATAACACACTTATGATCTTACACGTTTATTAGACTGAAAATAATAATATACTTTTATTTCAATGGGACCGCCACAGGAACAAAAAACCATTTCCTTGTCCTCTAAGACCAATATATAAAGAAAAACAAACTCCAACCTGTAGTACCAGGTTTATTACGAGTGTTATGATTCAACCATTACAAATACTCGTATAGCTTACGATGTTATCCATTAACAGTGAAGCATTAGATGTGAGTTCATGATAATGTCTGTAACCGGATCATAGGGCTAGCCTGGGCACGTGAGGAGCTCCCAGTTGGAGACACAGCTCACAGCTAAAGAATGCCCTGTTGAATTTCCCTGAGTCTGGATCCAGCCTGTTTCCTCAAAATGCCTCATTCTTCAACACCTACATACATTTTTCATTTATTTATTTTTTTAGTAAATTAAATCGTGCCCTGCGATGTTAATTATTATTCTGTTCCACTTTATTCACCATTTAATCCTACTAGGCTTGCAGGGATGCCGAGGCTTGTCTAAGAGCCTAGCAAAGGCGGGGTACACCCTGAACGGCCTGTCAGTCCACTGCAGAGCCGAAACACATGCAAACATTCACACCTAGCGGCAATTTGGAACAGCTAATTAGCCTAAGGAGCCGGTGGTGTAGTGGTTAGAGTGTTGGGCTCATGATCGAGAGGTTGTGAGTTCAAATCCCACTGAGACCCCCACTGTGCTAAGACCCCTGGGCAAGGTCTCAACCATAAGTGTTCCTCTGTTCACCCAGCAGTATAAATGGGTACCAGTAAAAATATACTGGCAAGGTAACCTGTGATGGACTAGCGTCCCATCCAGGAGGAGTTCAACTCCTGATTGCTTCATGCTACGGAAACCGGGGATAAGCACCAGCCTGATGAGCCGCTAGGCTCGGGTGTAAAAACCCAAACAGTTTATCAATCAAAAAAATCAAATCAAAATTAGCCTAATCTGCATATCTTTGGACTGTAGGAGGAAATTGGAGGACTCAGAGAACGTCCACTCAAGCAAGGCAGAACATGTAAACTTGTTCGTTCATTTTCTGAACTGCCAAAGTGCCAAAATTAGGGTCGCGGGGAGGCTGGCGCCCATCCCAGCCGACTCCGGGCAAGGGAAGAGTACACCCTGGGCAGCTTACCAAGCCATTGCGGGGCAGAAACACACTGATGGCTTTGCAGCTACTCTTGTTGAAAGTCAGCAATGGTTCTTTTACATGAACCTCACACTACACACAGACAGTGAGAGACAGAACATGCAAACTCCACATCGAAAACGCCTTTGCCATAGAAACGCTGGATTTGAACCCAGCACCTTCTTGCTGTGAGGCATACTGTATGTGCGAACCATTGTGCCACCTCACCAGCCCTAAATAATTATTTGACGCAACAAATTTCTTTTTGTTTTATTCTTTTTTCACATGACCCTTGTGTTCGCCATGCAGACCATGATGTCCTCTAATGGTTACTGGATGAATGGGTTCAGAATCCTAAAAGGAGGAACACATTGTCCTTATTTCCCACCGGACGTGCTTTTTGTAACTTGCCAAAATGTATTTTTTAGATTTTGGTTTGGACAACCACATCAATCGTTAAAGTCCAAAAGCCTTTCATTTGTTCAATGTCTTCCTGTCACACCCCGCACTGCGTTATACAGTCTGTAGTTTTGAATTTACCAACGACTTTAAAAATTTTAGACAATGAAAAGTTCCTAATTTGTTCGTGGGAGTATCGCACTCTCCATGTTGCACTGAAACACTTTAATTCAAACTGTCTGAGAGCTAAAATAAACACATGTGAACTCCATCGCCTCACCAAATACACGGAATAAACAGCTTCTTACATCAGCTCGATCATATTTTTCCACTGTAATCAAAATTCATTCATTTCTTGGAGATAATTGGCCGAGCTCTCACGGGAGGGAGGGACAGCTTACGCTCACTTCTCTGTCACTCCCAGCGATCGCCAGCCAATCATGGGAATCTATGAGCTCATTCAAATGAAGGGGCGGATAGCACCTTCCCTCCGAATGTGTTACACCACAACCAAATACGCATTAATCCAGTCAGTCATTATCTGCACCGTTTAATCCTAATTAGGGTCATAGGGAGGCTGGTGCCCATCTCAGCCAGCTCTGGGCGAGGGCAGAATACACCCTGGGCAGCTCGCCAGGCCATCGCAGGGCAGAAACACACTGACAGCTATGCAGCTCCTCTAGTCAAAAGTCAGCAATGGTTCTTTTACATGAACCTCACACCGCAAACAGTGGAGACACGGCTGGCCTTTGATAACCCAGTTAGCTGCACTGAGGGGACAGCAGCGAAAACCGTTGATCATGGGGTTTGAACCCCCAACTTTAGGATCAGTGATCCAGCACTTTCACCGCAAGGAGATTCATATTGATTCATCATTCTTGTGTCTGCATGGGTTTCTTTCAGGTTGGGGGAAAAGCCTGTGGGATTGGTTTAGGAATACCGCTGGGAAACCGTAAAGAATACCTTCAGGTTCAGAGAACTTGCTCCCTAGAGAGGTAGAGCAAGCCTGAGAGCATCAAAAACTCCTTATCTATGAGCTTTAATCCTGGTCCAAATTCTTGTTAAAATCTTTTGAAAGCATGCTCAATTTACTCGCCATCAAAAATGACGACACTCTAACTATTAAATCTTTGATGAACGAAGCAAATCGTGACTCTTGAGCTCGGTAATTAAAGGGCACTTTCCAACCTTTGTGGAAACTGAAAGGAAGCTATTGTCCAGCAGCTCATGAAGCTCTCTCTGTTTCTGTTTCTCTCTCGCTCTCCCTCTCTCTTTTGCTCTCTCTCTCTCTCTCTCTCTCTTTCTTACTCTCTCTCACTCTTACAGAGGGAGAAAGTTGATGAGCCATACGATGAAGTTATGGGAAAGAATAGTGGAAGCTAGACTAAGGGCAGAGGTCAGCATTTGTGACCAACAGTTTGGTTTCATGCCAAGAAAGAGCACCACAGATGCAGTGTTTGCTTTGAGGATGTTAATAGAGAAGTACAGAGAAGGTCAGAAGGAGCTGCATTGTGCCTTTGTGGATCTGAAGAAAGCATATGACAGGGTGCCGAGAGAAGAACTGTGGTATTGCATGAGGAAGTCTGGAGTAGCAGAGAAGTATGTTAGAGTGGTGCAAGACACGTATGAGAGATGTAAGACAGTGGTGAGGTGTGCTGTCGGCGTGACCGAAGAATTCAAGGTGGAGGTGGTACTGCATCAAGGATCAGCTCTGAGCCCCTTCTTGTTTGCTATGGTGATGGACAGGCTGACAGACGAGGTTAGACAAGAATCTCCGTGGACTATATTTGCAGATGACATTGTGATCTGTAGTGAGAGCAGAGAACAAGTGCAGGAAAATCTAGAGAGGTGGAGGTATGCCCTGGAAAGGAGAGGAATGAAGGTTAGCCTCAATAAGTCAGAATACATGTGTGTTAATGAGAAGGACCCAAGAGGAACGGTGAGGTTACAGGGAGCAGAGATAAAGAAGGTGGAGGATTTTAAGTACTTAGGCTCAACAATCCAGAGCAATGGAGAGTGGGGAAAAGAGGTGAAGCGTGTGCAAGCAGGTTGGAATGGTTGGAGAAAAGTGTCCGGTGTGATGTGTGATAGGAAGGTATCGGCAAGAATGAAAGGAAAAGTGTACAAGACGGTGTTGAGGCCAGCGATGTTGTATGGTTTAGAGACAGTGGCCCTGGGGAAAAGACAGAAGGCAGAGCTGGAGGTAGCGGAGATGAAAATGTTGAGGTTCTCTTTGGGAGTAACGAGGATGGATAGGATTAGGAATGAGTATATCAGAGGGACAGCACATGTAAGATGTTTTGGAGACAAAGTCAGAGAGGCTAGACTGAGATGGTTTGGACATGTACAGAGGAGGGATAGTGAGTGTATTGGTAGTAGGATGCTGAGGTTGGAACTACCAGTAAGACCAAAGAGAAGATTTATGGATGTAGTGAAGGAAGACATGAAGGTCGTTGGCATAAGAGTAGAAGATGCAGAGGACAGGGTGAGATGGAGGCAGATGATTTGCAGACTGACCCCTGAAGGGAACAGCCTTTCTTTCTCTCAATCTCTCTCTTTCTCCCCCACTCTCTCTTTCTCTCTCGCTCTAGCTCTTTCTGTCTTCCTCTCTCTCTCTCTCTCTCTCGCTCTCTCGCTCTCTCTCTATCTTTCTTACTCTCTCTCGCTCTCTCTCTTTCTTTCTCTCTCACTCGCTCTCTTTTCCCCCCTCTCTCTCTCACGCTCTCTCTCTCTTTCTCTGTCCCCCCTCTTTCCCTCTTTCTCTCTCACTCTCTCTCTTTCCCTCTCTCTCTCTCTCTCTCTCTCTCTCTCTCTCTCTTTCAATTGCCGAACCACTAAATCCTATTAAGGTTGTGTGGAACCTATATCACTTAACACTGGCCGATGGTGGGTTACACCCTGAACACCTGACCAGACCATCACAGGGCCTACACACACACACACACACACACACACACACACACACACACACTACACACACAAAACCATTCACACTCACAACCATGGGCAATATGGAACAGCCAGTTAGTCTTATGTGCATGTCTTTGCACTGTGGGAAGGAAACCGGAATTAATAATAGGTGGAAACCCACAGAAGCTCCGAGAGAACATGTGAACTCCACACAGACGGTGGACTGCATTGTAGTGCTGGCTGTATTCCCAGCAGCCCTTTCAGCAGATCCTAGTTAATCCTAAATGAAGCCACTGAACCATAAACTTTGACCTTATTATCTTTGCTTTATCTCATTGTGTTGGCTGCCAGTTCAATAACTGTACATTTTACTGATCTACAAAACTTCCGAGTGCCAGTGTCTGCGTCAGTCCGTGTATCTCATGCCACTCCAAACTGGTTTATGTGGCTTGTTGTGAAAACTCGTCTTGCTAGTGCAACGAGCATCATCTTGCTGTTTCTGCTTCCATGAAACTAAAACTATTCTAACCGTTCTGGTTTACAGTGTTCTTTTTTCCAGGAAGTGAAAAAAAACAATTGTAAATTTCCATCTGTTTCAATCAGATGCTGTAGGGATGTTTCAATCAGAATTGAAATCCACTTTGTTTAGACAGGTTCTTGGTTGATTCCATGTTGGTGTGTAGTTTCTATGTAGGTTCAGGACACGTAGGATTGAAGCGGCAGGGTGTTAAGGTTGCACAGATCATCTCGAGCACGTAATGCTTTATGGTTTTCCATGTTTACTTGTCATAGACATGTTTTACAGAGCCAAACCACTGTATTGGATCGCTTCGGCCCCATCACTGGACCTACCACATAGAACTGTGAGAATGGATTTGGTGCAGCTCGATTATTTTTATGCTATATTCACTGAATATCTTGAGCTGGAACAAAAGAAAAATAGAATGTCAATGGGTCGGAAGCTCCTGGCGTACATAAATGGTTTTTATAAATATTCACCACCAACCCCACCCACCCACCACCACCACACATCATTTAACTTTTCTACAATTTATAGCATTTTAGCCTGGAATTGACTTGGTTGCTGACATTTGTTGGACAGTTTCCTTTAGGCAGAGTCCAAGTTGTGTCATGTTCATTTCATTTTTTTTTAACCAAATGGATTTAATGGTGCTCTGTGGGATGTTCGAGCTTTGGGATATTTTTATAGCCAAATCATGATTGAAACACTTTCAAAACTTCATCCCAAATGCAGTGTGATAGCTCATTTGTTTTCAGTGCATGACATCATGGTCAAGATCTTGAGACCATTCGACGGTTCTTACTACAGTACAGGCTGGTTTAAGTATTTTATAAGCTGTCATGTTTCTGCAATTTGCAGCACATTCTCAACAGTCTCTGCAGTTGACACCAAATGGTGCGGAAAACAAAAAACATCCAGTTCTGATCCAGTGAACAGAAAAGCAACACAGTACATACTTGACCTGAGATGGACTGCAGAAGCAGAAGATTATGTCAGGTTCCACTCTCACCGTAAATGTCTTTAGACTATAGGAGCATGCAGACTCCAGTGGGATTCAAACCCAAGACCTTCTAGTTTTGACTCACACATGTTAAGCACTATGCCACCGTGCAGCTGTCTTTCTACTTGGGATTCAGACCTTGGGCTTTCTTGCTTTTGTTGTCGTAGTTTCTGTAACAAAGTTGCCACATCATTTGGCCCCAGAAGGTGTTAAATGAAAATCGCCACAAAAGACCAGACAGCAGTAACATCCTGCTAGTGTTTAAGCACCGCAGCCAGAAATGGATTGGCCACATTTTAAGGATGGAACAATGTCACATAGCAAAAATATCTCTACAGTGGACCCCTGTCAAGAGGTGAAAGTCTGGACGGCCAAAGCAAACCTGGCGAAGGATAGTCCAGACTGGAAATGGACTTGGCTTGGAGCGAGGCACAAAAACTTGCTGAGGACCACCTAGAATCGTGTTACCATTTTTGCAGCCTTATTTCCCACATGGGACGAAGAGGATAAGTATGTAGGTCCTTGCTGTGAGGCAGACATGCTAACAGCTGCACCACTGTGCAGTCCCTACCGAGTTCAGGACTCGACCCGAAGGCTTTCTTGATGTCAGGTGGATTTACTTTACCACGTAATTGTGCAATACTATTATGTAATTAACGCTACTGAGGAGTAGTGTCTGAAAGCATTTTAACGCTTTAGCATTAAGCTAACTATATGGTCCACAGCATTTAATTCCCTAAATGGTGAATAGGACGGAGTGCATGAGTGAACGATTTAAGACAAATGACAGGTGATATTTTTACAACTATATTTTTTTAACTAAGAGTGGAGAAGACACAGAATGGTGCTGTGTACAGGATCCGATCTGAGCAGGAGTTCAGTCTGTCACTGACCCTAAACACTACCGAGTTTGGGACTTATCTCCAGTCGTGGCACTCACCGTCACGCTTCACTGAGCTTGAGCTCTGGATCGTGACTCTTTTACAGCTCCAAGTTTATTTGCAGGCCTCATTAATCAGAAATGGGTTGCATTTAACGAGTGGACACCTCGCCTACATAAAGCTCAGCAAAAATGCATAGCATTCTGCAGCGGAATCTCGATCATGCCTCGACTGTCACATGATGATCTCCGGTGAAATATCTGCAGCAGCAGGCATCGATTGTCCTTCCCTGTCCTGTGCATTCGCCTGAATTGTCACCCGTCAAACACTTGTGGGATCAACTTGGACGCCGAGCATCAGGCAGGAACTGGCAGGAACTGATCATGGCACTGCAGGAGGGGTGGAGAAAAATACCCACATGACAACATACGGAGGTCAATCAGATTCGTGCACAGTCGAATTATACAGCCTGCATTAATAAGTCAAATGGAGGTCATATTCCATACTGAATTTTGCTCTTGGGATGGACATCTTGTTGTGATTTTGGAAAGACGGGGAGCCTCAGTTTTGTTTAAAGCTGCAATATTTTGACACAAAGATTTCTGGTTGTTCTTGATTAATACTGGGGCTGGTGGGGTAGTGGTTGGGGTGCTGGGCTCATGATCAGGAGGTTGTGTTCAAATCCCAGTTAGACCCCCACTGTGCTAAGACCCCTGGGCAAGGTCTTAACCACAAGTGTGCCTCTAATGACCCAGCAGTATAAATGGATACCAGTAAAAATATACTGGGAAGGAAACTTGAGATGGACTAGCGTCCCGTCCAGGAGGCGTTGAACTCCTGGTACCGTCACGCTATGGAAACCGGAGATAAGCACCGGCCTGATGAGCCACTGCGCTCAGGTGTAAAACGCCCAAAGAACTGTACCTTTACTTTTGATTAATACTGTTGAAATGATGTATGAAATTAATTTTAATAATTGAATTGACCATTTCGATACCAATGATTACACAAATATAATTTATTCTGACTGTTGCGTAATCACTGGCAGTGCGTATAAAACAGAAGCTCTGGATGTTGGTAATGACAAGCAATGACCTCCAACCTCCAAAATCTCAGCGCAGTCAGACGTTTGTCTTGCTCTCATCCTCTTTTCAGTTCCTGCTTATTGTAAAAAGGGTCAGACAGGAGACAATAATAGCCACAGACTACGTCAAGGGAGATTTATTCTTTAAATTCTTGAGGTTTCTCCAAAGCATCCCTGTAACTGAAAATCTCCGAAGCCATATTTTGGACCATGTTGTGTCGTCGTCCGTCCGTCTCCCCCCCCCCCCCCCCCGCCCCACCACCATCTCCTAAATCTGTTGCTTCGAATTTCTGATGATCGGTTTCCATGGTTTTATATTTTTAAGGTGTTAATGAGTGAATCCTCTGAAGCTAACACAAGGACAAGTCTACTTCTTCACCAGCGGATGATCGCGTCCTACCGCACACCACAAACATACACTCACCCACACAAGAAACGTGAAACATTCTTCTTAAAACCGACTAACAAGGCCAGACACCAAAACCTCAAACTCTTATTACTGTACCGAACCCTCCCAGACTGGTGGAACAAACATAGCCGTCATTTCTCTGTGCATTTAGTGAGTTTGATGTTTGTCTTGGTCTGATTCCTGCCCAGCATCTGAAATGTCGTTCTGTAGCCCTTACTGTGTGTCACCCAGTATGTGAGTTCTGCTGCTGAGGAATACCGCCCCCCACCTGGTAAATATAGCCTTGCCCCGCCTCATTATCATGGCTGGCATGGTATGAGCAAGCCGTCAGGCGCTAAATATACCACTAGGATAAATACTCTGAGGCGCAATGTGAAGCCAGTAGCCGTCTGTTTAAAAGCCCTGAGCTTCAACCCACCGGAAATAAAAATGGTGCGGTGAGTTGTTTTGCGTAAGAGAGGAGTGACGGAGAGATAAATCCAACACGTATCTGAGAAGCTCAAGCTCAGTTCTGGCAAGTTCGTCATGTCCAGTCATGACGTTGGTGGGACTAGAAGTCTTTGCGCCCCCCCAGGAGGAGGAAAGACAAACTGATGATTACAAAGGCCACAGGAAGTAGGAGCAGGACTCATGTTGGAAGATCAACATAAACGGAAGACATTCTGAGGAAAGACAAGAGTCACATGCAGACAGTACACAAATAGCACAAATCCTTTTTTGTGTGTGTGTGTGTGGTATTTTTACTCCAGTGATTCTTCCTGTGGGAAATCTGTTTGCTCCAAATTTCTAAGGGTACCTGTATAATGCTGGCTATTGGGGCATCACTGTCACTCTCACTCACTCACTCACTCACTCACTCATTTGCCGAACCACTTAATTTTACTTGGGTTGCGTTGAGACTGATGCATATCTCAGCCCTCACTGGGAAACAGCGGGCTACATGCTGGACAGTTCACCAGATCACACAATATTGGAACAGCCAATTAACCTAATATGTATGTCTTTGGACTTTGAAAGGAACACAGAGAGAACGTGCAAACTTCACAGAGAAACATCTAAACCTGGGAATCAAACCTCGCACGTGCTAACCATGACATTACTGGGCCATGGGGCTTCATTAAGTGTTTAAAATCCGCAATATTATTATATAATAATAGAGAATCAAAACTGCTACCATTGCATGCAAACAATAATGACGTCAGGATGAGACAGAGTAGTAAACTAAAGCTGGTCTATTACACATTCCCAGGGGTTTTGTGGTAACCGTGGCGCAACAAACGGAAACCAGGGTATTTCCGTGTTTATGTCTGTACAATGATGAATCAACACTAGTTCTACTCTCTGAAAAAAGTTGTTGTTGTTTTCAAAATAAAATAGATCAGGCTAATTCTTCCTACTAGCTGAGACTGAAGAATATATGAAGATGTTCCACTGTAATTACCGTAAATTTGTCCCCAAAATAACGCAACATCTCACAATACAACTGCCCAATGCCTGCTAGGACACTGGAGTAGGAGCAGTCGTAGTAGTAGTACATGTATGGCATGGTGACCCAGTGGTTAGCACTGCTACCACTCAGCAAGGAGGTTCAGGGTTCAAATCTTATCGAAGAGCTGCGTTTATGTGTTTGCCATGTACTTACGTTGGGCTTCCTTGGGATACTCCAGTTACCTCTGATAATCCAAGGACATGCCCATTACTACTCTAAACTACACTAAATTCCCTTTGGAGTGAGTGTTGTGGTTATTATGGGATGTCCCTCGTAATAAGCACACCACATAGCAATGCTCTACCATGGGTTGGACTCACTGTCTCGCTGTCACTATGTCCCAGTGTATCACTGTGACTTTCCCACTCGGTGATGATGTCAGCCTGGGACATCTGATCCACACAACTTTACTCACTGCTTCTAGTCTGTCTCTGTATTAGCTATGTAATAGTTTGATGATCTGTTCAGAGTTTGACTCCGCCTCTCACCTGATGTCAGCTTCTCCGACCCTGACAGAAAACTAGAATGAAATAAAAGATAGACAGATTTCTTCATTTGTTTATTTTTCAAGTGCATTGATTCTGATAAGGTTTGGGGGATCTCGGGTGACTCTAAGCGAAAGCAGCGTACACCCTGAACAGTTTGCGAGTTTGTTGCTGGGCCAGGACACACACAACAATTCTCACTTACACTCACAGCCAGGGTCTATTTGGAACTGCTAATTAGCTTAATGAGAGGAAAGGCGGTCATGTGGGAAGAAACCAGCGCACCAGGAGGAAACCCATCTATATGTATGTACTGTATGCTACTACACAGCTGGATACATTCACAAAAAATTACATTCATCATTCATTCATTTTCTGAACCCATCCATCCATTTTCTGAACCACTTAATCCTAATTAGGGTCACAGGAAGGCTGGCGCCCATCTCAGCCAACTCTGGGTGAAGGTTGACACACCCTCAAATTCTCTCCCGGCAATCGCAGGGCACCAAAAATGACACTTCAAATAAAGGGGTAGTGGTGGCCTGGTGGTAGGGTCCTGGCTTACTGATTCGAAGGTTGGGGGCTCAAGCCCCACTATCACTGAGTTGTCACTGCTGCTCCGGCAGTGCAGTTAACTTGGTTATGAAAAGCCGGCCATGTCTCTCACTGTCTGTGGTGAGAGGTTCATGTAAAAGAACCCTTGCTGACTTTCATTAAGAGTAGGCTATTGAGCTTCGATCAGCGTGTTTCTGCCCTGAAATGGTGTAGCGAGCTGTCTGGGGTGTGCCCGGTCCTCGCCCAGAGTCAGCCGAGATGAGAACCAGCCTCCCCATGACCCGAAATTAGGATTAAGTGGCTCAGAAAATTGATAAATGGAAGATTACAAAATGATAATGCAGTCAGAATTGAGAAAGCTTAGCAAGATAGAGAGAGAGAGAGAGAGAGAGAGAGAGAGAGAGAGAGAGAGAGAGAGAGAGAGAGGAAGAAACAGAGAGAGAGAGAGAGAGAGAAGGAGAGAATGTGCCTTGTGCTTTTAATATTTCAACACCATTACACCATTTACAACTTCAAAGAGCCGATGTCATCCTTTAACATCTGTGTCATTAATTATTCAGGCCACAGACAGTATCACATGATTACTCAGTGTTACATCATCACTCTAGGTAACCCGTTTGATCTCAGAAGTCTGAAAAGAGCCTTCCTCGTACCTCACAAGCGACCTATCAGAGCCCGGTGTCGTTTAAAGATCTCAGATTTCCTGCACAACAATGGTGATGAACTCCTCAGATAACTGCGGAGGCTGAAGTCTGTTTTCACAGCACCACGTTTCACGCCCTCTCCCCGGTCCCCCTGCTTTCTTTGGTGGTGGTGGTGGTGGTGGTGGTGGTGGTGGTGGTGGAGATGTTCATACTTCAGATGCCATACAGTCCACAGCTGCACTCTACGCTCAACACTGATAGGTGATACATCAAAGCGAAGGAGTGGACGATGACAAAAAGCTGCTTATTTTTTCAGGAGCCTGGGGGCGATAGCAAACAGAAAGGCCTCTGTCAGAGTTTCCAGAGCTGTCGCCTCCCCTGATAAGAATTTTGCACCAAACATCGTAAAGTTTTAAAAATAGACGAAAGCTGAAACAGTCAACTAATTTGCTTTTATTTCCCAGGGTGATGGTTGTCAGATCAAAAAGGGAGTGGTGGATAAATCTGAACTAGTATCTGATTAGGTCACGTTTGTCCGATTACAGAAATCACAAAAACAAAAGATCCAAACCGCGAGCACCTACTGTAGCCCGATATGATGGGATTTCCTAACAATGTAACTTTTTATTATTATTATTATTATTATTATTACTACTACAGTATTATTATTATTATTATTATTATTATTATTATTATTATTATTGATCAGCATATCATGCTTTAGCCAGCAGTGATGACCTAGTGATATAGTGCGCTGGATTGCTGATCAAAGGTTGGGGGTTCGAGTCCCACTCTCCTCAAGATTGTCACTGTCCCCCCCAGTGCACTAACTGGGTTACCAAAGGCCGGCCATGTCTCTCACTGTCTATGGTGAGAGGTTCATGTAAAAGAACCATCGCTGACTTTTTCGACAAAAGTAGGCTGCAAAGCCGTCACGTGTTTCCGCCCTGCGATGGCCTGGCGAGCTGTCCAGGGTGTACTCTGCCGTCGCCCGAAGTCGGCTGGGATGGGCACCAGCCTCCCCACGACCCTAATTAGGATTAAGCGGTTACAGAAAATTAACATATCATGTTTTAGAGGCAGTGGTGGCCTGGTGGTGCGGTACTGGATCACTGATCCCAAGGTTGGGGGCTCAAGCCCAACTCTCAATAGGTTGTTACTGTCCCCACAGTGCACCGACTGGGTCATCAAAGGCTGGCCGTGTCTCTTACTGTCTATGGTGTGAGGTTCATGTAAAAGAACCATTGCTGAGTCTCATCAAGTGGAGCTGCATAGCTATCAGTGTGTTTCTGCCCTGCGATGGCCTGGTGAGCTGTCCAGGGTGTACTCTGCTGTCGCCCAGAGTCAGCTGAGATGGGCGCCAGCCTCCCCGCGACTCTAATTAGGATTAAGCAGTTCAGAGAATGAATGAATGAATGAGTGAATGTCATGTTTAATATTTCTTTACTGTCGAATGTAGATACGTCAGCTCTTGTTATAGCTCTTATACTATTGCAGCTGGGAAGGCGGCATGATGGCGGGTGGCACAGAGGTTAGCACGTTCGCCTCATAGCAAGAAGGTACTGGGTTCAATTCCTGGGCTCGTAACATCTCTGTGTGGAGTTTGCAAGTTCTCACCATGCTTCCCAGGGTTTCCTCGGGGTACTCTTGTTTCCCTTGGAAATACAGAAAACATACCCAGTAATCTGATTGGATTTACCAAATCGTCCTACGGTGTGAATGTGAATGGTTTTGGGGGTGCGTGTACCCCGCCCTTGCCCAGAGTCGGCAGAGATGGGCGACCAGCCTCTCCACAACCCCAATTATGGTTAAGGCATTTAATTAAGAAAATGAAGGAATGAATATAGTGTCACGGTAGACGTCGTGGTTAGCATAGCCGCCTCAGACCAAGAAGGTGTCTGGTTTGATTCCCGGGCTCTGTGTTTCTGTGTAGAGTTTGCATGTTCTCGTCATGCCTGTGTGGGTTTCCTCCAGGTACTCTGGTTTCCTCCTACAGTCATAAGACATGCATATTAGGCTAACTAGCTGTTTCATTGCCCCTCAATGTGACTGTGATTGTGTGTTGGCCTTTGACGGTCTGGAGAGCTGTTTATGGTGCACCCCACCTTCACCCAACATCGGCTGAGATAGGCTAAATCCTCCCTTGGACACTGGCGTGATTAAATGGTTTCATCCTTCATGTTTTGTTTTAATTGCACCATAGTAACCAGCTTGCTGTACATCATGCCTTCCATGTGCAATATTTCATATTTATTTGTTGTAGTAATGACCGCATTCTATTTTTAGCGGTTTACAGCAGTCAAAAGTAATAAACGTTCATTGAACATTAAACATAATCAATGTCTCGAGTGCGGAGACATATGATTTTATAAACTCATGCACCGCAACTAAGTTCTGTTGTCTGAACTGGTACTCACTCCCTGGACTCCGATTAAACCGAGTCTGTGAATTAGCCTAGAAATGTTAGACGCGCATGAAAAAGAGACAGAGAGATCATTGTCTAGACGTGGTCCGTCTCTTAGACTCGGTGTCTGTGTAACTGTACGGCACTACACGCACTGCGTGTGGGAGAGGAGGCGCATCCGAGTGGACTTGACCTTTCAGCAATGTCGAGCCCGAGAGGGGAATCCCCGTCTGGCCCCTGCTGTTTCCAAGGAGACGGGCTCTCACTTTTCACACGTGAACGTTGAAAACATTGAGCATTTCATGGTTTAAGTGTCACACTCTTCAGCTAACTGTCTGCACGTCAGGTCCACGTTGACCGTTGTACTCATTCAGACATAAACCAGCACCTTTGATATGGGATTTCTAAAGACTTCTGGGAATCTGTCCCTTTGTACCTTTGGCCTAAAGTAAAGTGGGTAATTATACTCTCTCTCTCTCTCTCTCTCTCTCTCTCTCTCTCTCTCTCTTTCTCTCTGGGTACCCAGGCTGCCCTGTTGACTGTATTTCATGCTTGGTCGACATTCTTTCCATTCCTCATTAGTCTATGACCCAGCTCAGGAGTTCGTCCCAAAAGAAGTTCTGGTAATTCAGACTGAGAGAAGTCTTCAGGCGATTACATCACCCACTGCCACGTCCAGCCCTACACTGTACTGTATGTTTTTCAGGAAAGGAAACTCAGACGCACACTATCACACACATTTTACTTTCTCTTGTTAATCATTTCCAATCTAAATTAATCTATCATTTGGATTTGTCATCAGTGAGAGTAGCGGTCTGGCAAGCACAGGCCTTGCAGTAATCCATATTGTTCCTTGACCTGCTCCCAGCTGCCGAAACCCAGATCGAGCTCCTAAGTGCTCAGACCTCATTGTCTTTGCCAGCTGATGGGTGATTTTCTAGCTCTCTGATTTAAACTGGTGAAAAAAAATAGAAAATAGTTGAAATGTTCTTGTGTTTGGCATCCATTCATTCGCTGAACTGCTTAATCCTATTATTGTCACGAGTAGGCTGGAGTCTATCTCAGCAGGTTACATTCTGAACAACAGTCCATTGCAGGGTGAACACATACACACAAGCATTCACACTCACACTTAGGGGCAATTTGGAACAGCCAATCAGCCTACTTTGGACGTCTTTAGATCGTGGAAGGAGCCGAGCCCAGGACTGGAACCCAGGACCTTCTTGCTGTGTGATGGACGCGCTGACCGCTACACCACCATTCCGCCTTCCTTTCATCTATTCTTCTATCCATCCATCTGTCATCTATTCCTCCCAAACCCAAACCCCCCCCAACGTCCTCTATACATCCGGATTATGGGACAAGCTGGAGCTAATCCAAGCTGACTTTGGTTGAGATGTGGGGTAAAAACTGAACAGGTCACCAATCCATCTCAGGACACGTTGAAGAAAACCGGGGCACCTGGTCGAACCAGGCACGAAGGCCACACACAGAAAGACTCCAAAAGGCAGTGAGGCTCGACCCGGAAACCTGACTTGCTGTAATGTTGTCATGTTGTTCAATTTTCTTTAAAATAACTACAGTATTGCAATAGTTGCGGAATTCCAGAATCTGCCGCAGCAAGTACCAGCAAGCAGAGATAATCTACCAGTTTGACCAGCTCAGCCTGTGTTTTGAAGTTTGTCGGTCCAAAACATTTTTTTAAATGGTTGTCCTCTCAGTCTCAATTGAGATTATGAAAATTTCGATGAAGGAAGAAGCTGGTATCAATAACCTCCGTTATTTAGATAAAGCAAAAAATACGGCAACGCTAGCGATTGCTCCACCCTGTGGTTAAATGCTGCCTGTATAAACCACAAGAACGAACCTCCCCCATGCTGAGGAATGTTCAGGTTTATGACCTACCAGTTTATTTGGCATGTTGGTTGCCACAACATGTCGTGAATCCGCCAGTACCTGAGACGCAGGTAAGCCGAGCTTGGGCAAGTTTGTTCATGTTCCCACCTGACACCACGCTCGCGTCATCGACGGAACTAGACCTTTTATGGCGTGCCTGCTGAAGTTCATTTCATTCCTGGGGGATAATCATTCTCCTGTTAAATCGGCGGTAAAGTGCGTGTCTTTAGGCCATGCAAACTTGGACGTGCTGTACTCCATGAGTTCACAAGCGTAAACAAGCCATGCCACAGACTCAGTTCTGCCATTAGGGCTGTGCCTCTATTAAATTTGAAAATATTGGCATGCGTACCTTCCAAAAGGGAGACGTGATGTTTATTTTCAGTACAGACTACGCCAAATGAAGTCATGAATGAACTGTAATTCATGTCCTCGTTTTCAGGCAGGCAGGGCAACCCTGATGTGAGGTGAACCCTTCATGCCCATCATTCCGAAGCGATCTAATCAATAACACATTGGGGACACAGTGGAAGTTTCCATCTACCGCTACCCTGCGTTGCAATCAAACCAGGCAGGAAACTGAATGCGGTCATCCCAGGGTGCGGCTGTTGCATGCGGGTGGGCACGAGACTGACTCGGCGATCTGCTTGGAGAAACAAGATGGAAATATTTCCATAGCACTACTGGACCACCCCATGATCAAATGCCTTGCCTTGTTGTTCATGATGTCACTCTGTTTGATTTGATGGTTCTGTTTCACCAAAAACAGCTTTAGTATTAAAATTATTAGGTGATATTTTGCGAGATTCCTCAACTGTAAGACAACGGAACTGTTGGGTTTTCAAATCTGATTGGTTCTAAGGAGCTGCTTGATTTAAACTATGTTTTGGTCTACTCTACAGAAAAACATGAAAAAACGGTAATGGTGGCCCAGTGGTCAGATGCTGGATTACTGATCACAAAGTCGGGAGCTCAAGCCCCTGGATTCTCACTGCTGTCCCCCCAGTGCACTAACTGGGTTATCAAAGGCCGGCTGTGTCTCTCATTGTCTGTGGTGGAGGTTCATGTAAAAGAACCATTGCTGACCCTCGTCCAGAGGAGGTGCATAGCCGTCAGTGTGTTTATGGCCTGGCAAGCTGTCCCGGGTTGTACTCTGCCCTCGCCCAGAGTCAGCTGACATGGGTGCCAGCCTCTTATTAGGATTAAGCTGTTCAGAAAATGAATAAATGAAAAAACCTAAACTAGAATTTCATGGTTAATTTTTACGTATTTAAAGTGAGAGAATGGGTGGCACCGTGGTGTGGTGGTTAGCACATCTGCCTCACAGAAAGAAGGTGCTGGGTCCAAGTCCTGGGCTCGGTGAGATCATATCTGTGCAGAGTCTGCATGGCCTCCTCCCTGTGCTTACTTGGGTTTCCAGTCACAGTCCAAAGATACGCCCGCAAGGCGAAGTAACTGTTCCAGATTGCCCCAGATGTGACTGTGAATGGTTGTGTGCTTGTTGGATTCGCTGGCAAGCTGTTCAGGATGTTCTTGGTGCTGCCTTCGACAAGAGTTAGCCTCTCCGTGACATTTGTAGGATTAAGCAGTTCAACAAACTTCGGTCCCATCACATTCCAAAGACATGCACACCGGATCACTTGGCTTTCCTAAATTGCCCCCAGGTGTGACTGTAAGTTTGAATGATTGTATGTGTGTGTTAGCCCTGTTGTAGATTGATGACTTCCACAGGGCATAACCACACCTTTCACCTGAAGTTGAAAGGGACCGGTTCCTACACCCACCCACACACACACACACACACACACACACACACACACACACACACACACACACACACACGTATACGTGCTGTGGATAATGAATGAACTGAAGGTGATAACAGGAACTGACTCGTCTCACAGACATGTTATTCATTCCTCATCCATCATTCATTGTCTAAGCTTCCTAATCTTAATCAGGATCGAGCACCCATCTCAGCTGACTTTTTTTCGAGAGTGGGGTACACCCTGAACAGATCGCCAGGCCACTGCAAGGCCAGTAAACACACAACCCACAAACATTTCATAACATTAAATTACAAAGTTAAATGGCATGGCATTTGTGCAACCTTTGATTGTTGGCCAGTTGCTGTCGTGGATTCATTCGTTCGTTTTCTGAACCACTTAATCCTAATTAGGGTCGCAGGGAGGCTGGCACCGATCTTAGGCAACTGCGGGCGAGGGAGGGGTACACCCTGGACAGCTCACCAGGCCATCGCAGGGCCAACACTCACGCAACAATTCATACACACACTCATGTGCGATCCGGAACAGCCAGTTCGTTAACCTACTGTGCATGTTTATGGATTCTGGGAGGAAACTGGAGTAACCAGAGGAAACCCATGCAAGCACAGGGAGAACATGGAAACTCCACACAGAAGAACCCAACCTGGGAATCAAACCCGGGACCTTCTTGCTGTCAGGCGGATGTGATTACCACTACGCCACCGTACTGTCACATGTCAAAAATTATTTCACTTCAATGACACTGGAAAGACATCGACAGCAAGGTGAGACTGGGTGTTTCATTCACATGGTCCATAACCACCATAGTATTGTTGAATATCTTATTATAACTGTTTGTTTCTTACATAAACAGCATTATTTTTATATTATTTTCTCAACCACATTATCCGTTATTAGGGTCATGGGGAGGCTAGAGCCTATTACAGCCAACTCCAAGCGACGGTGGAGTACACCTTGTACTGCTCATCAGTACATTGCAGGGTCAACACACACACACACACACACACACACACACACACACACAGAAGAAATTTTAGAATAGCCATTTATCCTAATATGGATGTCTTTGGACTGTGGGAGGAAACCCGAGAACCCGGAGGAAACCCACATATGTACAGGTGCTTACATAAATGCAAGCATAAACATGCAAACCCCACACAGAAACACCCTCACCGAGCTCGGGACTGAAACCCAGGACCTTCTCACTGTGAGGCGGACACATTAATCACAATGGCACCTTGCCACCTTTGAGTCATTATGAGTCACATGTGTATTTTGGAGAATATTTTCAAGAGAGAAATTTACATTTTCTGCCCAACTACATTTAAAAAGTGTATTTATACACTCACCACTAGGTGGCAGTCTGAGTCCATTCTTGAATGGCCAGATATTTCAATATTAACCCTCTGTTCACTCACCCACTCGTTTGCCAATCTGCTTAATCATACTAGGGACACGGAGAAGCTGGTGCCTATCTCAGCCAACTCTGGGTGAAGGCAGGGGACACCCTGAACAGCTTGTCAAACCATTATAAGGCAACACACACACACACACACACACACACACACACACACACACTTAGGATTTGAAACAGTCAGTAAGCCTAATGTGCACATCTCTGGACTGTGGGAGGAAACCGGAGTACTTGCAGGAAACCCACACAAGCTTGAAGAAAGCATGCAAACTCCACACAGAAACGCCCGAGCCTGGGAATAAAACCCAGGACCCTCTTGCTGTGAGGCAGATGTGCAAACCCTTTGTTCTAATATTTGTGAATAGAGTTGCCATAGTAAAGTAAAGTGAAGATACCTGACGAAAGTTCATCAGTGACAATCGTAAAGAATACACGGGATGCACAAACGTTTGTGGTCAACAAATACCTTTAATTTGGTAAAGTTGTGTGTAAAATATCATGTGGTAAGATTTTATCATTAGAAAATGTTGCGCACGTTGTATAAGTTTTCGTTACTTATCCACTGGCCTGACACATTTGGATATCCAACTGCATTCAGAGTGAAATATGTGTGATAGAATTAAATATATAACTGATATAAACAAATTCAGAAATATCCCTGGAGGGCACCGAAGATGGTCGGTGTGAAGAAAGTGAGATTCTTTATTCATTCTTTTTATGAGCTGCTTAATCCTAGAGCCCATCTCAGCCAACTCTGTGCAAAGGCTCTTCAGTCTATACCAAGGCTAATACACCACAATCATCAACCATCTCACAAACACCCAGGGGCATTTAGGAATAGCCAATAAGGCCGAATGGGCATGTCTTTGGACTGCAGAGGGAATCCGGACTACCTGCAGGAAATCCACGCGAGGAAGGGTAGATTATGTATACCCTACACAAAGAACACCCTCACCGAGTCCAGGACTTAAACCCAGGAGCTTTTTGGTGTGGGGTAGATGCTGTAACTCCGACACCACTGTCCCACTGCATTTATAAATAGGCTTTCCAAGTGTATTTTTAGCATCAGCTCTTTAAAAACTCACTATACAGATCTTATAACAGATTAAGGTTTTTTTTTTTTTTTTTTTTTTTTTTTTTTTTCAGTGGCTGGGCTACTTTTCATGTGCAGGTTGAGGCTTTGGGGGACTAGAAGAAAGGGCATGGTAATGTTTTTGAACAGTCTAGATTGTTCTATACAGAGCTATTGGTATTTTTACATTGGCCTTGATTTTGGAATAGTGTTACTGGGCATAAACTTTCACAAGCTCCTCGTAACATGACACTAAGAGCTTGTGTAGAACCTCACCTTACAAATGAAGAATTAAGGACTATTTCATGCCCTCCTGCCCCCAGCAGCAGGCATATTTGTTGCTGGTTTGTGGAAGCAGTCTGAAGGGGTAGAATTTGGGCTTGCATTCATCCCAGTAGGAATGTAATACATGCTCTCTAAATAGCTCTGATCCAGCGATGGATGTCCTTTTACATCTGATTTTGGCACCTGGCTTGCTGTGCTTCCATATCCTATGGTGTTTTGATGGAGTGATGTCGGGACAGACGACTCTGAATGTCGTGGTTGCTGGGCAGACTGAGGATGGGGTGGCATCGCATACGGAAGGTAATGGGATGCATATAACCCTTGACCATGGTATGGACCCTGGTATGGAGCGGCAGCTGGAGGATACATACTAGAGTTAGACATAGTCTGCTGTGGTATGAGGACTTCCACATATTGGCCAATTTCTGGATCGAACAGCATTTTCCTCAGTGGCTGCATTGGCACTTCAATGTAAAAGTACTTCCCAGTTTCAGGATCTAGAAGTACACGACGGGGGCCTTGACCAAACCCAATACTGCTTGCATTTTCTGGGTACAAAACACTTCCAGCCCCAGAACCCTCACTCCCATATTCATGTCCAAAAGCTGGTGGTAGTTCTTGTGGATTAAAAAACTGGGATCGAGGGTCCAAAGTAGCCATGGTAGGTGAACGATTGTGCTCCCGGTATGTTGCCCCACTTGTAGCTTGTGGTGAACGTTGATTACCTGAGCATCTGTCCATGAGCTGAGTAGAAGTTTGTTTTTGCTCATTACCATAACGTTGAAGGGCTGGTGCAGAGTAGGCATGGGAGTGGTGCATAGGCTGAATCAAGGTCGGAGCCTGTTGTACAGTAGTTTTCTTTGAGACGGATGGATAATTTGAGGGTTGGTCATCTGGTCTGCACTGATGAGGTCGCACCTGAGCTTGTGGTGGTGCTCCTGGGTATGATATTACCTGACCAGGGGACTGAGGAACTGGTGGTGTCTGGTTTTGTGAGCCATGGTAGGGCTGGCCAAACTGAGGCTGGGTACATGATGTACAGGAGCAAAGAGAATGTTTGCTGGTTGGATGATATCTGGTCTGCCTCCTTGGGGGCAAGTCAGAAAGTTGCAAGGGGCTAAAACTTTCTCGTTCGTCATAACTGGGTGGATCATCGGATGTTCGGAAATGAAAGTCATCTGTACGAGGCAGGTTATTCGATGATGTCACTGAAGGCTGCATGTAAGTACTGGCTTGTGAAACTGCTTGTAAGGTTTGATGATTTGATGCAGAACAGGCATCTGCTATCATGTGTTCTTGAATGTTCTGCTGCGTTTGGTCGCTGGAGTTTTGCACTGATGTGATGCGTACCTCTTGCCCACCTGCAGTGTCTGTCGATTTTGGTACAGAACTTGGCATTCTTGTAACTGGGATAGCTTGAGGTTTATGGCTGGACACAGCTGGTACAGCTAATGTTTTGGTATTGTTGGATTTGTTTATTTGCTCATTGTGCATCACTGTGGCTGACGTCTCAACTCTTTTATCATCACTCTTTAAATCTGCTTGCTCTTTTACAAAAGATCTTGTTGGTGTGATGTCAGTTGATGTTGACCTGATTTCTGCAAATGGCTGTTTATAGTTTGGTTTAGGTAACACAGGTGGTTTTGGTCTATCACTAGATATTGACCTTACCTGAATCGGTAGCTCAATCTCTTTAGATGTTGTTACTGGCATTGCATGAATTTTTGTGTTGCTTGAAAAGGTTCTCACCTGTGCCGTGCTTGTTGTAGCAACTGTAATATCTTCTGAAGGTTCCAGTGAAGCTCTTTGACTTTGGTTGTCTCCTGTCTGACTGTTGGGAAATACTTTCACTTCTTTAGGCTTAGGAGAACTCCTAACCTGCAAGGTCCTTTCACTTGTTTGTAGACTGCTGTTTATGGATGCCTTCGGGTCAGGAGGCAAATCAGCATCTTCAGTTTTCAGCTTCTGGGATTCACTTGAGGAGCCCTCTGATGGGTAGGTTTGCAAGGGAACCTCTAGCCTGTTGATATGTTTTGGTTTAGCACCTGATCCTTCATCACAAACCCCAATGTCAGCTTGCATACCCTTTTCTTTCAGGAGCATCGATAAAGAATGGCCAGCAGGTTTTATATCAGGGGAACCAGGGCTTGTTGGCTTCTGCACAGACTTGGGTGTGCTATCGTGCAGAAATACCAATGTTGATATTTCCTTACTTGATGGTCGAGAAGGTATTTCTAAATTTATACTTTGTTCACAATTGACAGAATTGGATGTGTTGTTGCCTGTATCCAACCCAACAAACAAATCCACATCAGAATGTCGAATGCCTGCCAAGGAAGCCTTGGCTGTTCTTTCGGCAATATTTACAGCACTCCTTTTTGGTGAATCCATTTGGGACATTGTTGACTTTTCATCAGTGTGCGTTACATCTTGGTGGATCATTGAACTATTGCAAGATACTGTCTTGTCTTTCAAGCTAATAGCTTTGCATTCGATGTGTAAAGGATGGAGATTTTCTGGTTGTGTTTCTTTTGATTTTTCAAACACCACGTCTTCGACTTTGTGAGAGCTGTTTGACGCATCGAAGGACAGGTTGTAGGTGTTTTTTACCAGCTTCCTGACATCCCTTACTTTATGTATAACAGATTTCACCTTGTTTTGGTCATCATCCTCTTCAGTATTGGGCTCAACTCTTGTTTTGAATCTCATTTGCTGTTCAGATCTTTCCTCAAACTCTAACATAGATTCACATATGCTGTCTGTTGAGATTTCCGGGTGAGAACAGAAAGATGTCTTCAAAGAAGGCTTATTTTTATCCTTGTTGGTGCAAGGCTTGAGAGTGATTTCAGGTGTTTTTGACAAGAACATACTGTTGCTGCCCTCCTGCTGTTTATAGGTTTCCAGTGTCATGGAATGTTTGCTGTCACTATTTGTTGAACTTCTCTGTGTGCTTGCCACACAAATTGCAGTACAGTTTGGGCTCTGGTTCATAACACTTCTTGAGCCACTACTGCATTTCTCTCCCAACTTACTTGCCTCCTGTTCACTGTTCCCAACTATTTGTTTCTTGGATATTTTGCTTTCAAATGCATCAATCACTATAGGTTTGATCTGATCTTTCTCAGAGGCTTTACCCAGAAATTCCAGATCTGCAGAGTTTCTATTAAAAGATAAACAGTTAGCTTTAAAGACTGGCTTGGGGGGAACCTTGGGCCTACAGCCCTTTTTCTGAGGATTAGGGCTTGTTTCCTCTTTGCCTACAAAGTTGTCCGAAGACAAACTGCATTCAGAGGGAAGACTGGAACTCTGCTTGTTTATATTACTTGATTCCCCAGCAGTGAGATCTCCAATGTGTTTCTTTGTATCCTCACATGGTTCATCTCTTGAAGATTCTTTGGTAGCAGTATCCATTTTCTTTGAAAGAACATTCTTAATAATATTGGATGCCTTTTTACTTTTGGGAATACTTTCATCTAAAGATGCAGACTTCTGGAGCATCTTCTTACCAGTTTGAAATCCACCTTCAACTAGGTCTTCCTGCACTGACGCTTGGGGGCTATGTTGACGAACAAATGAGTCAGTTGAAGAAACCTGTGTGGAAAGTGACTCCATAGCATTTTCATCATTTTCATTGGATTTTAGTTCATCGCTATTGCATTTCTTAAATTGGATCTGTCTTTTTGGAACTGTCCTTTTTCCTTTCCTGGTTTCCCCTTTGTTCTCCATTGCTACATCCACACATTCAAAACCACCCATCTCAAACCGCCTTGCTGGGTCTAATGTACCAGGAGGTAAAAAAGAAGCATGACACAAGCTGGCATCATCTTCATGCATCGAGTCACGCAAATCTGCGTAGCAAATCCATGTAGCAGATCCTGGGCTGTCTACTGTAGAAGGGTGTGAAACATTTGTAGATGATCCATGGCTTGAGTTGTAGACATCCAAGTAGTCCACCTGAGGGCTCGATAGGCTCCTGAAGGTCTGGTCTGTGAACCACTTCACCTCACTGTCTGCGTCATCAAATTCACTCCCCATACTGGAGGTCTCACTGGTACATTCTGAAGATAAATGATCAGCAGCACTGTAATTGCTTTGAGAAGTTGATCGCACCCTTCTGGCACAAATCTTGTTGTCTTTCTGTAAGTTCTGTGCTCTGAGAAGACTCTGTTGCCGCCGAGTTGCCAGGGGAGACTGAAAATAGCGAGGTGGGATTCCAGACTTTGGGTCTCGACTTGAGGGAGCTGGGCTGCGGTTTGCAGGCCCTTTTCTATTCCTGGTACTGAATGACAGCTCAACCTGTTCCCCTCTGTAACTACCCTCGGCTATAGCCCCCACCCCTTTTCCTAACATATGCTCCTCCTGTATCACTCTCGCCCCACTCCACCCCTTGTTCCTGCATGACTGTCCTTCATACACATTATGATTGTTGCTATGTAAAACACTGGGGCTTTCCCCAGGTCTCTTAGCCATCTGCATAATTGTTTTTGCACCACTTGCGGATTCTCTTTCTAATGGTTCTCTTTTACTGTCATTACCTTCTTTTGCTTCCTTTGCAGTTTGCTCTGGTACAGTCTTTTTGGATGTTTGCCATGGATTAAGAGAATTTAAAATGCTGTCATTCATCTTTTCCCAATTTTCTTTTATTTGTTTTACAGATAACCTGGGAGTAGGTGGCTCAGATAATGAGTCACTTATTTTTTCTGGTTGAATGCAAGGCACTAATGTACGTTCACAACGACGTAGACTTTGGCTTTTAAGGGACATTTTGTAACCAGTGTCCTCAATTTGTCCTTCATCAGCTGGTACTGTTAATGGAGCCATCAGATTGACTGGGGCTGAGCATTCACTATCCAGAGTTATGCACATTTCTGGTAGAGGTATATGGTAATTAGATCTGTCTGGTGATCTTTGGTATGTCATCATAGAGGAACTTTGGACAGTTGAAGATCTTTTAAGGTTGGAGATGAATTTTGTTCCCTCTACATCAGGGGATAAAGTATCAGTTGGTATGTTTAAATTAAATGGTTGTATAGATATGCCTTTGTCTGTTGATGAAAGTTGGTAGACAGGTGAGATGACAGGGTTTCTTGGAAGTATGGTTGATATAGGACTTTCTGTGCATCGTACTCCATCTACAGAGGTTGGGTTAGTATCTTCTGATGTATTTAAAAATGATGATGGTCTTGATATGTCTCCATCTGTTGATATGAGGTTAGATATGGATGAATTGGCCTTAATTATAGTCTCATTTGCAGGAAGCTCATTTGACTTTTCAGTGTTTCTTTTTCCATGTACATCAAATGACTTATGTCTTGGTATACCTAAAGTTGATGGTGTGTTAGATAAATCTCCATTAGATGGTGATACACTGAAGACACGTGTTATGCCCATATTTGTTGGAGGTATTGTTGGTGTAGGACTTTCTACACATCTTAATCCATCTGCATCTATTGATGTTATCGTTCTTGGTAAACTTGAACTTGATAGTGGAGCTGAAATACTTTGTTGTGTTGTTAAACCATTGAAGATTGGTGACACAGCCAAATCTGTTGCCTCCTTTATAGGAACTTCATTTGATTGTTCCATGTAATTTGTTTTCTCTACTTCAAGACACATGACATCTCTTGATACACTTAAATTTGACGGTGGTCTTATTATGCCTGAAAGGTTGATAGGTGAGTAGGCCATATCCGTCATCTCATTTATGACGGCTGGATATGTTGTGTTTTGTGGTATACTCAAAGTTGATGATGGTTCCTCTTTTGAAGAAAGGTTGGAAATGGGTGACACGGCCATATTTCTTGTCTCATTTGTAGGAAGTATGGTTAAAGGAGAACGTTCTTCACATCTTGATTCTTCTACATCAGGGGACATCAGGATATTTCTTGGAGCACTTGAAGTTGATGATGAGCTAGCTGTATAGTGATCTAGCTCTGTTGATGAAAGGTGTGTACACGGTGTAATGACCATATTTTCAATATTCTTGACAGGAAGCTTGGTTGATATGAGGCTCTGTGGGTCTTTTGTTCTCTTTGCATCAGGGGGCAGAGAATCTCTTGGTGGACTTTGATTTGATGTTGTTGCCAAATCGCCGGAGAGGGGTGAGATAGCCTTAAGTGTGGATTCATTTGTGAGAATTGTAGTTGATGCCTGAATTTCCATACAGATTAATCCATCTACACCAGGAGATGCTGAGTTTCTTGGTGCACTTAAAATTGATGGTGATCTTGACACAAGTGCTTCTGTTGATAGAGCTGGTGTTTCAACATTCTCTGTGGGAGATGCAGTTAGCATAGAGCTTCTGGTGGATCTTGTTCCAAGGACATCAGGAGATGTAGTGTCTCTTGGTATACTTAAATTTGATGGTGATCTAGATGTGGCTCCATCTACTGATGAAATGTTGGAGAAAGGTAAGATTGCCATGCTTTTGATGTCATTTGTAAGAGGTATCATTGAAGTAGATCTTAGTTCGAGCACATTAGAAGCCTCTGCATTGCTCAGCGTACTGCTCACCTCATGTGGACTCATTCTGCACCTGTCTGTTGATGAAAAGTTAGAAGAGAAAGCCACATTTATAATATCATTCATGCGAGGTTGATCTGATGTAAACCTACCAGTACATATTGTTTCCTTTGGATCAGGGGACTTGGTACCTCTTGGCGATTGACTCGATATTCCTCCCTGAGCTGGAGGGAGATTGGAGATAGCTGGAATAGTCATATCTGTAACTTCTTTTATAGGAAGAGCAGTTGAAATAAAATGTTCTGCGTGCATTGTTCCCTCATCATTGGTTTGTACAACCTCATTTCGGGAAGAGAAGTCATTCTGAGGTGCCTTTGTTTCAACTTGGGGTGACTTTGAGTGTTGAGTCAATGAGTCACATGTCATTCTTTCGATTTCAGGAGAACATCTCGGTTCACATGATGATAATGCTGGACTTGATTTGTGCATAAAGATGTTTTGATTGCTTTCTGGTGTAGAAGTAATGCTTCTTGGCTCAGGTGAAGAACATAGCTTGGAATCAAATGAGGAAACTGAAGATCTATAACCATTTTCTGGGCTTTCAGGTCTGAACGCTAAATCTTCTGGTCCAGTTGACCAAATCTTGGTTTTGAGTTGTGGTGAATGGCAGACAGTAAAACCTACAGGTGAGTGTATAATTATTGACGATTCTGAGGAGATAAGATCCTCTGAAGAAGCTGGAGGTGTGTATAATTCACTTATCGCAGAAGATAGCATTCCTTCTGTCATGTCTGAAAAGGATGACAAAGTACAATCCTCACTGGACGATATTGTTTCTCTTGTTTCAGAGGATATGTTGAAGTGTTGAGGTGTTGGGTCTGCATCTGTTTCAATGTTAGCCTCAGCATAAAGAGGTGGAGATACACTGTTACGTTCTTCCAAATCTGACAGACTTGTTTTATCATCATGGAGAAATGTATCTATGTATGCCGATTTATTTGGAACATCTTCATGTTCCAGTGGTGCTGACATTTCTCTCAGATCGTGCCTTCCATCTTTTGTAGAAGGATCAGAAAGTGTTTTCTGCACAGGAGTAAAGTCAGTGCCATCATCAGGAACATTAGCCTGAGCAAAGGTAGGGTCACTTATCAAGGTTTCACAAACAAGCGAGCTGTTTTCCATAGGTAAAATATCAGGCAAAGAGTTCTTTTCTTCTCCCTCACCAGAACAGCCGTCATCATCTGATGCCAAGCAATCTAAAGAATCTTTGTTTTCTGAAAATGTGCTTTCTCCCTGTTTATGACATGTATTCCCTTGTGTTGAATCAGTCTCCTTTACTTCAGGTGTGGTAGCATACCTCTGCTCTGTTATACACCTGTTTTCAGGCGAGGCGTCAGGTTTGGTTATCTTCCCTGTTGAATGGCATTCCTTTTGTTCAGATATAGAAACATCCCTCCTGAGGTGAGGAGTGACTCTGTCCTCTGTTGGGTCAGTTTCCCCGAGCTCAGACGAGGTAGCACGACTCTGATCTCCAATACACTTGTTTTCAGATAAGAGGTCAGGAGAGATTATCTCATGTGTGGAACCAGTTACTCTAATATTAGTGTCTCTAAATTCAGACGTTGACACTACAAGCTGATGGTCAGATACATTTTCAACTTGTGCTAAGCTGGTTTCCTGAGACAAACAAGATACCTCTCGGTTTTCTGTTGACTTGGGTGTGCCATTTGCAAAAGTAACTTCACTTTTATCACTTTGCAAAGTAAAATCAATTGCTGGTGTAGATACTGCATCTTTTGTGTCTTCTGAGTCCTCAAAGGTATCAGTTCCATCACTCAAATGCTCCGCACCATTAGCTGTATGGTAAGAACCCGATGAATCTTTAACATCTTCTACTGGTAACTGCTCATCCACATCCTTTTTCAGAAATGATGAAGATGCCGGGCTGCTTGAGAGAGCTGGAGACTCACAGTCATCCCCAAAGATGTCACAAAGGCAAGTCGTTTCAGATATTGCACTACGATGGCTGGGGATGCAAGTGATATCGAAGATCTCCACACGATTAGGCCCATCCAGGTGCTGCAGGTTGAAGTTATTTGGAGAACTACGAAGGAATGAGTAACTGTCTCCTTTGAGAACCCAGCTGTCCATTGTTTTGCTCCAACCACAGGGTCCTGTTTCTTAATCGGTGCTGGACTGCCTTTGTGTTGAGGAAACGTCTTGTTCCATCTTCACCATCAAAGAACTGTGAGAGGTTTTGAAGCTGAAAAGATCAAAAGCAAATTATATATATTTTTTTTAATTTTGAAATGAAAAGGATTTTTTTTTTGCATAAATACATGAAGTACAAATCCAAAGTTTAAGAAAACCTAGTAATTCTGTGTGAATTTGAAAACGAGCATACAGGAACACTGCAATCTGATTGGATCGCGATTTTGTGATGATAGACATTATCCACGCCCTAAATTCGCGATGATGCTTGAATAAAAATGTTAGATCAAAAATGGCTCGATCACTGATTCTGAAATCCTAGAAAAACTAGCAAAACTACTTCCCCACAAATGGGGGGTGGGGGGAGGGGTTAGAGCAAAATGGAATTAATCATTTTTCAAAAGTTCAAAAAAGCACCTTATCAAAATTGTAATTTTAAAAGATGTTATAATGGAGCATGTGTGATTAGTCACATGCTTTGAAATAAAACATTTGAAACATTTTAGTTTGCTTTCTTGGGTTAGCTTGTAGTATATACTAAACAATTCAGCGATATCCACCTCGGCTTCAGCGAATAATAGTTCTGCACATATAAATATGTACATACATATAATACAAATCTTTGCTAAAAATCTATAGAAGGCATTTCTGTACGGTGTACAAGTTCTACAGGTATGCTAACATGACCACACAGAAGTCTTTCAACAATAAGAATTTGCATTTACACTTGAATATGAAATCACTGATGATGATTTGTTCGATATGTACTTGCCGTTTTGGTGCTATACCGTATCTGGTCATATTGAATGGAATAGCACGCCCACTGCTCAAAGCAACAGAACAGAAAGAAGACATTGAGATGTACTGTACCACAGAGCTGAAGATGAGGCTCCGACAGGGGGTCTGCGTTTCTGTGTGCTACACGGAGCCTTCGTCCAGTCAGGTCACTCAGCACTGAGATAAGTCCAGCCCCCTCGGATAACACCGTAGAACTGTAAGGGAATATCCGCCGAAACGTCAGTCTGCTTCCATGTACCGCCAACATGATCTGACACCACTTAAAATAAGCTTTTATATTGATGATGATCAGACAGAAGAGAAGGATAAAGATTATTATTATTATTATTATTATTATTATTATCATTATTATTATTATAAAATATGCACAAAACCCAACTTAATGGCCTAGATGTTGCTTTTTTTTTTTTTTTTAAAGTATATACTGTACAGTTTAGCTGTACTATACCTCTGTACCCTGTGGTAAGTTAAAAAGAGTATTAACAGCTAGGAGCAGGTGCTAAACCAGTCCAGATACAGCAGGCTGCAATCTGACACGCAGGACTAACAGTCACAGGGCTTCACTAATAATAGCTCCATCCGAACAGTAACACGAACACAAGAAAATGACACAGATGCTGCACTTACATTGTGATCCTCCATTCCGATATATCAACAGAGATAAGATTTTTCGTATGCCTCCATGTGTTTTCCTGATCCGACTCAACCTGACCCGTCTCCAGCTCCTCTTATCAGGATTTTCAACCAAAACGTGAGAGAATGTTATAGTGGAATAGGCAACTGTAACTTACTTATACACTATAAACACCGAAAGCTACAGTACATGTGAGCAAAAATACTAGTTAGCTCAATGCTAACGCTTGCTAGTAATAGCTACTAGTACAGTAGTTATTAACATATAAACAAAGGACAGTTCTGGTAGTTTCAGAGTGGAAGTGGTTTCGTGTCATATTTAATACTAAAGGGAAGATACATACTTTATAAATTCTGCTGGGGAAAAATTCTACGCTTAGTTTAGCTTATTTTACTAAAGATAAACTCTCTCATTTCTTTCTTTCATCTATTGCAGTGCAACAAAATACATTAGGTGGAAGTTGGTTTAGCGTCGGTTTAGCATATAGTGGGTTTAGCATAAAGCTTGATTTTTAAAAAATTTAAATTAAAAAAAAAAAAATCAAGGTGTCTTATTAGTGCCTGCACCCAAAAATTTCTAATTCTGCATCGAATATAAATTTTGCATTCTTTTTTCCCGCCGAAAAGCCGTGTCAAGATCTCGAAATAAAATGCCTTCGGCAACGTGAGAACAATACATTCGTCGTGATTGTGATTGTGAGATTGGTTTAGTTCTGTTTTCATCATCACCAATGAAAATCATACTTGCTGTACAGTTCTTTTCGTTTTCTGTCCTGTAAAGAGTGCAGATAACATTTGGGATCTATTAAGATGGAGGGTTTTCACCCCTCATGCCTTCACATCTCATGATCACAGCTCCGTAATGAATGCGATCGTCTTATCAGGAAGGAATGTTTAGCACTCCTATAATGCAGCCTACGGTTATGACTCAAATCCGAAAGTAAAAAAAAAGTTCAACAATAGCCTTTAAAAATAAATCTGATGAGTCACTGAATAATCTCTTACCACCCCCCACCCCCCCAACCACATAGCAAACCCCCACAAAGAAACGCCCTCACTAAGCCTGAGACTCGGGACCCAGGACCTCCTTGTTGGGAGGCGGGCGTGCTAACTACTACGCTACTGTACTACCCTGAATTTGGTTTCTGGGAAATAAATGTTGTTTACTGTGAGAAATGTGCGCTAACTAACAAGCTTGGGCTCGCGATCAGGAGGTTGTGTGTTCGAATCCCAGTTAGACCCCCACTGTGCTAAGACCCCTGGGCAAGGTCTCAACCACAAGTGTGCCTCTGTTCACCCAGCAGTATAAATGAGTACCAGTAAAAATATACTGGGAAGGTAACCTGCGATGGACTAGCGTCCCATCCAGGACGAGTTGAACTCCTGGTCGCTTCATGCTATGGAAACCGAGGATAAGCACCGGCCTGATGAACCACTTGGCTCGGGTGGAAAAAGCCAAATGGACTTTACCTTTTTTACCTATTCATGACAGCACAATGGTCAAATGTGTGAACCCCGAAGGGAAGGATGACTGCACTAATAAAGATAGCAGTGGAGGGGTCAAATATTAACATAAATATAATCTTGAAATTATTAATGTCTGTCTGTCTTCCTTTCGGCTTTTTCCCTTTTACTCGGGAGTCGCCACAGCGAATCATCTGATTCGCACGTTTGATTTGGCAGAGGTTTTTACGTCGGATGCCCTTCCTGTCACAACCCTTTTAGCAAGGGACAGAAACACGCTGACGGCTTTGCAGCTACTCTTTACGAAAGTCAGCAAGGGTTCTTTTACATGCCTCTCACCATAGACAGTGAAAGACATGGCCCGCCTTTGATAACCCAGTTAGCCGCACTGGGGGGACAGTGGCCACCTTGTGGAGAGTGGGACTCGAACCCCCAACCTTTGGATCAGCGATCCAGCGCCCTATATCACTAGACCACCACTGCCCCCTCTTGAAATTATTAATGTAAGGGTTGAATTTTAATGGCCGTACACAGACAAATGGGCAATGATGGACATAGGAAATCCCCGAGAGAGAGAAACATGAGGCTTTGGCGATGATTATTTTGAAACTGTCTATTTCGGATCGGTCTGTGTACTAGATACTAAAGATAGGTACATACTACAGATAGACAAGTAGACAGAATTTTTTTAATGGTGTTTACACCTCGTCTAACATTGTGCTGTAAGAAAAAGTTTATGTTGCATCCGAATTGTGTGAAGAGATTGTGCGTGTAAAGTTTACAAAAGGGATGGACTGCAATCTGGTTCAGAAGGAAGATAATAGAGAGTGCTGCGTGAACAAAATGCATTGCGCAGTATGTTTCTACTCAGGCTCCATCCATCTTCAGTGAGGTCTTTATACCGGTCAGTAGTGACGCACGGGTCTGTGGATTTTAATACCTGCATGCATGAATAACTCAACCATAAAAACCAAACCTGAGCCTCAGACCTACAACTTATCCATTCCCTTCATTGCTAAAGTCAGGGTCTCCAAATCATCATCATCATATCTTATCCCCCACCGTAGGGTAGTGTAGCAACTGGTCTCTTCCAGAGAAGATTAACCGGGACGCAGGAACGCTTGCTACTTGTCCCCAGAAACACGCTGACGGCTTTGCAGCCTACTCTTTTTACAAAAGTCAGCAATGGTTCTTTTACATGCCTCTTACCATAGACAGTGAGAGACATGTCCCGCCTTTGATAGCCCAGGTAGCTGCACTGGGGGGGACAGTGACAGCCCTGTGGGAACTTGAACCCCCAACCTTTGGATCAGCGATCCTGCGCCCTATCCACTTGACCACCACTGCCTCAGGGTCGCCAAAATCTATCCTGAAAGCCCTGAGTGGGACGGGAGTACACATCCATATAGGAGTCCATCCTAACACATCATGAGCGTATGGATTTACATACACGTGGAAGAAAAACTGGACAACCAGCAGTGATTCCATGCAGATAGTATGAGGAATAAACCCTCAGAAACTCTTCTCAGATACAAGACACTGCTTCGATTCAATTTCAAAACGCCATCTGGTGTCCAATTCGAATTTGTCCTCACATCATCTAAACAAGTCCATACATGTCCTGTACATGTCATATGGGTAGATATTGTACATAGAGCTGTATGTGCTGATAAACAGAAAGAAATATCGTTTTCTTAGTACAGTAGTTTGGTACGTATGTAAATGGTATGTAGTGTAAAATACTTTGACGGGCTTTTTTTTTCGTAAAGCATGAGGTATTTTACACTATGTATGGGAGCATTACATGTTAATCATTGAAAGATTATTTTTTTTTAAATTGCCTGACTGTATAAAACACTTTAAAATGTATTAATTTACATATTTTTCTTTAAACTGTAGGATACTTTTAAAAATTATTTTGATGTTGTTGTCGTTCAGATCAAGAGAGTCCTCAGGTTTGCTACCTCTAGGCCCACCGCACAAAGGTGTACATCATCAGGCCCTTGTTGTTATTATTATTAATAATATTAAGAATAATTATCATCATCATCGTAATTATAATAATTATTCACTGTCTATGGTGAGAGGTTCATGTAAAAGAACCATTGCTGACTTTCATAAAGAGGGGTCGTCAGCATGTTTCTGCCATGAATGGCCTGCCCTCGCCCAGAGTCGGCTGAGATAAGCGCCATCCTACCCGATTGAACGGTTCAGAAAGTGAATGGATCAATAATTATAATTAAGATTATTCTGTATTCATCCAGCATCAGCTTGGAATTGGTATGTAATTGTGATTATTGTTTCGTCAGTTTGTTTTCATTTTGGGGTAAAAAGTTTACTCTCTGGGAAATTAATGCTTCTTTGTAACGTGACAGATTCCATCCTCTCTTTGAGTTCATCCTTCGTCACCTTTAGTCACTGTGATGTCATTTTTTATTTTTGATTTCAAAATATCTGCAAGAAATTTCTAATTATTATTATTATATTTATTATTACTACTACTGCTACTACTCTTTCTCTTCCTCCTAGCACTGTCGCTACTTTTATTTTTAAATATGTACATCCGGTTCCGGTTTACGTATATAGCACGCTAGTAAACAACTAGCTAGCTGGAGTTAATGTGTAGTATCTGATAGATTATTTGTAAGAACAGGTTTTTATTTCTTCCCGTGACGTTTACAGGTGAATATATGGCTTAGGAACGATTATGAAATCTGAACTTTATTATTTTAGGGGGAAAAAATACAATTATTTGTAATATTCGTAATGCTAGCTCGTCTGCTAATTCGCCAACTAATGATGACGGTCACGTCACATAACTTTTCTCAGTATTTCAGTTTAGTTTAATTTTGAGTTGTTTAGTTCTTTCTTTTTTTAAAGAAAATACTAATCATTATTTCATTTTATATTTTCTACCACCCTGAACCTTTTTTATAGATATAAATATCTTTATTTTATTAATAAGGTATGTATGGCTAAAAAGCACCGTCTCGTGCAGATATTGGAAAAGCAGGATTATTTTAATTCCTCTTATATTGCAACAGTTTGCCTGGGATTAAAATACGATTTAATGTATTAGTGAATATCGCATTTATTTTTATTTAATAAATGTTGGCCTATGTAGAGCCAAAGACTATGTAAAACCTGTCAATCTTTTTTTGCAGAGATTTTTGGTTCCTGCTTTAAGACCGTGCCTGGAACACAATGCCACAAGAAACCGAGACCAGCTCGGGTCAGGAAGGCATTGTAGACCTGGAAGAACCTAAAAAAATGACCCGAGAAGACTGGAGGAAGAAAAAGGAGCTGGAGGAGCAGAGGAAGCTGGGAAACGCTCCTGCTGAGGTTGATGAAGCGGGAAAGTATGTCGATGCACCTACAGCTACATACACTGTGAATCATGGCTTTCTGTTATCATTGAGATCTCAGAGCCTCAGTTTCATGCAGTTGTGTTGTTTGTTTTCTTTAGGGACATCAACCCTCACATTCCACAGTATATTTCCTCTGTGCCATGGTATATCGACCCGTCAAAGAGACCCACACTCAAGCATCAGAGACCTCAGGAAGAGAAACAGAAGGAGTACTCGTCTCTCGTCGAGTGGTATAAGAAAGGCGTCCAGGAAGTAAGAAGTTTCTTGTTGACCAATTTAAGTTGTTGGATGCGGGTTAAGACAAAAACATAAACTGATAAAAATTGTTGCTTGCAGAAACCCGTCAGCACAAAGTACCGTAAAGGGGCGTGTGAGAATTGTGGTGCCATAACACACAAGAAGAAGGACTGTCTTGAGGTAATATGAATTTCACCTTGTTGTGCTTTGAGTGGAAGTCAGATTTTATCGTATTTATGTTACAGTAAAATTTACGTTTATAATATCTCATCCTACATTTGTTTTTCCTGAAAATAAAACTGATAAACGCGCTTCAAAATCACAGTTTTGTTTTGTGTCCTTTTCTGCCCTTTCACAGAGGCCCAGGAAGGTTGGAGCGAAGTTCTCGGGGACAGGATTTGCTCCAGATGAGCACCAACAGATACAGCTCAGTTTGGATTACGACGGGAAGCGAGACCGCTGGAATGGCTATGACCCTGAGGAACATATGCGCATTGTGGAGGAGTACGCGAAAGTTGACCTGGTAATATACACATATAATTTTTACAATTTTGTAAATATGCTGTAATATTTTAAATAGAGACATTGATGTGGGTTTTTTTGTTTTTTGTTTGTTTACCAGGCAAAGCGCACTTTAAAAGCCCAGAGGTTACAGGAGGAGCTGGCCACCGGAAAACTGGATCACAGAGTATGTACCCACACCTGAGAGACACATGCATATTTTAAAGGGGAGGGGCTACAAAAGGGAGGGGTGTAATCTGCCACTGATAAAATTGTAAGTCGCTGTGGATAAGAACTTCTGTCAAACGTTGTGAATATGTAATGGAGTACATGTGCCATGCATTACACTTTACAAATGTAAAAATAAACCATTTAAAATCTCATTTTATTTTTGAATGTCACCATAGTATAAGATAAATCGATTCTTTATCTAATAATTATAATAGTTATTACTGATGATCATTTCTCCTACAGGAAAGAGAACACAACAGTGAGGACGAAGATGAGGATAAATACGCTGATGACATCGACATGCCCGGACAGAACTTCGACTCCAAAAGACGAATCACAGTGAGGAACCTGAGGATCAGAGAAGACACTGCTAAGGTAATGTATTCGTGCCGTAAATAATCTCTACTGGTTTATTTTCCTATTGTCACGTTTTTAGAAATGTATTAATTCTGGTAATTTAGTGTTCGGTTGAATAATCGTATAGAAATAAAGCATGACCCTGGGGAACATGCTTTGGTGTAAGGAAACAGTGAGAGCGTAACTGCCACCTACTGTAGAGGATGCGCAATTACACTAGGTGGCAGTGGCGCTCTCAATGTGTTCCCTATGGTGTAGGGAAAAAGCACCCAGCAAACGATATGAAGTGCACTATTTATAGTTGCGTGCAGGGGGAATGTTTTTTTTTTTTCTTCCTATACGGGACATCACAGAAAATAATTTAGAAGCACTGCACAAGGCGTTCTCAGAGCGCGGAGGAATACACGTGGAAGAATACGAGGCTAATCGGCCCGGAAAATCCATTTCCCAAGCAGAGCTTGTAAATCAAAATTTTTCTGGTTGGATGTGGCAGAATTTTGGTGGATCGAAGCTCATATCATGGAAAATTCGTTATAAAATCTTCATGAACCTTTAAGGAAAGGAGGTACAGCATAGGAAGAACCTGTTAACTTTAGAAGTAAATTTAGAAATGTGAGTCACGGATCCTCAGAAGGGGCAGTAGTGATCTAGTGGATAGGGTGCAGGATTGCTGATCCTAAGGTTGGGGGTTCGAGTTGAGTTTCATTTCACTTTTGCTCTCATTCTCTTCTGCTCTGGGCTTAGTTGAAGTCTGAAGTCAACAGTGTTATCTCTTGTAAAATCCAGTAGATGGCAGTAAAGTTTAACAGTGACAAAGTATAATAAGGGTATGCGCTGTTAGACCGCGTGGCGAAACCTAATCCTGATGGTCATCTGCTTCATTTAGAACAGCTGGACTGAACAGTGATCCTTATTTTGTGTATTTTTATGCTGTCCGAGCTGAATTAGTAAGGGTGCCACTCGGTCCTTCTGTGGCATTTGCCCAACAGTGAATATGTCGGTTGCAGGTGAAATGATCAGTTACTGTATCTAAAGTGAGGTTTTTGTTTTCAGGAGTGTAGTCACACTGTTTTCACTCCGATCCCCCCCTCCTTGTCGTTGGTGATTAGCAAACCTAAGGATGATTGTCGTTATATTTTAATGATTTGTCCTTTCTAATGTGTTAAACAGTACTTGAGAAACCTGGACCCGAACTCGGCTTATTACGACCCAAAGACCCGAGCCATGAGAGAGAACCCATACTCCAACACCGGCAAGAATCCAGAAGAGTACGTTTCTGAAGTATTAGTTTTCCTGGACAGTGTTTATCCGTTAAGTTTCACACATGAGTATAAACGGGGTGCGTGTTTGTTTGTTTTTTGAAGGGTGGGGTACGCTGGAGACAACTTTGCACGTTACACTGGGGATACGATCAGCATGGCGCAGACGCAGCGTAAGTAATAACACAATACATTTTATTCACAATAGATGTTGGATCCTAGTGCTGAACTAGTGCATAATAAGTAATAATATATAAACATAATAATAATAATAATATAGTAATAATATAATAATAAAACAACACTGATACAGAATTTATATCACAACACGACATCATGACGGTTCTATATGTGTTTGCTCAGTGTTTGCATGGGACGCGTACGAAAAAGGGACGGAGGTGCACCTGCAGGCTGACCCGACAAAACTAGAGCTGCTGCATCAGTCCTTCAGGGTAAAGAAGGAAGACTTCAAAGAGAAGCAGATTGAAAGCATCCTGGAGAAGGTACGGCCTGACACTGCCTGCAGCGCTTGCTTCCTCCTTCCCTCCTTCCTTCGTTCTTTTCTTTTCCTTCCTTCCTGCTACGTGTGAATGTTTGCATACGTCTCGTCCACAGTATGGCGGCCAGGAGCATCTGAACGCTCCTCCGCGGGAGCTGCTCCTCGCGCAGACCGAGGATTACGTGGAGTACTCTCGACACGGAGCCGTCATTAAAGGCCAGGAGAAAGCTATAGCTCGCTCCAAATACGAAGAGGACGTCCTTATTAATAACCACACCGTGAGTAGAGCTTTCAGAGCCTGACGCGCATCGCCCAATACACCGAGAGTATACTAATCGTTCTATATTATTTGTAATTGTTTTGTTTCTCAGTGTATATGGGGCTCCTATTGGAGGGAAGGAAACTGGGGTTACAAGTGCTGCCACTCGCTGGTGAAACAGAGCTACTGCACCGGAGACGCGGGAAAGAAAACAACAGTGAGTTACACTTTGCACTGATCCGCTCTGGGTTCTGTTCCTGTTCCTGTGGAGTGATGATTCTGACGATGATGATGATGATGATGATGATGTTGTCAGGGCTGAATCTGTAACCACAATTTCCTTCGCAGAACACATCGTGCACCCCGTTTGAAGAAGGGCTTGAAGATGAACCCGAGGAGGCACAAAAGACACTTCTTGAGGTACAGACATTTCAAGGAAGTTTAATGTAAAAATAATGATGATGATGATGAAGATGATGATGATGAGAGAAAAGCATCTTTTAGTCTCGTTTAAACTTGATGTTCTTGGAGTCCTGAAGTCTGATGTGCTGTGTTTGGTCTTCTGATTTCCTAGATTCATCAGGAAAAGATGAAAGACAAGAAGAAGAAGAAAAAGAAGCACAGAAAGAGCAACGACGGCAGCAGTGACGAGGAAGACGAAGCCAAAAAGAAAGAAAAGCTGAAGAAGGTGACAGTCGCTCGGCTACATTACGTTTGTGTGAAATTGGCCTGCGGGTGCACAGTTTGTCCTGGTAAAGTCCCAGAGATGTTGTTTTTTTTTGTTTTTTTTTCTTTGGGTGTGTTAGGCTCTGAGTGCGGAGGAGCAGCGACTGAAGCAGGTCGCGGAGATGATGCAGAAGGACGAGAGGAAGAGACCGTACAACAGCCTGAAGGAGGTCCGTGAACCCACCGAAGAGGAGATGGAGGCTTTCCGGATGAAACGCGCCCGACCCGACGACCCCATGGCCTCCTTCCTCAATCAGTGATCCGCCGTCATCCTGGAATCCTGGAAGACCCGTATTCCCGTTATGTCAAACATCGCCAATATGGCCAAATACACCATAATAACTGAATGTTTTGATCCACTGTCCGTCACGGCTGATTTATTTCTGTAATAATATAATGAGATAAACAAGGAATCTTTTATTGTGAAAGCGAGCAAGAGCTGCTTTTGTTTATCGCTGATTCGGCGCATCAGGCAGGATGATGGTGTTTAGTGTACAGTACGAGACGCGATCGAATATTTCCGGGATGGTTCCTTTAACAGCGGAGACCCTTGAAACGCTCTGCTGAGCCTGTGGCAATGAAGCAGTGAGTCGGAGGAGGTGATTCGAGTGGAATTCACACTTTAAGAGGAGCAGGATGTTGCAGGAGGACGCCCCGTCTTTCGGTACCCGTCGCTTCGTTGCCAAATTCCTTGCTTGAGCATTTCAAGGGTCTCCACTGCTGTTGTTCTGAGTTACGCTTCTTTCAGCTCATGAAAATGAATCCTGATGTTGACGGCATGGTGTCACGCGGCATTTTGGCTCGCCGCTCGCTTTGGTTCTCATGTATTGACCGTGTTGCGTTTCGTTCCTTCGCTACAGGAACAAATCCTAAAATGTTTTTCGTGTGTGTTGCAGCTACAGCTGCTGGTTATAGGAGGATTGAATCCCCGCAGGTGTGCCGTGGAGGGGCGGAATACGCATTGATGACAGGTGTGATGTGACCTGACACGTATGGCGTAGAAACTTTCGATCATTCTGAAGTTGTTTTCCTGTTGTTATAAAACAAGTGGTCTTCACAAGCTGTATTTTTTTTTTTTTTTTTTTTTTTTATGTGTAAAAGAACAACGGAGGGGCGTGTCGACAAGATGCGAGACTATAAACCCAGAGAACACAAGTGTGAATCCGGGTCAATGCCACAGCCGTCAGTAGCCAGGAGTTCATAGGAGCTGATTGGCCGAGTTCTCACGAGAGGGATGGACAGCATACGCTCACTTCCCTGTCGTTCGCAGTTGATCACGGGCCACTGTGAGCTCATTGGTATGTTGGGGTGGAGAGCACTTTCCCTCCGAATGTGTCAGACCGCCCCCAAATACGCATGGCGCCGCCGTTCATAAGGAGGTGGATAGCACCGCACGTCATGGACTGGACGTGTGTACAGTATGCTTTCGCCCCTCCCTGGTCAGTGATGGTTGTATGATAGGGAAGGTAAAAGCTGATGGGTGGAAATTGGATACGAATAAATTCAAAATAAAATAGAAAACGAAAGGCGAAATCCAAAAAATAAAAAAATCAAAGTACTGTGGATCTCGCACGCTGCTTTTAGCCGTTTATATTCCGATGTAAAGCTGTGGAGTGTCGGTGAAACACACCATGTTTCCTGTTTATTATTTACATTACAACATCCGAAATCTCAAATAATAAACACATCTTGTTCAAACATAACAAAATGAGAAATTGTTTTTTTTTTTTAATTTACTTTTTTAACATGGGCGCTGAATGAGACTCAGACCTGCTGCTGCTGCTGCTATTCAACATCTGACCAATCAGCATCGAGAATGCAGCCTGGCTGTAGGGGCTGCAAATACTTTGGGGATGAAATGTCCAACCATCGAAACTAAACTCCAGCTGTGTTTCATGATTCCTCCAAAAAACCCCTCCCCCGAATCCAATCGCTTACATCATGCCCCAAACATCTGGATCGTGTGCATCAGGGCAGGGTGGATGCTGCTGCTGCTGCTGCTGCTGCTGCTGCTCCTCTTGTCGCTGTCGTGTGAACGAGACTGAAGCTCTTGGTTAGAATTTGTTTGGGACGCTTCTCACGTTTACAGGAATTTGCTGAGAGGGCAGATGGCGTCTGGCGCTGCACGCGAACGAGATCTACGGTGAGTTCTGCGATATGAACGTCATGCATTGTTGAGCGCTGTACGAGTGTAAACTAGGCTTGAGTGTCTGAGGCCGGGCTGTGAGTGCGGTATAGTAATGCATTACGAGACTTTAGGCTCATGTCCTGTTTTGCAGTCACGGCTACGATGTGCATCGGCTCTCGCTGGCCGTTCTCCTGCTGTCCTTCTCCTTCGGACTGACTGCCAGATCTGCCGTGAAGAAAGAAAACAACTTTACCATTCACTCATCTCAGCTCGCGTGCAGTTTGCCTGGGCCTCCAGGAGCACCAGGCAGCCCGGGGCCCATGGGGCCCGGCGGCGGGGTAGGACGACCGGGTTCACCAGGCTCTGATGGGCAGGACGGCAAGGATGGGGACAGGGGTGATAAAGGAGAGAAAGGTGACTCATTTGATATAAACGAAGTGAGTAATGATTGTTCATCAAAGGCGAGGTGGAGGTCACCGATTTAGTCCTGAAAATGGAATCTTGAGGCTGAGGCGCGGCGGCGTAGCGATCCGTCTCAAAACCAGAAGGCCCCGAGTTCGAGTGTGGAGTTTGTATGTTCTGCCAGTGCCTGACTGGGTTTCCTCCAGGTATTCCGGTTTCCTCCCACAGTCCGAAGATGCACGTAAGGTTGATTTGGCTGTTCCAAAGTGCCCCGAGGTCTGGATGAGAGTGGGAATGGGCGGTGTGTTGACCCCACGATGGTCTGGCATTGCTGCTCAGGAAGTACCACTCCTTAGCCCAGTGTCGGCTGTGATAGGCTCCAGCCTCCTCGCCACCTTATTGGTAGGATTAAGCGGCTGAGTGAGTGAGTGAGGCGGAAGTGAGTAATCGGTTTAGTGTATAATACACAAGGAACACAAAGCGTTAAGTTCCGTAGAGTTAATATTTACATATACCGTATTATTCATGACGGAGGCGGGTCAGGTGACCTCCGTGTGTTCCAGCTTTAGTGCATATTTCACACAAATGGAAATAAACGTGTTTTTAAATGCAAATGTTACTAGAGTATATAGTATACTTCATGGAAACACACAAAAAAATTACAATTAGATTTTTATGGTGGTGAAGGTGCTGGATCACTGATCCCATGGTTGTGGGTTCACGCCCCACTCTCCACGGATTGTCACTGCTGTCCCCCCCAGTGCACTAACTGGGTTATCAAAGGCCGGCCGCGTCTCGCGGTCTGTGGTGAGCGGTTCATGTAAAAGAACCATCGCTGATTTTCGTCAAGAGGAGCTGCAAAGCCGCCAGCATGTTTCTGCCCTGCGATGGCCTGGTGAGCCGTCCAGGGTGTACCCTGCCCTCGCCCAGAGTCAGCTGGGATGGGCGCCAGCCTCCCCGCGACCCTAATTAGGATTAAGCGGTCACAGCAAATGAAATGAATTCATTTTTTATGGTTTATTTTCCAGTTTAAAGCAGGACTATGATGATGCCTCCTGCTCCAAGTGACCTTGAAAAACTGGGAATTTCCCTTTTTTTGTTTTTGGTTCGAGCATTATCCACTCGGGATAATGTTTAATGGGCGTGAGATAGCAGACCATTCAGACTGCATGATCCTCATGTAGTACAAGAAGGGGTTGATTCAGGCCTGGGCATGGGGCTTATTCATGAAAAGGTCGTGTCGTTGCCCCTGATCTTTTTCTATGGCGTGTTCCCTACTTTGTATTGAATACCAACTCCGATTTGAACGCATCAAATTCAACGCAAAATCCTAAACTCTATAGTTGACCCGTCTCATGAAGGTTGATGATGGTGTGCTGATGGTTTTTTTTTTTGTTTGTTTGTTTGTTTGTGATTCTAATTTCAGGAGAACCCGGTCGCACAGGTAACCCTGGAAAACCAGGACTGAAGGGTCGCCAAGGAGTCGTAGGAAGGGCGGGGCCAAGAGGTCTGAAGGGGGCACAGGGTGCATCTGGTGTGCGTGGACCTGCAGGGCTGAAGGGTGAAATGGGAGATTTGGGTGGAGCCGGCGTCCCCGGTGGGTGTGACTGTGGCACCCAGGCGCGCTCAGCCTTCTCGGTTGCAATTAGCAAGAGTTATCCGAAGGAGCGCACGCCCATCCGCTTCGACCGCATCCTGATGAATGAAGGTGGCCATTACAACACCAGCAGCGGCAAGTTCACCTGCGCTGTCCCAGGTGTGTACTACTTCAGCTACGATATCACGCTGGCGAACAAGCACCTGGCGATCGGACTCGTCCACAACGGGCAGTACAAGATAAAGACTTTCGACGCTAACACGGGGAACCATGATGTAGCTTCAGGCTCGACTGTGCTGCGACTCCAGAAAGGAGACCAAGTGTGGCTTCAGATCTTCTACTCCGAGCAGAACGGCTTGTTCTTTGATCCGTTCTGGACCGACAGTCTGTTTACGGGATTTCTTATCTACGCAGATCAGACGGTTGAGAGGAAAAGCTCTGCTGCTGGTTCTGGGTCGTCCTGATGGGTTCCAGCACATCTCCGACGGCTGTTGTCTTTAGCAAGTGAGATCCAGCCCGGTTTCGTCGCGGATAAAATTCTAGCGCTTATATTTTTCATAACGTTTGTATCATCGGATTCTGAGAGTGGCGAATCGTATTGAACTCGACTCTCGCCGCTGTTCATGAGCAATCTTTAAAATTATTCAGTTAAATATGTTTTTAAAAATAAAATTCGAAAGAAATACTAAATATCTGATACACAGAGAACTAAATTATTATTATTATTATTATTATTATTATTATTATTATTATTAATAAACCTCGGGGTCAAAATGGGAACAACAAGCTCTGCACATACTGAGATACCCACATGGACAGGAATCCTGCCCCAGTGATTGATTTCTCTCTCTGTCTTCTGTCTCTCTCTCTCTCTCTCTCTCTCTCGCTCGCTCTGTCTCGCACGCTCTCGCTCGCTCGCTCTGTCGCTCTGTCTCGCACGCTCTCGCTCGCTCGCTCTGTCGCTCTGTCTCGCTCGCTCGCTCGCTCTGTCGCTCTGTCTCGCTCGCTCGCTCGCTCTGTCTCGCTCGCTCGCTCTGTCTCGCACGCTCTCGCTCGCTCGCTCTCTCTCTGTCTTTCCCTCTCTCTCTTTTTCTCTCTATCTCTCTGTCTCTCTCTGTCTGTATGTCTTTGTCTCGGTCTCCCTGTCTGTCTCTGTCTCTCTCTCTCTCTCTCTCTGTCTCTTTTTATCCTTCTCTCTCTCTGTCTCTCTCTCTTTCTCTCTGTCTCTCTCTCTCTCTCTCTGTCTGTACATCTTTGTCTCGGTCTCTCTGTCTCATTCTCTCTGTCTCTCTCTGTCTCTTTTTATCCTTCTCTCTCTCTCTCTGTCTCTCTCTCTTTCTCTCTGTCTCTCTCTCTCTCTCTGTCTGTACATCTTTGTCTCGGTCTCTCTGTCTCATTCTCTCTGTCTCTCTCTGTCTCCCTGTCTGTCTCTCTCTCTTTGTCTCTTTTTATCCTTGTCTCTCTCTCTCTGTCTCTCTCTCTTTCTCCCTCTCTCTCTCTCTCTGCCCCAGTGATTGATTTCTCTCTCTGTCTTTCCCTCTGTCTCTGTCTCTCTATCTCTCGATATCTCTCTGTCTGTACGTCTTTGTCTCTGTCTCCCTGTCTGTCTCTCTCTCTCTCTCTCTGTCTCTTTTTATCCTTGTCTCTCGCTGTCTCTCTCTCTCTCTCTATCTCTGTCTGTACGTCTTTGTCTTGGTCTCTGTCTCTCTCTGTCTCCCTGTCTGTCTCTCTCTTTGTCTCTTTTTATCCTTGTCTCTCGCTGTCTCTCTCTCTTTTTATCCTTGTCTCTCTCTCTCTCTCTCTCTCTCTCTCTCTCTCTCTCTGAGTGTCTGTATCACATCACACTAGTGTATAAAAAGTTCAAAAACGAAGTCATGTGACTGCACACACATGTGCAGCAGCTGTGCCAGAGCCTCATTCTTGTCACCCTGCAGCCCCAGTGTTTGTAGTAGGCTTCACTAAGAATTCTAGAACCCACTGAATATGTGCCTGAATTAGGACTTGAAATTCAGATTGTCCCCCTGCAGTGCACTAACCAGGTTATCAGAGGCCGGCCGTGTCTCTCAGTGTCTCAGGTGGAGGTTCATGTAAAAGAACCGCCGCTGACTTTCATCAAGAGGAGCTGCATAACCGTCAGCAGGTTTCTGTCCCGCAGTGGCCTGACGAGCCATCCGGGGTGTTCTCTAACCTTGCTTTGAGTCGGTTGAGATGGGAACCAGCCTCCCCATGATGCTAATTAGGATTAAACGGTTCAGAAAACGAACGAATGCATGAATGAGTGAATGAATTCAGAGTGCTGAAGAAGACTGAGCGCATCGCTCTCTTTGATCTGGAAAGACCAGAACAAGGAACCGAACTTGGAACGCTTGTGCTTTTGGACGGGATTACAGCTGTTTTACACCATCCCTCTCTCTCCCTCTCTCACCCTCTCTCTCACTCTCTCACTCCCTCTCTCCCTCTCTCTCACTCTCACTCCCTCTCTCACTCTCTCTCTCTCTCTCACTCCTCCCTCTCCCTTTCGCTCGCTCTCTCTCTCACTCCCCCCTCTCCCTTTCGTTCTCCCTCTCTCTCTCTCTCTCTCATTCACTTACACTCTCCCCCTCCCTTTCGCTCGCTCTCTCTCACTCCCCCTCCCTTTTGTTCTCTCTCTCTCTCTCTCTCTCTCTCTCTCTCTCTCTCACTCCCCCTCTCCCTTTTGTTCTCTCTCTCTCTCTCTCACTCACTCTCTCTCTCATTCACTCACACACTCTCCCCTCCCTTTCGCTTGCTCTCTCTCGCTCTCTCTCTCACTCCCCCTCTCCCTTTTGTTCTCTCTCTCTCCCTCTCTCTCTCTCTCTCTCTCATTCTCACACACTCTCCCCTCCCTTTCTCTCTCTCTCTCTCTCTCTCTCACTCCCCCTCTCCCTTTCATTCACTCGCTCTCTCTCTCTCTCTCTCACACACCCCCTCTCCCTTTCATTCTCTCTCTCTCCCACACACACACACACACTTCTCTCTCTCTCTTCCCTCCCTCTTTTTCTTTCTCTAACTCCTTCTTTCTGACTGAGGCTCTCAGTCATTCTCTGATAGTTTTTCTGTCTGTCCTCCTCTCTTGCTCTCTCTCTCGCTTGCTCACTCCTTTCCGTTGCACTCTTTCACTCTCTGTCTCCAACTTTCTGTCTGGCTGTCCCCTTGACCCCTTCTTTCTAACTGACGTTCTCTCTTTCTTGCTCACCCCAAAAACATTGTGTCTTAAAAGTACAATGTCTTTAACTCTCTCTCTCTCTCTCTCTCTCTCTCTATATATATATATATATATATATATATATATATATATATATTTATATAGTGTGTGTGTGTGTGTGTGTATGAAGTGAACTGTACACACTGGTCTGTGTTGTGATTCATCACCTGATGGTTTGGAACTGTATTAAAACAGACTATTGATAAATATACTGGGGGGGCGCAGTGGTGGCCTGGCGGTAAAGTTACTGGATCACTGATCCTAAGGTTGGGGATTCAAGCCCTTCTATCAACAGGTTGCCACTGTCCCCCCAGTGCACTCACTGGGTTATCAAAGGCCGGCCGTGTCTCTCAGTGTCTATAGTGTGAGGTTCATGTAAAAGAACCAGCGATGACTTTCGTCAACAGGAGCTGCATAGCTGTTAGTGTGTTTCTGCTCTGTAATGGCCTGGCGTGCTGTCCAGGGTGTACTCTGCCCTCGCCCGGAGTCGGTTGGGATGGGCACCAGCCTCCCCGTGCCCCTAATTAGGATTAAGCGGTTACACAAAATGAACAATTAATGAAAACTACATTGGTGAGCTTTGGAGTTTCAACAGGAACGTTTTACTCTTGAACCAATCAGATTCGATTTTTATTCACTGTATTACAGCTGTGTACAGATGTTCTCTTAACTAAGTGATGAGTGTCTGGGAGATTTTTTTTTTTAATGTCAGCTTCAACAGCTACTTTGAAAAACCATGCTGTAACCAGAAATGTTGGTGCTGTGGTTAAGAATGAAACTGATAAACAGAAGACAAAGATAAACACGTAATACGCAGGACATGGACGAGCTTTATCCTCTAACTACACATCCGAGGTGACGAATAAAATAAGATTCTCACTGCAGTTAAAACTCTGGGATTTATCATAAGGGCGGCAGAAAAATAGATAATTACATGGAAACATTTATCATGGACAGTTGGTCCCAGGTTTATGATGCACACCCACACACAGACACAGACAATAACATGGTTTAATCCAGTGGTGGTGGTGGTGATGATGATGATGATGATGGGGGCGGAGTGGTTAGCACATGCACCTCACTGCAGGAAGGTGCTGGGTTTGAGTCCTGGGCTCAGTCAGGGCTCCTCTGTGTGGGCTTTGCATATTCTCCTTGTGCATGCTTGGGCTTCCTCCTGGTACTTCAGTTTCCTCCTGCAGTCAAACACGTGCACATTAGGCTGATTGACAGTTCCAAGTTGCCCTGAGGTGCAGTGTGAATGGATGAATGCTGCCCTCTGATGGATTGGTGAGATATTCCGGGTGTACCCTCACTTTGCCCTGAGTCAACTGAGATAGTCGTCTTTAAATAAATAAATAAATCTTTGCTGTTATTGTTATTATTTTTATTTATTTATTTGAGGGAAGTAAATTATTATTAATAGTAGGATAATGAGTTAGTGCTTTTTCATTTAATTAATTGTTTGTTGATTAAGAAGAAAGGTATATTATAGGAGGAAAAATAAATATTTTATATAAATAGTCGATTTCCTGTGCTGAAATTTGTCATTTTTCGAAGAGTTGTGGGCAAATTAACCGGAATTAAATCGAAACGGAATTTCTACGTCATTTGTGACGTACAGCTTCCCCTCCAGCTTCACACGGAATTTGCTTGGACTGAACCATTTCACGACTGTGTGCAGGGGGGGGAGTTTTAAAATGCTCACATTTCCCGCTTCAATTTTACACAGGATTAGCACTTATATAAACGGCGTGTGTAAAATAAATGTGGATTTGTATGGTTTAATATAATTTATGAACCTGAAATGTGTTTTAATCGGATTAATATGAAGAAATGGTTTGTGTTTCCCCTCCCGGGTGAGAGGGCTTGAGAGATGATGAAACTTGGTTGGTGAGGTGATTTACCGGCTGCTGTCAGGGACCGACCGAGTGAAAGCTCGAATATTTGTGCTCGTGCGGTGTTTCTCTATGGCGGGGGTTGGTGTTGGGATATTCAGCCGAGTGTTCAGCAGGGCTTTAGTGTTGTGAGGGAGCGGACTGATAATGTTTCCGGTAAGGCGCCGCTCTTTTCTTATACAGAAGGACCTGGCGGCGGTGGCGGCGCTTTGCTTCCCATCTCTGGAATCTGCTCCCAGACAACCGGCCAATTTCAAGCACGTGCCGTCTGCGCTTTCTCCACGCAGCTCGAGCCGCTGTGGGGGGTCCTGTACCGGCCCGGGACGAGAACTGAACACCCGCCGGTTACCTTCGTCCCTACAAGGTGAGTCCGGGGTTCGTACGGGTTTTAATCCGGACAGAACGTGAGATGATCATTAGAACGACACGATATTGATGACGTGGCCTACTACACGTGGTACGAAACGTTCCAGGTGGTCGAATTGCCGGTGCGTGCGCGTGACCGACAGGTGCGCGTTCCCGCGTCACCATTTTCATTCCTGTCGCTTGGTGTCACGTGGTGTGTGTTCTTCACGGACAGAGTGTACCGAGCACGTGGTGGATTACGCAATCTATCTCTCTTCCTCTCTGTCCGCCCGTCCATCCTTTCTGTTTTTCTGCACGTGTCTGTATCTCTCCTCTCTCTCTCTCTCTCTCTCCTCTCACAGCACCAGCACCTGAAAGACGGATAGACAGGCTGTCTTTCTCTACACTTCCCTGTCTGTCCTGCTTATAGCACCTGTCTATCTCTCTGTCAATCTTTTAGTCCCGCCCTCTCAGAACTTCTCGTTTTTTGTGTGTATCCATCCATCTCTCTCTCTCTCTCTCACACACACACACACACAAAATCTGTCTTACTTTCTGTCTCTCCATGTTTTTGTTCAGTCTATCTTTCTTTTTGTTTTCTCCTCCACCTGCACATCTGTGGTTTTCTTTAGCCCCTCCCACAACACCTGCCTGTCTTTCTCTCTCTCTCTCTCTCTCTCTCTCTCAACACCTGCCTGTCTCTCTCTCTCAACACCTGCATGTCTTTCTCTCTCTCTCTCTCAACACCTGCCTGTCTCTCTCTCTCAACACCTGCCTGTCTTTCTCTCTCTCTCTCAACACCTGCCTGTCTTTCTCGCTCTCTTGCAACACCTGTCTGTCTTTCTCTCTCTCTCTCTCTCTCTCTCTCAACACCTGCCTGTCTCTCTCTCTCAACACCTGCCTGTCTTTCTCTCTCTCTCTCAACACCTGCCTGTCTTTCTCTCTCTCTCTCAACACCTGCCTGTCTTTCTCGCTCTCTTGCAACACCTGTCTGTCTTTCTCTCTCTCTGTTATTATTATAATTATTATTATTTACAGTACTGATGACATATAAAAGTGTTTTGAGTATTTAAAAGCTCATCAGGCATCCAGGTCGGGTTCTGTGTCGGGTTCTGTGTGTTCTCCGGGGTCTGTAATATGAACAGTGTGCTCGTGACCAAGACGAGTTTAGCATGAAGGCACGTCAAGAACACGCAGTGAAACCGCAACCTTTGACTTTTTGCACTGAATGCTGAGAGGCGTTAAAGACACCGAGTCCCTTTGTAGAGCTCTGGGGAACCAGATCAGCTGAAACATGTGTTGATCAACAACTTCCCCGATCCTTCAGCTCATACTCATCAGCCAATCAGAACACGGACGAATCTGCACAGTCAGAGCTGCGCATCATTTCCTTCTGCATTGAGGGTTAAAATATCCGCCAGCTTCTCCTCTCTTTATATCGACACCACACGCAGCTTTGTATGTTGACGTTAAAGGAGCCGAGAATGACCGAGCGTCCGCTATCAGGTAAGACGACGCAGGGACTCTACGGTACATGACGTCTATCAGAACATAAACAGTACTGAAGGTCTGTAACCCGGTACAGATCAATACTCGCTGGCTGTCAGTCTGGCGTGGTGTTTCCACTGCGCTCGTCTTCTCGTAGTTGTACATCCGAGAGATTTGATTGACGTGAAGAATGCAGCGTATGGAATGTTCTAGAAAATGGAATCAAATGCTTTATTCCTCCAACGATTTAATCATTATTTTTTTTATCTGTTTATAGATGCGTCTTGACAGCAGATTTCTGTCTGTACAGATTCTCCAGGCATTTTTTTTTTATCTATTTAATTGTTTAATTAGTTTATTTTAATTTTCCGTAAGCCGTTCTCGGTCATTCTCGCTGATTTCTGGAGCTTGTGTAACGCACATGTCCGTAGCCTTCGAATAACCTCCGCTGAGCTGAAGTGCATTGCACACCGTTGACGCATGTTTTCCCCATCGTGGGAACCGTTAGGACATTTCCTGTTGAGAGCGCGAGTTAGAGCGCGAGACAGAGAGCATGCAAGTGGGTCAAAGGGCACGAGCACAGACCTCCCAGCTGAACCAGTAGGGACTTCTATCCATCCTGAGACTTCCAATATGAATCCTTGTGCTTATTGACACTGTATATGGTGAGCTGTACATGAAACTTCTACACACACGCGCGTGCGTTTTGAAACTGTCTGAAAGGCCACCTCGGGACCCAGTAAGGCGAGAAGGTTAACACTGGTGGTTTTGAATGTTGCAAAGTGCTACCTGAATTTGGCTGCTCCGTTCTCTCACACACTCGCACACACGCACACACGCTATAACAAACTCTCAGCGCTGTTACACTCTGTTCGGATTGGTCAGAAGAGCTGGATTCAATCCCAGGTTTATATGTAAGCACTCCTTCTCGTTTCTATAGCAACAGTTTCTTCTCAGGGCCGTATACAGCGAGCACGGGTGTAGACACGTCTGTGGTGTTGGGGATGAGTTGTACAGGTTGGGGGGAGGGGATTGGGGGTTAGGGGCGTGTGTAATACATTATTACAAACAGTTTGTTAATCTAATGTGGATGATTCGTACTGCGGTAATCCGATTTCTCAATTACATGTGTAGACGGTCATGAGGACATTCCTGAGACAGAAACACTTGCGGGGACGTCAGAGATTGTCTCTGATTAAATGGATTAAAATTCGTTGACTTTTCGTTACTAACGAAGAGAATAAATAATGGGATTAATGTAATGAAACTGTGTGGTTTCAGTCGGGCGGGGTTTGTGTGTGTTTAACGTGTGTGTGTGTGTGTGTGTGTGTGTGTGTGTGTGTGTGGGGCAGTGTGGCAGATGGGCGGCGGCAGCAGCGTCCGATTCTTCAGTTCCCTGGCCCAGTCTCTGAGAAGCGCCCCGCTGGAGCAAACGCATCCCGACACTGAGGACTGCGACCCCGGGCAGGCTGACCCCGAGACGCTCCTGCGCGAGTGTGAGGAAGTTCTGCGGAAGAGACCGCCACGGCCACATCGAGACTTCGTCAGGACCAGAACGAGCGCGGCGCACAACCCGCAAATCCGCGTCATGCAGTGGAACATCCTGGCACAAGGTACCGTCCCATCGGATTCCACTGATATTTTTTGAAGCGTGTAAATGTTGTCGTGGCGCCGTTCAGACAGTCGATAGAAATTCTCTGATGTCTTGTTTGTCCTGCAGCGCTCGGGGAGGGGAAGGATAACTTCGTGCGCTGTCCGATGGAGGCATTGAACTGGGCGGAGAGGAAGTACCTGATCCTGGAGGAGATCCTGACTTATCGGCCAGACGTCGTGTGTCTGCAGGAAGTGGATCACTACTACGACACCTTTCAGCCCCTGATGTCCAGCCTGGGGTACCAGAGCAGCTTCTGCCCCAAGCCATGCTCGCCGTGCTTGGACGTTCGTGGGAACAACGGCCCCGACGGTTGTGCCCTGTTCTTCAGCCGCGAGCGCTTCCACCCACTCCACGTCCGTCACCTGCGTCTCTCGGCCATGGCGCTCAAGACCAACCAGGTAGCCGTCGTAGCGACGCTGCGGTGCCAGGTCACGGGGCGCGTCTTCTGCGTCGTCGTGACCCACCTGAAAGCGAGGAGCGGCTGGGAGACCTTCCGTGGAGCACAGGGTGCCAATCTCCTCCAGCAGCTGAAGGCCATCTTGAACGCGGAGCAAGAGGAGGCGGTTCCTCTGTTTGTGTGCGGAGATTTTAACGCCGAGCCGGGCGAGGAGGTGTACCGCCAGTTCATGAATTCTCCGCTCGGCCTCGATAGCGCGTACAGGACCCTGAGCGCTGACGGCGCCACCGAGCCATCTTACACCACCTGGAAGATCCGTCCAAGCGGCGAGAACTGCACGACGCTCGACTACGTGTGGTACTCGCGCCACGGATTTAGCGCCGACGCTGTTCTGAGCATGCCTGACGAGGAACAGATCGGCCCGGACCGCCTACCCTCGTATCACTATCCTTCCGATCATCTCTCGCTCGTCTGCGACTTCAGTTTCATCCAGGAGCCCCATAGGCTCTTGTGACGGTCAATCAAACAATGTAGCCAGTCAGACTTAAAACATTCCTTCACCGAAACTTTTTCCTGACACCGAAGCAGGTTGGACTTCGTTGACTTGGACGGGTTCTGTAAACAAACAATCTGTTTGGGTTTTTTGTTTTTTTTTAAGTCGTCAGTTTGTCTGTTCTGTGTAATATTGCTTAATTTATTTTGTTGAAATCTTCAGCCGTTTCCTATAATATAGCAAAATTTATCATGGACTGGACAGTGTGGGGGCAATTTATGGACGAGTTCTTATACTTCCAGGTTATAATAAAATTCATTATTTAACAAACAATCCACTTTGTTTTTCTTAAACTCATTCGCCAAACGGCATCATCCTCCGGGGGTCTATCTCAGCCAACACCAGACACCCAGGGGCAATCTAGAATAACTGATGAGCCTAATGTGTCTTTGGACTGTGGGAGATTTGTGGCGATTAGGTTAATCCTGTGTTAGTGTACTCCGCTACACAAACGGCGCAATCTGACTGGTTATCTCGGGTGAATAAACTCCACGCAATCTCCATGGCGATGTTGATCCGGTCGAGGCTCAGCAACATTAATATTCCAATAAAATGAAGCAGCCCATGTTCTGAATGTGCAGGTTATCACATCGCTGCACCTTGTTGTTCCCTGATGGGGACTCGAATAATGAGCGAGTGGTTCAGGGAGCACGAGGAACCATGTTCACATATGTATCGGCCCCCCCAGAGTCCTGACCTTGACCCTATTTAACGTGTACGGGATGTACTGGAGAAGACTTTATGGAACAGTTCAGTTTTTCCCTCATCGATTCGAGACGTGAGTGAGAAATGAACCCGACACTGGATAGAAATAAAGTTTGCTGAAATAAACGGCGTGATGAGTTCAGAGATCAAAACAAAACAAATTGCATTCTGGTCTATATAGAAGTTTACTTTTTACTCACGTTAGCAGGTCGCGTGTATATATACAGGGCGAACCGATAAGACCGCCCACATTTTAAAAGTAATGAAAAAATAAACATGAAGATAATTGAATTACATATGCACACGTGAAACCTGATGTTTTCTTCGTCCTGTTTAAAGATGACAAAAAACAAACGAATAATAATGAGATGCTTGTTTGCATAATTATCGTTTATATTTAAATCTACTTGGATATAAGCTTAGATAAGAGTACAACAAAATATATGCTTCAAATATTGAACGTTCAGTAAAGTTCAATCCAAACTCACACGCGCACACACACACACACACACACCCGCGCGCGCACATACACCCACGCGCGCGCACGCACACACACACACACACCGTCCCTTTCTTGTACAGTTGAGAATGAGAAACGTACACAAAGTCTATGATCGATAGAAATGCAAAAAACAAACAAACAAAAAACGATATAAAGTGAAATGATTTAGGTCTACAAAATTTGTTTGTAAAAAACAAAACAAACAAACACTGCCTGATACAAAATATCAAAAGCTTTATGCTTCATATTTACATTATGACGGGAAATGTTTTAACTGGAGGGGAAAATATGAGGGTTTTTTTTTTTAATTATTTTTTTTAATATTTTGTTCACGATGAGTATTGTTTATGTTTATATTTATGTACAGCGTCCTTTTTTGGTGCTGGTGGAAATATTTCGTCCCCTCCCTGCGTCCCGGGCTCCGCCACACCTTTGATGGTTCGGCACTGTAACCCTCACAACTCGCCACCTACAGGTCAGAAAACGTCTCGGTGTCGTCTCAGGCTGGAGGAAGGTTCTGGAAGTCAGTCAGTCATAGTGTTGGGACATTGTGTGTGTGTGTGTGTGTGTGTGTGTGTGAAGGGGGTATCTGTAGTGCTGCTTTTATTGCTGAAGTCCCGGTGTGAAATTGCTGATATAAAAGCAGTGGGCGTGGTTATTTTGTTGATCGTGGTGTGTGTGTGTGTGTGTGTGTGTGTGTGTATAGTGTCTCTCAGCTCTGCGTGGTCGTCTGGTCTGTGAAGCTGCTTTGCTCCACCTTAATGATCTTGAGGTCCTGTGTGGTCAGCGCCGCGTCCACTGGCACGGTGATGGTGGTGGGCGTGTTTGTGGAGGAAGGCATGGCGAGCTGCAGCACTTGTGACCCCAGTGTTCGCAGCGTGACGGGCGTTCCGGCTTTGGTCGAGGTGTTGGCAGGCAGCGTGATGAGCTGCAGCGTGATCCGCTCGCTGTTCTGCCCCTGTGTGGGAACCAGCGTGGGCACGGCATGTAGCACCACTTTACCCGTGCTGTTCCCCCCGCCCAGTACGCCTCCCGTCGTCAGGACCGGGGACGAGCTTGGGGGAGAGCTGAGGGTCACCGTGGAGACTTTTTGACCTTGGGGTGTTGTCATGACAACAGGCACTGGCATGGCCAGCCTCACTGTCCTGGGGTGGGAGGAGAGGGGGGAGGAGAGGGGTGGCGAGTTTACAGAGTGAAAATCTAAAACAATTCTAATGACATAAACCATGGGCCGCGCCTCCTGTGTTACCTGGCACCCGTTGTCGTGGTGACCGGAGTCTGCTGCAAGGACACGAGTCCTTCGGGTCTCGAGGCGATGCTGATGATGGGCGCTGATGACGACACGGGCGAGAGTCTGTCCTTCCTCCTGCGGGCGATCGAGCAGTCGGCCACCGTGGGACCCTGTAATTTGGTCTTGTCCGTGCCGTCGTCCTCCATGTCGTCGTCATCGATGAACACGATGTCTTTCGGCATCTCCTTAAACTGATACACCAACCTCTGACCTTCCACCTTGGAGAGAATTCCTCGCTGATAGTAATACCTACACACACACACACACACACACACACACACAAAAACAACAACAACAACGAATGATGTTAGTGGCTGGCACACACACACACACACATTATAAACATGACTCCTGTCTACCCTCAGAACAACATTCAGGGAGCTTTCCTGTGCTCTTACCTGAGCGCTCGTCCCATCGTCTCGTAGTTCATGTCCGGCTTGTTCTTGTGTTTGCCCCACAGCTTGGACACGGCTTTGGAGTCGACCAGCTTGAAGATGCCCTTCTCCTTCTCTGTCCATTTGATGTATTTCGGGCAGGTTTCTTTATCCTGCAGGAGATCCAGCAGAAATTCCCAAAGATACGTAGTGGTGCCTGGAGAGAACGCACACACGCACACACACACACACACACACTTTATAGTCCTCCGGCATAACTCCCTGATAATGAGCACCTCCTCCTGTACAACAGCAGAACTGCATGATTTCCCCCAGACACGCCCCGCCTCCTCTGACAGATCTCTTGGTTTTAAAGTTTTGTTGTTTTTTTTAAACAGCCAAACATTCTTTGAACACGAGCAGCGACGCACAAGGCAGCCGTTTTCTGCACACGTGGACGACACGGCACCACAGCTGGAACTAGAACAGGCTTCCAAATTCATCGGAATTAGTTTGGATAAAGAACCTCAGGGCGGAGCACTTCCACCTTCCAGCAAACCAAACTTTTTACAGTGGAGCGCGACATTATTTAATAATTTACTGAAGAAAAGGTGGGCGGGTCACACACGCAAAGCCAAAAAGTGAAGAGAAATGACATTACCGTTATCGGAAACTAAGGTTGTCCTGGAGACGGGATCATCAGATCACCCGGGTCACGTCTTTATAATAATTTCAGCTCACAAGTTGGCATATCTGTAAGATGCGCGACTACCAACCCACAGACCACCAGTCCAAATCTGGTTTAATATCACAGCCGTACATGACTGGGAGTCCGTGGGAGGGACGGCATACGCTTACTTCCCTGTCACTCGCAGCGATTGCCAGCCAAATCATGGGCATCTGTGAGCGCATTCATACGAGGGGGTGCATAGCACTTTCCCTCAGAGTGTGTTAGACTGTTTCCACAATACAAAACACGCATGCACAGCAGTTCAAAAAGAGGCGGGTGGCTAGCATTGCATGTCATGGAGGAGATGCGTGTATGCATTTGCCCCTCACTGGTCAGTGTGATAGGGAAGACGATACCTGATTGGTGGGAATTGGATATGACTAAAAAGAAAAAGAAAAATGGGGGGTTTATTTATTTTTTTTTTATAATTTCAGTTTGACCCATTTTCACACTCAGTTGCCATCTTGTGGGCGTCGGCTTTTGGAATCGTGACACTTGCTGCATTAAACTGGTCTCACGTTTCAGGTGTGATGTACACAGAATCAGAAATCTTTACTCATCCTGGATGAAATTGCGTACTACAGATCGACGTATGATTTCACTCACTCGCCAAACCACTCAATCCTACTAAGGTCGCAGTAAGGCTGGAGTCTATCTCAGCCAGCACTGAGTGAGGGCGGGGTATACCCTGAACAGCCCGCCAGACCTTTGCAGAGCCAACACACATGCAACCATTCACACTCACACCTACGGTCAATTCGGAACAGCCGAGTACTGTAGAAGGAAACCGGAGTACCCGGAGGAAACCAGTGCAAACTACACACGGAAGCGCTGTGACCAAGCCCAGGCTTCAAACCTATGACCTTCTTTCTGTTAGGTGGACCTTCGAATTACAATAGCTACATTAATAATATTAATAATAATAATAATAATAATAGTTACACTCGAAAGTAAAAATAGTTGAAACTCTGTGTGGTTTTGATTCATCTGAGGTCATTATTATCTTTTTTGGGGACACCCGACCGAACCCCTCCCTTTGAAGCCCGGTGTGAATAGAAACACTTCCGGAGAACATTAAAATCACACGAATCCCTCTAACATGGTCCCTCATGCTTCAGCCTGAAGACTTCCAGCTCATACACACTTCACTTCTAGTACATCCCATCAATAAAGCCGGCCACCCACCTCCTACTACAACTTACTGGGGTCAAAGTTCAATAAGAGTCACTCTCACCCTTACTCTCTCTCGATTTCCTCTTATAAATAAGATCGAGGGAGCCGTCGCAGCAGGCCCGCGGCAGTTTGGATTTCCGTCCTGCAAAAAAAAAAAAAACAACACCGAATGATGTTAGTGACTGGCATACACACACACACACACACACACACACACACACACACACACACACACACACACAGTACTCACAGACTGAGCAAGGAAACAAGTAATGAACATTTAATATTCCAGAATGCTTCACTGCTCTGATTTGTGTGTGTGTGTGTGTGGTGTGTGTGTGTGTGTGTGTGAGAGAGAGAGGGAGAGAGATTGGTCTTAATATGTGCTACCTCTTTTCTTTTTCTGAAGATCTACTTGCTGCAGTGTGCTCTGAGTATCTTCCATGACTTGCCCCATGTCCTCTGTGCAGACCTCCACCTCCATCTCAGATAGGAACTCTTCTATACACATATACACACACACACACACACACACACACACACACACACACACACACACACACACACATAGGAATGAAAAATACACAGCATATGATTTAATTGGCTTCATACACAGATCATCCAGTGAGTTATAGTACAGTATAGCAGGACTTCTGGTGAGTGTGTGTGTGTGTGTGTGTGTGTGTGTAGTATTAGGAGCAAGATGGCATGATGGTACTGATGCAGATTAAGAAGAAAGAAAGACAAAACCTCTATATTCCTCAATATCTCTGGCATGAGATTTAATTATTCCACTGATGTTGTTTGTATATTAATTTAAATATCCAGATTGTTTAATGTGATTGACAGCCAGATAACCCATAGACGGAAACCCACTGTGGCATCTAATCTACAACATACTTCTACCTTTATTTTCCTCCTTGTTGCAAAAAGTCATCTATGTCATGGAACGACATTAACATAAACGTGATGGGTGCATTGCCACTTCGTTTCATCACATCCTGTCTCTGCTCTGTGGGCGTGTAAACGTCTTCCTGGTGCATCAGAAAAGAAACCCTCCTAACTGAAGTTTTACGTGCTCACACACACACACACACACACACACACACACACACACACACACACACACACACGCACACATACAAGCTCCGCTGCACACTGTGTGTGTGTGTGTGTGTGTGTGTGGGGGGGGGGGGTCCTACCTGGGCTATGGTCACCGTGTAGACTGGCTGGAGAGTCCATGTGTAGCAGAGTCTCAGCCGCTTCAATGGTTTTGTCATTGACAGTCACTTCCACTGGAAAAGAAAAGGAAACAGAAGTAAACCTCCAATCCTCTTCACTTTGACTCATTTACACTGGCAAAATATATTTAAAAATTCCTCAACAATCAATTTATTTGCACTTAAAAGTACAGTGATAAGACCTTTCAGTGCCAGGCAAGTGTTTATTCTGGATTAGATGAAAAAATTTACAAAGTTCCATTCAGTGATTTTGTTTTTCTTCTCACATAAGAAAAGTCGTGGCTGTGCTGCCTGAATTCACACCGAAATAATAAGTCTATGAAATGAGTGACAGGAAACCCATCCAACACACAGGCACAACTAACTAAGATGGGGCGGGAGGACAATTTTCCAAACAGGTCATTTCTCGGTCAAGCTTGCACTGAGAACACGGTAACAAAAGAAGCCATCCTTAAAATAATAATAACAACAATAACAACAGCACTTGGTGGTACTGGGACTTGAACATCAACCTTTGGCTTAGTAACACAGAAGCCGAACCACTGATTCTTCCTAAATACTTGCTCAAGAACAAAGTCAGTACCACCTGTAGATGTTCCACAAATGTCCTACATTTACATATATGGCATTTGGAAGATGTCCCTGTCCAGAGAGACCTAAATTGTTACCAACTTTAAATAACCAAGAGTTCAGGGAGTTGTCTGAAACCCAACAGCAGTCACTTGGTGATTATGGGACGTGAACCCAGACCTTCTGATTAGTAACCCAGAGCCTTAACCATTGTGCCACGACTATCTTTATACCGTCTCTGCCTTGAAAAATTCAACATCACCTGTAAAGTGCGTTCAGGATGGCATAACACATCATGAGGAATAATTCTACTTCAGGACCGAACACGAAATACAAGTACTACACGTTTCAGAGCTGAATATTAAAGCGATCGCCTTGATAATATTTTTAATTCTTATTATGCAAACTATTTTAACCATTTTTAAAACTTGCAGACAATAATAACCTCTTAATACGAGTAACACTGAAACAGAATCAGACCATCAATCTGGCAATCATGAGTTCAGAAAAAGATGATGGGGGAAAAAACAGTGGACGTGTATGTCCTACCATCAGTGTAAGAATTAAACCATTATATAGACTTTATTTATTCATACACTATCTGTGCATTATCTTATTAAAGCACCAAAAGAAATCAAAGCAAATACAAACTTTGAAGATTTTTTTTAAAGCCACGAAGCATCAGAAATATTTGAGCTTGTTTTCTTACATTAAAGAGCAGAGCCAGAAGTGATTTCGTGGTAAAGTAAAGGCTTTAAAATGCTTGAACTTCCGCAGGAGATAAACAAAAGACCAACTTCCGTGTTTACAATCTTTCGCTCTTTCTTCCTCCCTCCCTCTCACTCTGAACACGGGCTGACGTCAGGAGCCTTTATGACCCGCCCCTCCCTCTGACTGGCTACACGACGGCACGGTATTTACATTTCGACTTTTTGATTGGCCAGGAGACATTTTTTGAAAAAAATATGCGTCGGTCATCAGAAAAAATACACCCATTACCCCAAACACTTCCGCCATCAACGTGAAAAAAAAAAGGAGAAACAGTCAAAACTACTCAACACCAGAGAATAACCAGAGTTAACACTGAAAGAATTCAATGTGAAAATACAACTTAAACAACGTCTCGGGATGTTTTAATGTCGAAAAACTTAAAATAAAACATTTAGGTTCACCCACACACTCAATAACGCAGAATGAGATGGATCAGTGCAGAAAAATTAAACATTTGAATAAATATATTAACATTAAGAGTCAGACAGCGCGAGGGGAGAGGAAACAAAAACAAAGCACATCCATCTCAACTTCCTGCTTTCCTACAACTCGCATCTGTCCCGTTACAGGGGAAGGAACCCCCACACCCCCCCCCTACACACACACACACACACACACACACACCACGGATATACATACTACTGTATATAACCTACACACACACACTGATGCATATCTATACACCGATCTGAGGCATGAGCGGCTCAAATTAATCTTTTCTTTCGTTTACACAGATGCACTTCCGGATTAAAAAAAAAATACCAAAGGCACCGTTGCATCCTGCGCTTCCGACGGGGACACATCCGCGCGCGCGCACAGACGCCCACCGAAAACGACCTCGCAAACTCGTGCGGTCAAGACACTGTAATAATAATAATTAAAATCGAGCGCGAGCTCGCCGCTTAAATCGTTTGTCTTTACCCGCTTTGAGAAGTAAGTCCAACTGGTTCTCTCGCTCCTCGTGAATTTCAGCCGCCATATTCCCCGCTATCTGGGCGAATAGACTGGCGGAGCGAGAGCACGGACTACTTTCCGCATCACGGCACCGTTTTACACCGCGTATCACACTGTATCCCTCCGCCGGACAGACTGAACACCATAATACGTTTACATTACCGTACATTTACAAACACACTGACGCGATGTTTACATTTCAACAACACTAGCAATACACTTTACACTACAGGCATGAGATGGTACTTCCGGTGCAGGATTATATACACACACACACACACACACACACACGCTCGTGTTATTTCAACCGTACACACTATCATCATTAATAATGATAATTATAATAATAATAATAATAGAGATTATAATGTTTACAAACGAACAACCTTTATTATTTCCATGCGCGCCTTTCACTTTCCATCTCAATTTACAAAGGAAGTACTGTAACACCAGCTGAACTTTCCTGAATGTCCGTGAAAGCACCAGCAGAGGGCGCTGTTTAGCCGTCGATCAATTTAAATCTTGCATCAATATCGGATTTATTTTATCTCAGCAAGAAGGTCCTGGGTTTGAGTCCCACGGGGCTCAGGCCTTTCCATGTTGTCCGTGTGCTTGTATAGGTTTTAAAAATTCAGATTCCGCCACTATAAAACGAGACTGCTTTTTTACATACTCACAGAAAAAAAAATCTAAAGCACGCAGGCCCAGACGCGAGGCAGTACCATTTTACAAGTCGAATACAGTATATAAAAGGTGACCTTGGAACAAGGTTAAGGTGACAAACATATGACACAGTATTCACCCCTGAGAGGGACACACACTGAATTTGGTGATTCAGTTGTTTCCTTCCAAAGTTAAAGCATTAAAAAAGGAGATAAACAGACAGGATCCCCTTTAATATCGCGCGTTAATTCGCGCCCACCTTAGTAGCCGTCTGGAACCAAAAAGAGTAAATGTTACCATGCACTGAAACATGAAATCCAATTGAAAAAGATTTTACAGATACAGTCGGCCCCCAACTTACGAAAACCCATGTGTACGAAATCCCCGGGTTACGAAAAACATTTTCCGGAGTTTCCGTCCCCGAGATACGAAACAACCCCCTCTTACGAAAAGAAATTCAAAATTAAAACGCGCCAATCAAAATTTCACACGACGCACGAGTTGCTCTCATTTGCTGTCTCTCAACATCCCGCCCCGCTGGACTCCCAGAGAGAGACAGAAGGAAGCTTCACTATTTAGTTTTTAGTTTAGTTTTTTAAGTTGTTTAATTCAGTAAATGTTGAATAAACGTGGGCGCATTTGAGCTCATCTGGAATTCTGATCCCTCAAAGAATCAAATTGAAGTTGAGTTTGTCCAGCAGGGAATGTGCTTTGAATTCACGTCTTGTGGGCATGACCCGCAGCGCGCGCGCGAGAGAGAGAGAGAGAGAGAAACAGAGAGAGAGAGAGAGAGAGAGAGAGAGAGAGAGAGAACGAGAGATAGAGAGAGAGAGAACGAGAGATAGAGAGAGAGAGAGGTGTGTGTGTTAATAAAAAAAATGTTTCATAATGGTTTAATTAATAAATATGTTAATAAAATGGTTTAATATGTAACTAAAATGTTTAAATAGTTTAATAAATAATTTTCTTTTACTTTTAACACATATTTCATACAAAATTGGTGTACTTTTATCATTTTTAAAGGGTTTATGGGGTTTATCCAGTCCAAAGACTGGAGCCTTGGAACGAATTAGGCTTTTAAAATGTAAGATGCCACCCCTACTTATGAAATCCCCGCGTTATGAAAAGGGCTCTGGAACGGATTAATTTCGCGAGTTGGGGGCCGACTGTATATGAAAAAAATTGATGGTATAAACACAACAAAAGTATCCATAAGATTCGCATACTTGTATTTAAGTATAAATTCCTAATACAGTCGGCCCTCTACTTACAAAATTAATCGTACCAGTACCTTTTTCGTAACCTGGAGTTTTCGTAAGTAGAGGTGCATTTTACATGTAAAATGCGTGATTCGTTCCAAGGCTCCCAATACTACCCCATAAACCATTTAAAAATTATAAAAATACACCAATTTTGTATGAAATGTGTGTTAAAAGTCAAACAAAATTATTTACCTTTTTTTTTTTTTTAAATCTCTCGAACCACCCATGCAACGCTTTAAAGTCCGGGGGTTGCTGGTCTGAAGAACCCTCACCCCCACCCCCCACCTTCCTACACGAGGTCCTTAAATATGGCGGTTGCTTTTTCCAAAATAATCGCCTCCGTCACTGTATCTCTGCTTTTAATGCCTCCTTCTGCTTCAATATCGTCCCGATTGTAGAGGGGTTTCGGCCATACTCCTTTGCAATTTCGCTCAACCGCATCCCACTTTCGTATTTTTTTTTATTATTATCTCCTGCTTCACTTCAATTGATAACGGAGCCGGCTTCTTTTCGGTGTCACCGGGAATCACTTTCTTGGGACCCATGATGGATAATGAAATATAACGCTGCAATGATCACTCTCAAGAAAACTCATGAGTCAACAGTCCTGTTCAACTCTCCTTCTCCTTGTGTGACAAACAAGAAGTATGGGTACAGGAATGGGTACAGTTCAGCTCCCTCCTGGCCAATGGGAAACCAGCAGGGCAGGATGTTGGGAGACAGCCAATGAGAGAGCAACTTGCACATTGTTTGAATGGTGCGTTTTTAGGTTTGATTGGCACGTTTGAATGTTTGAATGTTGCGTTTGAATGTTTCTATGGTGCATTTGAATGTTTGAACGGCACTTTTGAATTTTTGAATGGCGCGTTTGGCGCTTTTCGTAAGAAGTTGTTTCGTATACAGAGGACGAAAATTTAGGAAAATGTTTTTCGTAACCTGGATTTTTCACATTCAGAGGTTTTCGTAAGTAGAGGGCCAACTGTACAATGATTCCAGGCTCCTGTGAGGGGCGCTACAAAGCAGCATTCAATCTGTCATGACTTTGAATCCTGATGATCCCAGCGCACATTATCTGTCATTGTAAGTCTAACTTGACCAGGGGAAAGGGCATACTCTCGTCCCTGTCAATCATAGTCTTACGCATCTAAGTGCCTGGGTATGTACAAGGCAGCGAATATAGACCTGTGTGCCGTCTCTTATTTGTTGGAAAAACCTGGCACCGCTTGTCAAATCCTTTAGCATATTATTGCTTCTTATACAAACTGTCTGATGTAGCCACTGATCATATATACACTGTATTTTTCGGACCATAAAGCGCACTTAAAATTCTTTAATCTTCAAAAAAATTTGATGGTGCACCTTATAATCCGGTGCGCCTTGTGCATGGATGAAGCCATGCGACTCCATCTCACTGATACCGTCAAAACCCAAGTGAAGCAAACTAATTCAGAGTTTACCATCATTCCGGGTGGATTAACCAAAGAACTCCAACCGCTAGACATTGGAGTCAACGGGTCGAAAGTTAGGGGATCCGGGCTTTATGTTCAAATACCGGCGTTACTGCTATTGTAGTCAGCGGGCTCACGGAGTAATACGTGAGTGGCTGAGAGAAGTTTACGTCACGGTCCCGGAAGACTTTTTCCACCTAATCTCCGTCTCTATTGCTCTGCGACTCCATGTGTGTGCGGGAATAATAGATAATAAAATATTATAATATAATATAATATAATTAAAAATAATAGAGGGATCAAGGCTTTATGTCAAACTCGCAGAACTGTTAAATTCTGACACTGAAGATGAAGAATTTGAAGGATATGTGGAAGAGGAATGAACTGAAAAAGTGAGTTTAGTGTTTTATATTATTATAACTGAACAATGTTGAGAGTTATTGTGAGAGTTGAATCAAGTTTGACTTATCTGAATTTTGTTTTGCTTGGTGTGCCTTATAATCCGGTGCGCCTTTATGTGTGAATTTGCCACCTTCGTCGATGTTGCGCCTTATAATCCGGTGCACCTTGTGGCCCAGAAAATTTGGTGCGCACAAGACCAGACTATACCCCCACACCATGTGCCTTTCAAGACTAAAATCCGCCATTACAACAGATTTGAAATGCATGTTTCAGCGGCTGGTCTTGTGTGTCTTATAAATATCTTTGTACATAAAATCAAGTACAGGGATCCCTCTCCACTTCATGCTTCAATTCATGTGGCTTTAGTGCATCGCGGCTTTTTTTTTTTTTTTTTTTTTTTATTTATCGAATTAAAAAAATAAGGAAATTAAGAAAGAATAGGGAGGAAAAGTTAAGTAAAATGCTGCAAAAACAAAGCCAATTATGCAAAAAAAAAAAAAAAACCCAAAATCTCCCATCAAAACTACTTACATTGTTGTGAGGTGCGCATCTGCGTGCGTGTGCGCGCACGTCTGTATGCGTGTGTATTTATATTTTATGTACATCTTATGCACTATTTTTAATGTTTAATTGTTATGATAAGCATTTATAGCATTGAATATGTATTTATTGATATTATATACACATATACATGTACATATACGTCAGTCGGGGGGGTTGTTGATCCTACTTAGCAGACTTCGGTGGTCGCGTGAGGATCTTGGTCCCAATTAACTGCAGAAAGTGAGGGATCCCTGTAATTAATCTCCCTCATACAACAACACTATTATCCACTTCTGTCAATGGTGCATGAACATTTTAATAACTTTAAAGCATGTATGTTTCTTCCAAATGCATTACAAACTATGGCTGTGATTAAATATGTACATTACACATCGTCATTCTTAAATTTCTCCTCCAATATGAAGCTATTACTACATCTAACGTTAACTTTAATAATATACTGCCTGCTGAAACTAGACAGGGTTACAGCACTTGTAGCATTTTACCGACAGTACAGAGAACAAAGATATATTTCTTCAGCTGTCATTTATATCAGGAAACGTCGGGCACCTGGTCTGTCTCTGCTCTAAGTCTGGAAACCATTGTTTAAAAAAAAAACTTAAACAAATCTAATGGCAATTTTAAATGTGTATACTTTCCTACATCGTGTGTGTGTGTGGGGTGGTATGATACAAGATTGTTATTAGAGACAATTCATAATTTTTAAACTTTATCCCCTGATAAACGCCTGCGGTGTTTTTTGATAGCCAGTTATCTCTTCTATATGACCGGCAAAGCAGCTTACCAGCCGATTGGCTCCCAGGCGAATAACGCGTCCTTTGATACACCGCCCGTTCCGAAGCAGCTCGTGCACAAGTTAGAAAATGTGCACATGTTCGGATGTGATTACAGCATGTTACATTTTCTGAATGAGATGAGTAGAGGAGTACGTACCGATGTTTGGATCATGCACCTCCTGCACCTCCTGCACCTCCACCACCTGCTCCTCCACCACGTCCTGCATCAGATAAGTGTTCTCGTCATCACATACCAGCACCTGAGCGGCGTAGCACTGCTCTACTTCGGCGCTGTTCACTTGCTCCACGATCACTGCCGGACACCCGGCTTCGTCCTCGTGGATCACCGTGTCCTCACAGCACACCTCCTGACGGCACACAAGAACCGATACCATTAAATTAATACCTTTAAAAAACACACAGACCCTTTAATTATATTGACGTTTACTACTACCAGCTAACATTTCATATCTGCTGATATCAGAGTAGGCGATAGCATATGTAGTGCAGTAATGCTTACGACGCTGGTACTGTCTGTTTCCAACCACTAGAGGGTGTTATAATGAACGGATTAGCCAAAATTGATTTTGATTCGATATGCTGTATTAATCACATAAGGGAAATTATCCAACGTGAGCACACACACACATGTAAACAATGAACACACACACACACACACACACACACACACACACATGGGGCAGTGGGCTGCCACAGATATTGGAGGTGCCCGGAGAGCAGCTCTGGGTTTGGTGCCTTGCTCATGGACACTTGCTCACTCCCCCACTGCAACACATTTTTCCTGCCGGTTCGGGAATCGAACCAGCGACCTTACTTGCTGGCTTACTGGCTTACTTACTGGCTGCTTCTCCAACCATGAGGCTATGGCTGAATCCTAGATAAGAAGTCAGAAGGAGATTATATTGAGCGGTTTCATGTGGTGTGAACATATTAGCATACCTGCTGTGCCTCTTCGTCCCCGGTGACATACTCCAGAACGTTCCCGCCACCATCTATTACCACCACAGAGGTCATGACTCATTCCTCTGTGTCGCACAGTCCTGTAGGTCCACACCGCTTATCCAGGAAAAAAACTATCACAGAAAACAACAGAGATTTGTTAAGATGCAGATCAGTCAGTTCTGAATTTTCTATTATTAAAAAAAAAAAAAAAAAAAAAAAAAAAAAAACACTTGTTCCAACTAAACATTAACCATCGTTAGCCTTTCTCCATTGTTTGGATATTTTGGACTCCAGACTATGACTCATGACTGTGTTTTGGCTTAAAAACTGGGAGACAGAACGTTGTGGCATGTAGTGTGCGTTTGTGTGTGTGTAAGTAATAGGGGGAGCTAGGTGGGGCAGAAAGCAGAGCTGTGACTCATGTTATAAACATAAAACTCATTGGGCCCTTCGTCCTGGTAAACTCGGTGACCGCTAGTCAAAGTTTCCTTTTAAATACAAATGAACATCACAACCGAAAAAATTAATCCTCCCAAATAACAAGTATGCTGGTCATTCAGACTCTTGTTTCACGACAAATGGACAATGGTTGCTGTAGCAACAGCGCGATAACCAATCCAGATACAAACAAGAACATTTCTCATGCGGGTTGTATTTCTTTCAGAAGAGCTAATATACTAGTACGGTGCTAAACCCTTCTTCAGGACCAGGAGGTGTAACGCCTCTCAGGAAATTACATTCTTAACATTTTATTTCCTGCTGATATCATTCATTCAGCTTTATGAAGTAGTTTATCCTGGGGTGATCTGGGAGATGATCCCAGAAACACTGGGTGGAGTACAACTGGGGTGGGACACCAGAACATCACACAGTGGGCAAGCACACACACACACACACACACACACACACACACACACACACACACACACACACACACACACACAAGTGCAAGCAATAGACACTAAATCCTGGTACGTTTCTGATTTGATGTGAAATGTTGTTTCCAGAGAAGGAGACCAGATCCTGAATCGACCCAAAAATAGAAAGTGAATCAAACACGCAGCGTTTTTGGCTTGTAGACGTTTATTTATTTATTTCTGAAGAATTAAGCTGCTAAACTGAATAAAACACAAGTGCTGAAGAAATGCAACTACATAATACCAAAAAAAAACAGAATCCAATACATTTCCAAAAAATGATTTAAACTCGATATTTCTCGTTATTGAATAAAACACCCTGCACTTCTGCGTGTTATCCAAGTTGACGAATTTTAATAATTTCTCTTTGGTATGTAACGATATATCAGACACAGATGGATTACGATAAACAATGTGATGATCAGAATTGATGCAATTACGCTTCGTACTACCTGACTGCACTGATGTTAAATAGCAGGGGATTTAAATTAACGTTCAATATTCATCGGAAGTCAGGTGACATCACCCCAGGTGGATATCATGAAAACAGCCGTTTATCCAGCTCTACAAAGGAAAGCAGCTGTGATGTGATCGAGTTTAGAATGAGACTCAACAACGAGCTGTCAGACATTTATATTTTTGCAGAGTGAACTGCAAATGAAGCAAATTGCTTTATATTTAATCCTGAGAGCAGCCTTTATCCACATTCATAATGAATTCATTAAAACGTTTTCAATAAAAAAAGGTTTCACAAAGTGTGTTTCACACCAGGCTTTACAAACATCCCATCATTGTTGGTGATTTAGAAAATCAAACTTCTTTTTATTTAACACCCCGTTCCCCAATCACTGTATTTCTGGCCAACAAATTTTTGGGTTGGTTTAGTTCGCTATTTTGAGTTTGTTTAATTATGTGTGGTGTGAATATATAACACAGTAGTACCTCGGTAACAAGTGTCCCTTATCATGATTTTACAAGATAAGAGCTTCAAACTCGCAAAAAATCTGCTCCCTCCAACGAGCAAAAATTCACTTTACGAGCTCTCCTTAAAATGGCTTTTCCAGGCCGATTAGCCTCATATTCTTCTGCATGTATTCCTCCATGCTCCAAGAACACCTTGTGCAGTGCTTATTAATAACTTTCTGTGACAGCCCTCTAGGAAGAAAAAAAAAATTATATATATATATATATATATATATATATATATATATATATATATATATCTTCTTCTTTTCCTTTCGGCTGTTCCCTTCAGGGGTCGCCACAGCAAACGATCTGCCTCCATCTCTCCCTATCCTCTGCATCTTCTACTCTTACTCCAACGACCTTCATGTCCGCCTTCACCACATCCATAAATCTTCTCTTTGGTCTTCCTCTGGGCCTTTTGCCTGGTAGTTCCAACCTCAGCATCCTACTACCAATATACTCACTATCCCTCCTCTGTACATGTCCAAACCATCTCAATCTAGCCTCTCTGACTTTGTCTCCAAAACATCTAACATGTGCTGTCCTTCTGATGGACTCATTCCTGATCCTATTCATCCTCGTTACTCCCAAAGAGAACCTCAACATTTTCATCTCTGCTACCTCCAACTCTGACTCCTGTCTTTTCCCCAGGGCCACTGTTTCTAATCCATACAACATTGCTGGCCTCAACACCGTCTTGTACACTTTTCCTTTCATTCTTGCCGATACCCTCCTATCACACATCACACCGGACACTTTTCTCCAACCATTCCAACCTGCCTGCACGCGCTTCTTCACCTCTTTTCCACACTCTCCATTGCTCTGGATTGTTGAGCCGAAGTACTTAAAATCCTCCATCTTCTTTATCTCTGCCCCCTGTAACCTCACCGTTCCTCTTGGGTCCTTGTCGTTCACACACATGTATTCTGTGTGTGTGTGTGTGTGTGTGTGTGTGTGTGTATATATATATATATATATATATATATATATATATATATATATATATATATTACAAACACCCCCCCCACCAAGTGCATCAGTATAAATACTGTTTACTGCACTTCATATCATTTGCTTGGTGATTTTTCCCTACACCATAATGCGACAATGAGAGTGCCTCTGTCAACTACTGTAGTAGATGCACAATTACACTTAATTCCAGTACAGTATGGCAAAAAAGC